>VDFB02193867.1:414860515-415258790 GCA_007258455.2 Sequoia sempervirens
TTGGGTAGAGTTTTCGTAAATGCCATCAATTCATTTATCTTCAACCACAAAAATATGACAAAATTTAGATGAAAGGACGTGAAAACAAGCGTTGGAGTTTGAGACATCAAATTCTTCTCTCCCCAGAAATGATAAAAACTGTGAACAAAAACAAAACAAAATATTACAAAACCCTACCAAAACAATTTTTTTTGAAAAAATGAGACAAACCAAAAGCAAAAATGGTACCAAAATCTGTTGTTACACTTTTCTAAGTGAAATAACATTCCCTTTTGTGGCAGCCATTCGTGTTGCAGACGGATTGCGGCAGGAAAGCAGCAAAAAAAACGGTGGAAAACAATCGAAAAAATAGCGAAAAATAATAAACGATTGAGATTTGTTTAATAGTCGACAAAATTAAATCAACCATTGATTGGTAATTTTAACTTTGTCTTCTTCAAATAAGATATGCCTTCAACATAAATTAAGACTATAATTTGAACGATAATCTTGCTAGTATACTAGAGACTTTAATTGGTTGCTAGATAAGATTTTGACATCTCTACATTACTTAAGTAGAACTAAAAACTCTCTAGTACTTCATATTTGCAAGTCATCCATAGACACATACATTAAAATCCACCGAAAAATTAGTAGTATAAAGGGCGAGTATAACAGAAACTCAAAACTAATTTAAAATCCGAGAATGCTCTTACACTTAGTGCGAAGTACGATGAAGGCTATTTGTTTTCATTAATGGTCTTCCAAATCTGGGTTTTAAAAGAAATCCGCAAGCGAAAATACTTCGTAGGGACCAAAGTGCGGGCTTCGTAAGCCATTGCAAACTATGAATGAAAAATAGACTGAGAAACAAGAAGGAAAGAGCGGGCTTAATAAGGCATTGCAAACTATGAATGAAAAATAAACTGAGAAACAAGAAGGAAAGAAGCAAAAACACAGAAGATTTGTAGCGCTAAGATTACAGGCTCAGGTACCTGATTTTGTGTTTTTTGTGTTTTTGATGCAATGGTAATTGAGGTACATTTGAATGTGAATCATTTTTACAACAAAAATTATGGGATATATTTAAGCTTAATCCATGTTCACAAACTTGTGTGTCCCAGGTTAAAGTCCCCCACCCTAATAAGGCAACCCACAACTTGAGCGTGATCCCTGTTAAAGGCAGCCTCTATGAAGCTTATAAATCATCAACTCGAACAATATTTCTCTTCAATTCATCATGGTATTTATATTTCAGACTTAAAAACGTCATGCATTTGAACAGGGCCAAAATCTTTTAGCCAACATGAAGCAATTATTCATGTCCATTTTATAATGGCAGTGTGATTTCGTGCATTTACACAAAGTCGTGGGAAAGATATTTCTAATCATTTCCTATTCACCTTTCATAGCGAACAGGATCACCCTGTACATTGTAAATTATTCATATTACTCTTTACGAACACTCCATATCCAGAATTTCAGAAATGCTACTACTTCTAGAAAAAGTATCAATAATCCATACTAAGGATAAGATTGGATTAAAAAGCATAGAATTTCCACATACATTTGGCTATAAAATGTTTCCAAAATATGGGTGTAGCTTACCTTCAAGCCAAAGTATAGAGACAATGAAATTCTAGCCAAAACGCTCGAGCCTATTATTAGAGTCTGCAAATTTGGTGGCTTGTATATGTCAACAAATAATATATTTGTAGGATCAATAAATCTTGCTTGACACCACAATTTTCTTTTACCACTTGTGTGTGATAGATGATTACATTTGTACAGGTTAAAATTGATGCAATGATTGCAGGATATTCACCATTTGGATATGTTGAAAAGGCTTTAGAAACTTCAGTAAACACAATTGAGCCAAAATCCACAACCTTTAACAGCATCCTCCCTGCCTGTACCAAAATGGTAGCTTTAGAACAGGGTATGGAGATTTGTCAAAACATAATAGAAGGGAGATTTTTGCTAGATATAATAGTTGAAACTGCATTAACATCAAAATTTGTTAAGGAAAACTGTTTTGTTAGGCATGTATACAAAATTTGATAGCAGAGACAAGGCACATGAACTTCTTTCAACTATGCCACCTAGCCACCAGCAACTCTCATTATGAAGACACGTCCACAGTTTGAAAACAAACCTCTGACAAAGGCAATAACTCCTTGCAGCCATTAGTGTCCAAGCAGCATAAAGAAGCACAAGTTTCAAAACCTCCCGATGCGTATTCTTCCACATGATTTTCTAAACATTTAATACAAAAGAGGTGCCCATCTGCACACTGTTTGAATAATGTTTATGGTTTTAATAGTAATTAAATAAATTTTAGGGCATGGCACGATAGAAATTAATTTTGACACTCCTAGATGAAGAGGTGATCAAAAGGTTACCAAAACCAACATTTGGAAGCATGCCCAAAGTATACCAGTGACCCCAACCTATATGATTTTCATGAACTACGTGTTTCAAGTATATAGTTATTGCTTGTAATTTCAAGCATTGTGAACCAAAGTGACTACCGGATCAAACTTATTCCACCTAGCTTCACATCTAGATGTCATAGTTTTCTTAAACAAGCAATCAAATGCTATGCCATGAAGTTTCACAATGTAAGCACTGAGCAAATCAGTATTTGTAGTAGACACACATGTATCTTCCCCTGTACATTAATCTATTCAAATCATACTTTTACAACCTAAATTATGTGCAAATGTGATGATTACCTGAAGCTTGAATTTGTGGCATATTTCAGACTTGGCATTAGGGTCCAAACCAAGCTCAGGTGTAACTACTCCACCAAAATTGAACTTACAATCAAATTCTTGCCTTGCACTATTGTTAGAACCAAGTGTCCATGAATGATTGAACTTGCCATCATATTCTGCACTTAGCATTAGAGTCAGCTACTATCCTCAATGTAGTTGTCTATCACTCTGATGGGATTTTCTTCCATGTCAATGCTCTCCTTAATATTCCAGGCCATGGACACCAATCTGGATCACTCCGTAAACCCTAGCATTGCTCATTATACTGCCTAATATCAAGGGTTCATACAGCACGAAGACAACTTTTGTCATCGGCATTGTTGACACCACGACACAATTTGTGCAGAATCTTGAGGTAAATCACCATCCATAAGCAGAGAAGTATCATTATTATTATTTTAACATTTTGTCTACCACTATTACTGAGCAAAAATTTCTTCACTGTTAAATGGATTTTGTGTTAAATCTATTTTTAAATACTTATTATATTTTGATTATTTTAGGTACAGCTATCTTTTTTTCTATGCCTTTTTTCCTAGGACTTGGGGTTACAACCGTATTCAAATCACATCCCTTGTTTCCTTCATCCCCCAAAAAGATGACTTTGTGGAACATAGGAAGGTTTGATGGTATTTAAGATGAATTCTATTGCAGCTTTCTTTTAACGGATCAAACCATGATGAACTGGACTTTAAGTTTGTTTTGAGTTTGTGGAGAGAGCAGAGGATTTACCTCTGGTATGATCCCACCAAAGACTTTCAGTTCTATGGTGTACTATGGACTACTCAACACATCTTGTATGTTTCCTTTTTTTATCATTAATGAAAGGAATTTATTAATGTTTATATGTTGTTATTTTATAGTTTTGATATGACTGAATCTAAATCACATAAAACTGCAGATTCATGGTGGACAATGTGCCAACTAGAGTATTCAATAACCACAATTTCAGTGTTCAGTCAATGGAAGAATCTTCAGAAGAAGATATTGCAAGAATAAAACTGCAGATTGTTGGTAGACAACATGCCATCCAGAGTGTTCAGCAACCACAATTCTAATATTAATATGCAAATCTCATCTACACCTTTTTAGAAGTCTGTATGTATTATAAAGCAAAAAAAATGTAATCGAATGTGCACACCTCAACAATAGGAGTCTAATGTACATGACTCTCAACCCCATGTTTTTGAAATTAATTCTTTTCTGAGTTAAAAAGTTTGGAACATATTTTATGCAAATAACTATTCTAAACATGTGTTTCATTTTGACTCAAACTAATATAAAAAACAATTGGCGTAACCATTGCACCTCCTTTCGGTACAAGTGCTAGTTATGGTATGTCAGCAGTGGACGGCTGAAATTGGTAGTGTCGGCTGCAGTGAGAAAAACGTGCAGTATAATTACGCCGAAGGCGTCCCCACGCTTAGCTTTTGGGAGCCCTTTTCATGTCCCACGGTATGGATTCGTCGAGAGGCACTGGACTACGATGAAATGCATCCCAATGGTTCATCATTTTTCCTGGCTGTTTTCTCCGCTCCTTCAAACTCTGACTCGCTGGTATTGACCTTTCGCTTCTCCACTTGTGGTGAGATGGTTGAGCATTTAGTTAGGGTTTATTAAATATCTGCCATGACACCATCAAAGCATTTGAATTCTGTGTTTCTAGCACTTGTTGGAAGGGATTTTACTATGCAAGTTTCTAGTGCTTGTTGAAAGGGAAGTCGACATGAGGGAAGCGCCCTCGCAAGCAGCTAGCAACCAAGGTAGCGAGAAAGAGTGCCCTTGATCCATAAATACCAGAGCTCAGTCGTGTCGGCATTGCAAGAGGTAGTAGAGGCGTACCTGGTGGGGCTCTTTGAGGACACAAACTTTTGTGCCATCTACGCCAAGAGAGTTACCATCATGCCTAAGGATATACAGCTCGCTCGCTGCGTTAGGGAACTCTGCCCATTTTTTCTTATTGGCATCGTTGAGAGCACGACACAAGTTGTGCATAATCTTGAGGTAAGTCACTTGCATAATTAGAAAGCATATGTGGAAATAGGGTATGAACATCGTTGAGAGTTTTGGAACAGGGTATGAACATTGATCAAAGCATATTAGAAAGCAAATTTTTGTTAGATGTTGTAGTTGCAAATGCCCTGGTAGAAGCGTATGAAAATATTAAGGCTCTCAAGGAGCTCAAGTTGTGTAAAATACCGCCACGCCCTTCTGCTTTCTCACTCTCTATGGAGATTTTGTACCTCAGATTGCTCACATGCCTTTCAGTTTGTCACTTCTCTGTCTTGTAAGTGTTATTTATTTACCTTATTTATGTAAATAGACCAGTTTTGGGTTTCTGTTTGAAGTTTCCAAAAGTTTTTCCTCTTGTTTTTAGTAGTTATCAGGAATATTAGTTTATTACATTCCACCTATATTGTAGAAAAATCTACAAAAAGAAATGGATTGATTTTCCAATATTCCAACCATTGAAGTCATGTATGAAACCACTATGTAAGAGAACATGGATCTTGTAATATTTATATAGGTTGAAACCTCCGACTAGTCCCTGTTTTAATACTCCAAATCTTACTTCAGAAGGAAAACACATATTTAGGATGTGTTGGAATAGCTTCCAGGGACTAGTTTTAGTTTCTGTCTAAATCATTTGCGGAAGTTTTTCCTCCTATTTTTGGTAGTTATCAGAAATATTATTTTCAAAAAATCCACCTATAAAGTTGTAATATTTGAAAAGAGAAGCATATTGATTCTCCAACGGTCCAGCCTTTGAAGAAGTCATGTATGAAACCAATGTAAGAAAAAGTGGATATGTAACATTCATGCAGGTACTCCAGACTACCAGATGAAAACATTAATTCATGGTCACAAATACCACAAAGACTCTAATATGTCTCATCTTGTGATACTTTTCTGGGTGTAGATTAACAACTAAATAAATAAAAAAGCCTTGGTGTGCAGTTTAATAGTTTAGAAAGACACTACCAAAGTTTTAACCATATTCAAAGCCCTCTGAGATTGTCAAAACGTCTAGGAATACTAAACCAGATACACTTTCTATGCAGCCAGAAAAAAGGCCACTTAAAAACCCACCAAAAGCTTTTTGGTGTTACATGTGAAGGCCAGGAATGATGCTGGAAGTTCCCAGATGGAGAGCATGTGTGATGCTATAAGGATGCATTGCAGGTACTTTTTCTCACCAATTTGCTCATTTTCCAGAAAATTAGATTCTACTGTGTACGATTTGGGTTTTGTAACCTTGTTTATATCTGGTGCAATTTTTCTCTTCTTGACTGGGCTCACTGTGGCAGGAACTGTGGTGGGAATAGTGCTTTTGACACCTCTTTTGATTCTGTTCAATCCCATAAATTGATACATGTGGGAACAGTGCTCTTTGTGGCAGCTGCAGGTCTGTTTTCTGCAGGGAGGTTTGGTCTTGCAGTGTTTTTTGTTCTTTCATGGTTGTATAATTATCTGAAGGGAAGGCACCTCCTGGTTCTGATCAAATAGACTATGCACGAATGAGGATTGTTGATACTGCAAGCCATGTGAAGGACTATGCTAGGGAATATGGTGGGTATTTGCAGGGAAAAGTATAGGATGCTGGACCTAGAGCTTAATAAGTGAGATGTTTGTTGCATTACAAATAGACTAATAGTCCTTGTGACATGGTCTCTGAGGGAGAATTTGAATCTTTATGTGTGTTATGATCCAACTGTCGTATCTGTTACTGGAGGTGGAAGGGTGTTTTGTTGGTGTTAACTCTGTTTTGAAATATTTATCTTCATTTATGATGTTATGTTAATCTTAGTTATCATTATTGTTATGGTGTCTTAAAAAGTATGGATCATTAAGCTTAGATCAGAGCATTGTTTTGAATTTCTCCATTTCAATGGGATTTCTTGTGAGATGGGTTGATGGTAAGAATTTTTAATGCTACTAATGTAATTTCTAAGTTAAATAGTTTAGCTTTGATTGAGCTTCAAAGTCTCCTTTTGGGATTTCTTTAGTCTCTCTTTCAGTTTTTATTTTCCCTTTTACCTATTAGTGGTAGACAAACTGAAAACAATCACCAGTTATGATTGGAGTATAAACATGAAATCATTCTGGTAGTATCATTAGTCCTTAAAAATGAAATCATTTTGGCAAGGACCTAAAATTATTATTAGCTATTGTGAAAACAATAAAAAAACATTTTGGCAGGGACTTAAAAGAGACTACGGTATTAGCATAAACTGACATTACAACAATCAGTGATGCTAGAAAATGTCTGGGATCTCATTCTTGTCTAGCAATTACTCAATCTATAATTACAGGCTTCCTTTCCAGTTTTTCATGCTCTATCATTTCATTCTATTGTAGGTATTAATGCCTGATTTATGGCATGCAGTGTAGTGATCAACAACCTTACAGATGAGTATATTTGTTTTCAAAATTGATGCCTTGATAAATTGATATGTAGCTGAAACAGTCTTGAAATAGCATTTTTATGGTGATAAGGAGTTGTTGTGATGGGTTATTCTATTTGATAGCAGTCCCCAAACTATCTATCCTGACCTTTTTTGGAGGAGGCATGTTTAGAGTTTAGGTAAACAATTTCTTAAGAGGAAAGTTCAAGGAATTTATTGTATTAGTTTTTAATTCTTGGGCTGCTTTGGGTAATATGTTATGTAGATTTACAAAAGATCTGATTTGTACTTATTGGTGCAGAAAGGACTTGTTTTCTAGGTTCCATGATTGTATTACATTTAATTAGTTTTTCTTATTTGTTCCTATTGAAAATACAATAAAAAAAAGAACACTTCAATTTAAATCTGTCTACAAAAATTGTGGCTTTTCAAGATGGAGGACTGTTGAAAAAGGCTTTTGTAAATTCGGCAAGTTGTTTTGAAATTTGACTTCTAAAGAATATATTTAACTTGTAAAAATATCAACATATATTGTAAAGGTTGAATGCATATTATTGGATGTTTGATATGCATTGGGGAGCTGCAGTTAGGGGTTTTTGAAGTAAAACATCATAAGTTCTGAAGACTCTCATAGCAGCAGAGGCAGGGAAAGCAATTTGAGAATATTTGAATGTTGTTATAGAGCTTAGAGGTGTACGAATTCTTTTTTCAAGTCTAAAGGCTGGGATATTTTATAATATTATTTTTTAAATATGAGACTGTGTTGACATTTCAACTTGAGTTTTACTTAGATGAAGTTTCTCTTGGGTTAACGTGTCTTCTTTCATGGTGTTTTCTTTCTATCATGTATCATTTTCTTGTTCATTTTGTGTTATTTGAATTTAGTCTTGTTTACTCTCTTAAAATAAAAATTCAATTCGCTGTTGATGACAGATCACGAATGCCCGGAATGGCACTCCACTAGTTCTACAGAGAAAATAATTAACACGAAGGAACTTGTTAAGTTTCGTGTCTTGAACAAGTAATGCCAGGTGAAGATAGAGATGAAACAATGGTATTTTACCTTGGTTTAGTAATGGCCTAAATTTATTAACTACGCTGCTCCTACGATTGCTTTTGTGCACTCCAACTTTTCTGGGGACAATCTTCAAGACAAACAAATGCTATTTTGTCAGTTGAAGTGTGATTTATGTAATATATTTTACCTCATCTGCAAATTGTCATCAAAACGCCTGAAATTACAAGCATTATTATTTCAAACTTTAAATTTAAATCTTTGGTGCATATTTATAATTGAATGCACAAACTTTTCCCCAACCACAGTTATGTTCTTTTTGTTATTTAATATTTGTCTTCTTGCATTTCTAAACCATAACATACATTCTTAATTTCATAACTCTATGAACCATTTCCTTCATAACTCTATAAGGTTCATAGTCATTTGAATTGATTGGTCAGTATCGATTGACCTTCCAAAAAATTATGCAAAAAATACTAGAATAGATTTTTTTGTATCTGACCATTACCACCTCTTTGGCATACCCATTACAAACTGAGCTATTTTTATTTATCTCTTCCTCTCCTCTCCATCTCCTTGTAAATAGATGCATAGTAGATTTGAAGCAACCACTTCTCCTTTCAAACCTATGTTGCACAAACATCATCATTTGATGAATGACCTACCAACTTAACTCATATATTACATAAATTTATAAAAAAAATGGACCAACTTATGAGCTACTCATGTAAGATTCTTTATTATTCTGAACATAATGAACATTCCCTTTTTCAGTCTTGGTTAAAATGGTTTCTCAAATTGTGATAATTTTGTTGAACTACTGCATTGAATTAGAACCATGGGATTAAGCCATGTTGAGTGCAAGATAACTTGTTTTATTTGAGATAATTTTAGCTTTTTTCAGCATCCCAAGAAATTACAATCTGGCCTTTTGCTCATTCAAAGTAATATTTTGACAAGGGCTCAATTGGTATTTAGTTTGTAAAATGTCTTATACTGCATCCTGATTTAGTTGTTGTATTATAGCAGACATAACATTGGCTTACTACGGTCCCGAAAAGACATGAAAATATTTGGGTTTTGAAATTAAATTGGATTTCTATGCTTCAAAATACTCTTCACATCCTGTTGAAATAATATCCCTGCTGTTGGGCATTTAACAGTTAATTACTGCTTAAGTGGCCAATATGATTAGACAAGATTGCACCATCACTATGAGAAAAACCAAAACCTTAAAAAATGAAAGAACTCCAAGCTTCTATGTAAAAAGTAATGCCAAATTTTGTGATTGCAAGGGAGACAAAGGTTACACAAAGCTGATTATATGGTCAAAATGGAGGATCATGTTATGAACAGTGAAAGCTACAGGTTATTTAGCAAAAAATTAACTGTTGTTTGGTAAATCTTTCTTCTACACTAAAACTATAAATTTTACCAGGGTGTGATGAAGTTAGTGAGTTTGATGAACAAGCTATTGTAGTGAGTTTTATGGATTCCATCATGCCCATTAATAATTTGACAGATGAGATTGGAAGGAATGTTGAAATTTGTCTGAGTCACTCTTATCTTGTTTGAATCACTCAAAAGACAGGGTTGTTTTGTACCATTCTAAATGTTTTTATTTTATTTAAAGTTTCGACTCTTTCTTTTTCTTGATGGTCTTTTTATTACTTACTTTTGTGCAATAGGTCTCATATTTGATTTTTTGGTTTATTTTCATTTCATGATTATATGAATGTCTATGATCAACAAAAACATTATTTATTAGTTGTAAACTATTCATTTTTGAGCCAACAAGCATGATAACCATCACTCTTTTAATATTCTAAAATACTAAATAATGAATTATCTTTGTAGGTCAAGTGTTTATTCTTAGTGAAATAGAAAGATTGTGCAAGCGCACTGCATTGATGGCTGGCGTTATTTAATGTGATGGCAATCTTATATTTGACTGAAGCTGATTACTCCTCTAAGTACATGATAATTTTATGATTTATTTCCCTACTTCTAAATATTCTTTGGGTACTGAACAAAAGAGAAATTTCTTGGTTTTGTTTGATGTCTTTTTTGTTTTGAAAACCTACTTAAGCGAAGGCATTTTTGTAATTTTGGCTTAAAAAGTCCAATTAAGCAGAGCCAATGGAGACGTGTATATTACTTGAGATCTACCCTTCTATAAACAAAGCAATTTGGCAAGGCAAGTGAGCTATTTGAAAAGGTTCCTCAAAGAAATGCTCGCGGGATCTGCACAAAATGACTTCTCAGAAGGTAAAACACAATGTAATTTGCAGGTGTTAAATCTGTTTTAACAATCTTTACCAGGATCCTCTCTGTTGTATGCAATGGGAATTCAAATAAGATATGGATGTCCGTCAAAAACATAATGAACAAGAAATTTTTGTCAGATAATATATTTTGAAATGCCCTGGTCAAAATGGAAGCATTGAGAAGAGTGTGTGGATTGAATGCCTCAGAAAGGTTGTATCTCAGGCAGTGGAAATGAGATGATTACAGAGATATGAATAAATTGATTTTGCAAGGAAGCCCTCAAAACTTTCAAATTAATGAATTCCTAACATTTGAGCAAGTATGTGAAGTTCAAATAATGCAAAAATTGAGGAGAGAGCAGAACTAAAAGGGGGCCTGGATAGAATTAAGTTGACAGCCATAAAATTGCATTACCATAATGTGGTAATATTTTGTCAGATGATAATGGAGGGTGTCCATCAAAATATATGGAAATTTTTGTCAGATGTTGCAGTTAACAAGTGCTCTGTTAGACATGTATACAGGCTGGTGATGGCATTTATTTAAACTGGAAATGGGCAGTGAACTTGCAAAAGGATAATGGTGAAAGTGTTTTATAAAATGACAAAATTGCATTTTACCGCACATGTGAAATTTTTTATCTCCAGGGAAATATTTCACCATGGATAAAGTGTTTTTATAGAGAATGTGAGATAAGGTAAAATTACAAATAAAATACAAGGGTGAATTTCTTTTTACCAAAATTAAATATTTTCATCCAAAAAGCGAATATGTTTTCACAAAGATTACAAAAGGGGGTGAAATGCTTTTGCTTGGAGGTAAAACATAAAGCATCAAATAAGTGAATGTGAACAACTTGGCAAATACACATATATGAACATGAAATGACTACTTGTAAATGGTGTGGGAATTATTTATTTGCCACATGTTTATATTCCCATATGAAATGTTTATTCACGGGAGTGCAAGAGGGGTGAAATAAAGTAGGAAAAATATATTTCAATTACATGAAAAAGGTGCAGATCTGATATTTTGAAAATAAGAGGGAAGAATATTCTATTTGTTGCAAATCGGATATTTGAAGAGGACACATGTCACCAATAGATAAAATCTGGAGCTGGTCTATATCTTTATATTCTTTTTCCTCTTATTTTGTAAGAGGGTTCTGAAAATGGGTTTTCTGAAACCATGTAGATAGATAGTGTTTAGTTTTGATTTGTAGAGAGGATGTGTAAGTCTATAATAGTCTGATTGTATTAGCAATGTTAATCAATTATACAATTGTAATGATATTGTCATGAAGTTGTCTCCATTTTGTATGCATTTGATCATTTGAATTAAATACATCAAAGATGTTTCAATTCATCTCTGCAGATTCCTTGTAGATGTGTTATTTGTTCACTGATCTCTTTCAAGGAAAGAGTTAAATCTCTTTGTTCAAGTAGCTGTGATCTTCTGAGAGTGAAGTAGTGACTCTGTATTACATATTTTTCTTAATGCAAAAGAGTATTGCAGTAGAACAATGGGGATATGTTTAATTTTTTTTAAACCAAACCTGTATTATCCTAAATTAACACATCCAACCAAACTTGCAAATTGGGATATCCCCATATCCCTGTGTTATTTTTATTCTGGATATGTGCTTCTTTATCTTGGTAGGTTTGATTGAAAAATCATTCAGCAACAAGCTGAAATTTGGGATGCACATTGGACATTGCATCCATGGTATTGCTATGGGAAATATGCATTTTGTTCATTGTATGTGCACTGTTCTCTGGTTGAGGTGAGACTTTGTTTTCAATACTACACTTCTAAACCGTTTCCACAATTGAAAGGAGAATCAACATGTGGGCATATTAACTTTCTTCTTTTTGGCTTACAAGAATTAGGTTCTCCACAACTATGTTTTGTTTGACCCTCAACCTGTTTTCAATCCTTGCAAATTTGACTCCGCCACTTGAAATTTATAAGTCTATCTTCAAGTTCATACTAGATTGGTTGATACTTCAAGTTCATTGCTTGCAATTGCTAAAAAATTGCTCTGGTTATTGTGGAAAGACAATTTCGCATGACTTATTTCTCTTAAAAGATCTTCATGCTTTGTATCATGTCCAACACCAATTTCTTGGACTCTCTTTAAACGAGCAAAAACACTTGGTTTTGTAGAAATATTATTAGACCTTGGAGTACGCATGCCACTAGAAAAATACCTAGGCTGCAGAAAAGGAAACTTCAGTAGTCCTATAATATCTGATGCCAAACCATCTTGAAACTCATCTACACTCAGTGACTAGCTGTCACTAATGTTATTTGCATGTGAAATACTTATAGGAACTTGCCTCAATTTTTTACAGTCTTCAATTATAGCGTTTGTTAAGGTCAGAGGCAAGAAATATAAAGATAATGTACTACAGGGCATTTCTATCTCACTGTAATAGAGTGTATTATGGTTTAGGGGATTTGGAGCTAATACAAATTCCCTACTATTATTGTCAAAAATTTCACCACTTGCATTTTGATTTGTTGCATTATTGAGAATTTTTCTTAGAATAAATGCATTCTTTACATTCTCTGTAATATTTGGATACCTTATATAAAATGGCTGGAAGTCAGAATTTACGTCTCTAAATTGATTTTTCCATTTATTAATAAACAAATTTAACAGAAAGTTCACTATATTATCTTCGGCGTACCCATTGCACCCCAAGGTGCGATTGCTAGTTAATTTATTCTAAAAATGCAGGGTTTTGACTTCGATATGTTTCGCTTTCCATCGTCGGTGGAAGTCAGGTCACCACATCGACATTCAAAAGTTTGAAAAAGCTACGTGCCCTCTGCATTGGATCCTATTAAAGCTCTCCACTTTCATATATGGACTTCAAACTTTATTTTCTTTCATGCGCTGTCCCTTCCACATCTTTTTTGTGTAGAATGATAACAGCGGACCATCTTTCGTCCTCTCGTTCTTTTATGTCATTACTTCTGAGTCTCTTCCTTATATTGTGCTTGCAATTTCCAGAGATCTCTGCTCTTATTTCTGCAAAGGGAGGCACCACATGGATGAACAATAACCACTCTTTAGACACCTTTGTATCATCATATTATGTAGCACTTGGAAAATTAAGAGTGTTTTCAATCTGTTCAAATCAGTATAAAAGATTTCCAAGTAATCAACATTATTCATAACACTTCCGAATAAGCTTAATAAAAGAGAATTTAAATTGCATTTCATGTATAATAATAATATCAATGTAATGTATCAAGATTATACAAGCATAAGTATTTCAATGACTTTTCTCATATACATATATTCAACCATACTTGGAATAAATCAACAATTCCAATAGAAACATCTTTTCTATGCTAAGTCATAAAACTTTAATTCCTCAAATCAATGTTACATTAGATACTTTCAAATCATACTTCTATTTCAAAGTTTCAATCAAAGAATGTCAAATACATATATATTTACAATGGGGCTTCACAAGCCAATCCAGAATAATACACAAGTACATCAATAGCAAATAAAACTTGGAACCACCAACCGCCGTGACACCATCGGTTTGCTTGCAAGCTGGGGCCAAGAATGTGATTCAGGCGCCTTTTCCGCCCAACCACGAAGTCCATGACTTCCCCGGGTTCCTTCCTAACTCGAAGGAATCCCCGGCCCTGCATAAAGGAGCCTAGCAACCCGAAACAGTAAAACAGGAGGGAACTCTCGATGCGTGCCTGATGCCTATATGCATTTCTAACATGAGAAATAAACACATTTCTTGCAACAGGAGGTGGCAGAGACTCAAATACATATATGTTTCTAGGCTTTTAAAACAAACCCATCTATTTCAATGGTACAAGTGCTTGGCCAAGCAAAAATAATACAAGTAAATGGTAGTTTAGAAAAGGTAATACTACTGTCTCTGTTGGTCCACCTTCGGCACCCTGTCCCGGAAGTTACCACAAGTAAAGTATGAATAAATACCAAAGCAGAAAGTTGTGCATTTTCTGACATGTTTCATACATTCAATTAATTCTAAAAAGAATTTCAAATGTGAATTTCAGAACATCCTTTGAAAGCAAGATTGTAAATTCAGTAGTAAGATTTCGTTTACTCTTTTGAGAGTACTCCTTTTCTGGTTTGGATAAAAGCTCTGTTTTAAAGAAGAACATGTATGTCATAATACTTTTCAGTGCACAATTAGAAAGAAAGATTTAATTAATTTGTTTGAATGAAACAGTGTTTTCTGTTTTCAGTATGTACTTCTATTCTTTCCAAGTTCAGGCTGACTGATAGTGTAATACCCAATTTTAATACAGGTTTCAGAGTATTAATAATATACTGAAACAGTGCAATTTATTCAGAATATCAGAGGTTTGAAAGATAATCTTGCATTCAATTTTTATGTTGTATTCCTTTACTCAGGATTGTACTACTGTAGGTAAGTATATGACAAGGTAATCAAGATGATTTTCAGTTTACATGGTTCTCAGAGACAATTCTGTTCTTGTTCCAGGTTTAACATTTCTGAGATATTTGTGTATATTTAACAGAGTTCATACCACTTTCTGGAAATGGTTTTCTTGTTTCAACTTGCATTTTGGTATGTATATGCATGGATATATATATATATATGTATAGATATACAGCTAAGTGTGTATATATATATGTGTGTGTGTGTGTGTGTATGTGTAAAAATTCATATACAGCTGAGTGTAAATTTTGAAGAAAGAAAATACTGGTTTTTATGACTGTTCAAAAAGTTCTCTGGTCGTGCACACAGAATATAAACATTTTACAGGGTTTCCTTATTGGCATTGAGCAACATAAGGGCTCAGGGAAGCCCTTGCCCCTCCCATGGGGAGGGGGCGGGCTGTGAGGGGCTCACGCCTCCTCCACAGGTCGCAGCCTGTGGAGGGCGCGAGCCTCCCACAGTGCCGCGTCCTTCCCATGGGGAGGACAAGGGATTAAATCCCTTCCTCATTCCTATGGATAACAATTTCAAAACTCAATAAGAAGACATTTCGTCCAGTATATCTACATTCGAATTTATCTCAAAGGCATTTTGAATTTATTTCAGATGACAGTTTTTATGCAATCATTATATGCATATATATATATGTATTTATGCACAGGAATTTAGATTCCTGTGCATATATATATATATGTATATATATATATGTTTTTATATATTTCCAATTATAATTGAGAGCAGTTTAATAAATTGCAGATTTTGCAACAGAATGAAACCCTAATTCTGGAAGAAAAGATTGGGTATTCTATATTGCAACAATGAAGAGTAAACTATTACCCAGATTCAGAAACGAAATTGGAAAAGATTTCTCAGTTGTTTGTACTCATATCATGGAATGATGCATTTCATTCCTTCAATTTCCTTACTGCAATTTTTAAATTAAATGAAGGCAAAGCATGAAAAGACCCTGGCAATTTTCTTCTTCAGTGTAGATGCCCAGTAATACCTTCTTGTCGCCTATTTTCCAGAGCTCTCTGATGTGTGAATGAATGTTCTCTTTTATCTCTTAAAGCTTTATTCCTCTTTTTGAGGATCATGCAGAGTATTTCCAGATGATAGATAAATTTCTCATGCAAATTCTAAAGATTGCCACATGCCAACAGCATTGTTGGTTTTAAGAAAAATTTCCAGAGCCCAAAGTTCTCTCGGGCTGTTCATTCCTCATTATTTTGGAAAAATAACCGTATACAAAACAGAAATATCTCCCCTTTATACAAACCAATTATTTTATTTTATGCAAACATAATATTCTACTTCATTATCTGTTTTGTTTTATTTATTTTTTATTTTTTTAATTATATTTCTTTTAAAAATAGATTTTTCCTTTTTATTGCACAAATATAAATGGGATAAATTAAAATAGAATAAACCATATTCTTTTCACAATTTTTTTTTAAGGTTAATTAAACTATTTTTAATTTTGCTATGCTAATCAATTTCACACAATCATATTGAAAAACAGACATGACCTAATGCAGCTACATGATTTTAAGTGGTGTGTGCGTAATCGAGAGCTTCTCCTCTTTTACCCTGTCGGGAAGCTAACCTTCTTTTCCTCAATCACACTCTTGGCCTTTGATCACCTTGGCCTTCGATCACCTGCAACTCAAATGCACTTGGGCGTGCAAAAACGAAAGTGTATTAGTAACCAATGTAGAAATATAAATTTAAACAATGATTAAATCAACATTCCTATTTTACATAAAATGCACTCATAATTATGAAAGAAAACAATTATTTTTCTACATTCCCATACATCAAAGCATTGTAGTATATTATATTTCTCTAACACGTATCATAATTTATATATTAAATCCCACAAAGTCATGGTCAAACAGCATCAAAGCAAGTCATGGTCAAAATAGCATCAAAATAAGTCATGGTCAAAATAACATCAAAGTATGAGACGTGACATCCTTCCCCTTTTGGGAAGAGACATCGTCTCGATGTCTAGAAGCAAGTTACATAACAAAATTGAGATATTAGTACTTCGTAAGTCTCTATAAAAGAAAATATTAGTACGCTAAGGTCTCAAATGAGGAAAGATTCTAGCTATATCCTCAGCATTTTCCCAGGTGGCATTATCCACCGAATACTGGTCCCATTGGACCCTGTATTGCATAATGTCTCTATTACGCAACTTAACGTTGCGCTCTTCCAGGATCCTGACGGGTTCCACCTGTATCACCCCTGGGTCCTGGACCTGCAATGTACACCAATCAAGGATATGAGCAATATCTGGATGGTAAGGCTTAAGTACTGAAACATGAAATACATTATGTATCCGGGATAGAGCTGGTGGCAGAGCAAGCCTATAAGCAACTGGATTCACCACCTCCAAAACATCAAAAGGGCCAACAAACCTAGGAGCCAACTTAGAGTTCTTACCGAAAGAGATTGAACTCTTATGCAGCTGAAACCTCAAAAAGACCTTATCTCCTGTAGAGAACTGCCTAAAGCTCCGGTTCTTATCTGCTAGACTTTTCTGTCTATCTGCAGCCTGCTTCAATTTTTCCTTAATGATTTTCATTTGGTCTTCCATTTCTCTGAGCATCTTAGGGCCAATCACCACCTTGTCTTCTACTCTGTCCCAACTAATGGGTGTCCGACATTTACGTCCATAAAGGGCTTCAAAAGGTGCCATGCCCAAAGAAGCATGGTAGGAGTTGTTGTAAGCAAACTCCACCAAAGGTAAATACTCCTCCCACTTATATTGTTGTTCCATACAGTACATGCGGAGGAGATCTTCTACTACTTGGTTCACCCTCTCTGTCTGACCATCGGTCTGCGGATGATATGTGGAACTGAAATTTAATTTAGTTCCCAGGGAAGAGTTTAATGTGATCCAAAACCTAGAATTCATTCGAGTGTCTCGATCTGAGATGATCGTCTCTGGCACTCCATGCAATCGGAAGATTTCCTGAATAAATTTTCTTGCTAAAACCATCGATCCATCCTTGAGATTTCCAAGAATGAAATGAGCAACCTGTGTCAATTTATCCACCACAACCAAGATGGTATCATGTCAGTTTTTAGACATTGGTAACCCCTGTATAAAATCCATAGTGATAACCTACCATTTATACTCTGGTACCCTATGAGGATATAAGAGTCCTACCGGATGTACATGCTTAGCTTTGACTTGCTGGCATTCCAAGCATCGGGCTACATGGGACGTAATATCCCTTTTAAGTCCTGGCCAGAAGTACAGTGGCCTAAGTCCTTCCATCATTTTTGTAATACCGGGATGTCCTGAGTATGGCGCATTGTGGAACTCTTCTAGCACCAACTCTCTCAAGTTTGCAGAACTAGGAATGTACATTCATCCCTGGTATCTCAAAAGTCCATCTGATTCTAATATATAACCCTCATATCAATGATTGGAGGGATTTACCCCAAGGGCTTGTTTCACCTTTTCATAATGTTCATCCCCAAAGGAGGATTGCACTACTTGTTGCCTGAAATCTGATTTTATGGTAACCATGGCTGCAAGGTGCCTCCTACTCAGGGCATCAGCCACTCTGTTTTCCTTACCTTTAATATATTCAATCCCAAAATCATACTCACTCAGGAATTCCAGCCATCGCCTTTATCGAGCATTGAGATTAGGTTGAGTGAAAATATATCTCAATCCTGCATGGTCTGTCTTAAGTTCGAAAGGCTTTCCCAAGAGATAATGTCTCCACATTTGTAAAGCATGGACTATGGCTGCCAATTCTAAGTCATGTGGTGCATAATTTAATTCATGCTGTTTTAACTTCCTTGATTCATAAGCTACCACTTGCCTTCTTGCATAAGAACTGCTCCTACCCCTTCCCCTGATGCATCAGTAATAACTATAAAATGGCCATTCAGATCTGGCACAACTAGGATGGGTGCGGTAGTGAGTTTCTTCTTAAGCAGCTGAAAAGCTTCCTCACATTTATTGCTCCATTCAAACTTCTTTTCCTTCTTCTGTAGTGCAGTGATGGGTGCTGCAATTGTTGAGAACCCCTGAAAAAACTTCCTATAGTATCCTACAAGTCCCATGAAACTTCATACTTCAGAGACATTTTGCGGTGCTAGCCAATCCATAATTGCCTTAATCTTCCCTGGGTCCACTCTTACCCCTTCCGCTAAAATCACATGACCTAAATAATGCACTTCGGATTGGAAGAAAGTACATTTAGACATCTTCCCATACAGCTTATGTTTCCTCAGATGCTGCAACACAATCCTTAAATGCTTCTCATGTTCTTCCTCTGACTTAGAATAGATCAAGATATCGTCAAGAAAAATTAGGATAAAATTATCCAAACAATCTCGGAAGACACTATTCATCAGGTTCATGAAAGCTGCAGGAGCATTACTTAGCCCAAATGGTAGCACAGTAAACTCATAGTGCCCATACCTTGTTCTAAAGGCAGTTTTGTGAATGTCTTCTTCCTTCAGTCTCAACTGGTGGTATCCTGATCTTAAATCAATTTTTGAGAATACCTTGGCATCTTTTAGCTGATCAAACAAATCATCGATGCGGGGGAGCATGTATTTATTCTTGATAGTGACCTTGTTAAGCATTCTATAGTCAATGCACAACCTCAAGGTACCATCCTTCTTTTTCACGAAGATGACTGGTGCTCCCCAAGGTGACACGCTTGGCCTAATAAGACCTTGCTTCAGTAATTCTTCTAGTTGGGCCTTAAGCTCAAATAATTCTGTTGTATTCATCCTGTAAGGAGCCTTAGACTGAGGTTCTGCTCCTGGAATCAGATCAATAGAAAAATCAAACACACGCCTAGGCGGAAGCTCAGTCAACTCGGTAGGAAAAACATCCTCAAATTCTTTCAGAATGGGATGATCATTAATTGAGGATTCTTTCTCATCAAGGTCCTTGACCTTTATTGCAAAGATAGTGCATCCCTTCCGACTTGCCTTTTTCAACTGCATGGTGGAGACTTGCCTAAGCTCTAAAGGCCTTTTTAATACCACAAAGCTCCACTTGGTTTCCTTGGTCATCAGGACACTTAATTGACTTCTCTTCACAATCCACAAGAGCCTTATGTTCAGAGAGCCAATTTATCCCTAGTATCACATCGTAAGACCCCAATGGTGCAACATACAAGTTCACCTGCGTCTGAAGGTTAGGGAGTTCAAGTTTGCTGAAATACATGCATTGCTCTACCTTCTTCTCTACCCGGTTTCCATACTGAACTTTCCAAGAATTTGCCATAAAACTTGGTCTAACTGATAATTTAGTCAAAACATGAGGATCTATAAAACTATCAGTAGCACCAGTATCAATCAGAATAGAAACAGAGCATCCAAATAATTTACCCGATAATTGGATGGAAGTTGCTTGATAATCTGCTTGGCGATTGTCAACCGCTGCATGAATATGATGTTGATTCCTATTATTTTTCTTGTTATTTCTCTGAGGGCACACAATGGCGTAATGCTCGCCACCACAGGTATAACAACCTCCACGAGGTGCTTTGGGCTTGTCAGAAAAATCTCTCCTGTTATTATCATTCCTCTTATTGTAGTTGCCCCTCTTGTTGTTATTGTTCCTGTTTCCTTCGTTGCGGTCCTGAGGACTACCATCCCTCTTCAAATTTCTAATTTGCCTATTTTCATTCCCTTGACTGTCCTATTTGCTCTGTCCACCCTGATTACTATTACCTTGACGATTCCCTTGGAACTTCTTATTGCCATACTTGGCTTCCCTGCTCTTATTATAGTTAGCAGCTTGTTGCAACTTGTGTTCCTGTTTGATGGCTAAATCAAAAACTTCATCCATGGTGACTGGATTATGCAGATCTATTTCATTTCCAATTTGAGGTCTAAGCCCCAAAATAAATTTTTGAACTCGAAATCTCTCATCATGCTGGTATTGGGGTGCGTACTTAAGCAAGTGAGAGAATTTCTCCCAATATTGAGTCACTGTCATGCCACCCTATATAAGTACCTGGAATTCTATCATTTTCTTATCAAAATGAGATTGTGGTAACCACCTCTTCCTAAATAGTTGTAGGAACTTATCCCAAGTTACCTTCCCATGCATAAACTGCTTATCCGCCCTTTCATTTTCCCACCAAGTAGCAGCCTCACCGGTGAGTTGATATGAACCCCATTCAGCCTTTGTTTCATCTGATAAATTTTGTAGGGCGAAATACCTCTCCATTTCTATAACCCAAGCTTTTGCCCCATCTCCAAAGGTTTTCCCATCAAATTTCGGAGGAGCAACCTTCTTTAGGTCTTTTCCCAACTCCCCAGCCACCCTATTTAGATTTTCCTCTTTTCCAGGTGGTTCAGCATTTGTTCCTCCATCAGTTTTATTTTGTTTAATCCTCGATGGCCATTTCGCCTCCCTTGTTCTAATTCTTCAATTCTAGCCCCCTGATTTTGCAGCAAGGCCAAAATTTGATCTAGTTTATCATTGGGACCTCCACGAGATCCACCAATTCGCTGGTACACTCTATTTTCCATTTTATGTCACCCTGATTAAGACACAACATCATACATAGTTAGGCTTAGGTCCTAGAGTTGAACCTTACTGCTCTGATACCAAGATGTAGCACTCGGAAAATTAAGAGTGTTTTCAATCCGTTCAAATCAGTATAAAAGATTTCCAAGTAATCAACATTATTCATTACACTTTCGAATGAGCTTAATAAAAGAGAATTTAAATTGCATTTCATGTATAATAATAATATCAATGTAATGTATCAAGATTATACAAGCATAAGTATTTCAATGACTTTTCTCATATACATATATTCAACCATACTTGGAATAAATCAACAATTCCAATAGAAACATCTTTTCTATGCTAAGTCATAAAACTTTAATTCCTCAAATCAATGTTACATTAGATACTTTCAAATCATACTTCTATTTCAAAGTTTCAATCAAAGAATGTCAAATACATATATATTTACAATGGGGCTTCACAAGAGAATCTAGAATAATACACAAGTACATCAATAGCAAATAAAACTCGGAACCACCAACCGCCGTGACACCATTGGTCTACTTGCAAGCTGGGGCCAAGAATGTGATTCAGGCACCTTTTCCACCAACCACGAAGTCCATGACTTCCCCGGGTTCCTTCTTAACTCGAAGGAATCCCCGGCCCTGCATAAAGGATCTTAGCAACCCAAAATAGTAAAACAGGAGGGAACTCTCGATGCGTGCCTGATGCCTATATGCATTTCTAACATGAGAAATAAACACATTTCTTGCAATAGGAGGTGGCAGAGACTCAAATACATATATGTTTCTAGGCTTTTAAAACAAACCCATCTATTTCAATGGTACAAGTGCTTGGCCAAGCAAAAATAATACAAGTAAATGGTAGTTTAGAAAAGGTAATACTACCGTCTCTGTTGGTCCACCTTCGGCACCCTGTCCCAGAAGTTACCACAAGTAAAGTATGAATAAATACCAAAGCAGAAAGTTGTCCATTTTCTGACATGTTTCATACATTCAATTAATTCTAAAAAGAATTTCAAATGTGAATTTCAGAACATCCTTTGAAAGCAAGATTGTAAATTCAGTAGTAAGATTTCGTTTACTCTTTTGAAAGTACTCCTTTTCTGGTTTGGATAAAAGTTCTATTTTTAAAGAAGAACATGTATGTCATAATACTTTTCAGTGCACAATTAGAAAGAAAGATTTAATTAATTTGTTTGAATGAAACAGTGTTTTCTGATTTCAGTATGTACTTCTATTCTTTCCAAGTTCAAGCTGACTAATAGTGTACTACCCAATTTTAATACAGGTTTTAGAGTATTAATAATATACTGAAACAGTGCCATTTATTCAAAATATCAGAGGTTTGAAAGATAATCTTGCATTCAATTTTTATGTTGTATTTCTTTACTCAGGATTGTACTTCTGTAGGTAAGTATATGACAAGGTAATCAAGATGATTTTCAGTTTACATGGTTCTCAGAGACAATTCTGTTCTTGTTCCAGGTTTAACATTTCTGAGATATTTGTGTATATTTAACAGAGTTCATACCACTTTCTGGAAATGGTTTTCCTGTTTCAACTTGCATTTTGGTATGTATATGCATGGATATATATATATGTATACATATACAGCTAAGTGTATATGTATATATATCTGTGTGTGTGTGTGTGTGTGTAAAAATTCATATACAGCTGAGTGTAAATTTTGAAGAAAGAAAATACTGGTTTTTATGACTGTTCAAAAAGTTCTCTGGCCGTGCACATAGAATATAAACATTTTACAGGGTTTCCTTACTAGCATTGAGCAACATAAGGGGTCAGGGAAGCTCTTGCCCCTCCCATGGGGAGGGGGCGGGCTGTGAGGGGCTCGCGCCTCCTCCACAGGTCGCGTCCTGTGGAGGGCGCGAGCCTCCCACAGTGCCGCGTCCTTCCCATGGGGAGGACAAGGGATTAAATCCCTTCCTCATTCCTATGGATAACAATTTCAAAACACAATAAGAAGACATTTCGTCCAGTATATCTGCATTCGGATTTATCTCAAAGGCATTTTGAATTTATTTCAGATGACAGAATTTTTATGCAGTCATTATATGCATATATATATGTATATATGCACGAGAATTCAGATTCCTGTGCATATATATATGTATATATATATTTCCAATTATAATTGAGAGCAGTTTAATAAATTGCAGATTTTGCAACAGAATGAAACCCTAATTCTGGAAGAAAAGATTGGGTATTCTATATTGCAACAATGAAAAGTAAACTATTACCCAGATTCAGAAACGAAATTGGAAAAGATTTCTAAGTTGTTTGTACTCATATCATGGAATGATGCATTTCATTCCTTCAATTTGCTTACTACAATTTTTAAATTAAATGAAGGCAAAGCATGAAAAGAACCTGGCAATTTTCTTCTTCAGTGCAGATGCCCAGTAATACCTTCTTGTCGCCTATTTTCCAGAGCTCTCCGATGTGTGAATGAATGTTCTATTTTCTCTCTTAAAGCTTTATTCCTCTTTTCGAGGATCATGCAGAGTATTTCCAGATGACAGATAAATTTCTCATGCAAATTCTAAAGATTGCCACATGCCAACAACATTGTTGGTTTTAAGAAAAATTTCCAGAGCCCAAAGTTCTCTTGGGCTGTTCATTCCTCATTATTTTGGAAAAATAACCATATACAAAAGAGAAATATCTCCCCTTTATACAAACCAATTATTTTATTTTATGCAAACATAATATTCTACTTCATTATCTGTTTTGTTTTATTTATTTTTTATTTTTTTAATTATATTTCTTTTAAAAATAGATTTTTCCTTTTTATTGCACAAATATAAATGGGATAAATTAAAATAGAATAAACCATATTCTTTTCACAATTTTTTTGTAAGGTTAATTAAACTATATTTTAATTTTGCTATGCTAATCAATTTCACACAATCATATTGAAAAACAGACATGACCTAATGCAGCTACATGATTTTAAGTGGTGTGTGCGTAATCGAGAGCTTCTCCTCTTTTACCTATCGGGAAGCTAACCTTCTTTTCCTCAATCACACTCTTGGCCTTTGATCACCTTGGCCTTCGATCACTTGCAACTCAAATGCACTCAGGCGTGTAAAAACGAAAGTGTATTAGTAACCAATGTAGAAATATAAATTTAAACAATGATTAAATCAACATTCCTATTTTACATAAAATGCACTCATAATTATGAAAGAAAACAATTATTTTTCTACATTCCCATACATCAAAGCATTGTAGTATATTATATTGCTCTAACATGTATCATAATTTATATATTAAATCCCACAAAGTCATGGTCAAACAGCATCAAAGCAAGTCATGGTCAAAATAACATCAAAGTAAGTCATGGTCAAAATAACATTAAAGTATGAGACGTGACAGATTATGATGATATTGCACTCGTCAGGCCAATCCTTCTCACCAAGGCTATCTTATATAATGATTTTAATCTGTACTTTGGATGCGGATTCTTCTGCTATGGTAGTCCTTGTGACACAGGCTACCTATTCGCAACTTTCTTTATTATCACAGACAATAACAGTGAGGTGTTGGACTTGCAAATGGTGTGGAGTTCAAACAGAGATCAGATGGTGGAAGAAAACGCAATCCTGACACTCACCTCCACAGGAGAACTCGTGTTAAGGGACACGGATGGATCTCTCATCTGGTCTACAAATACATCCACCAACGATTTTGAAGGGATGGCTATACAATATAATGGGAATCTTATTCTCTTTAACACCTCCAATGGAACCATGTGGCAGTCTTTTGATCATCCCACTGATACCCTGTTATTGGGGCAGAAGTTGAAACTGGGGGAGAAGATCATTGCAAACACTTCTCCTTCCAATACAAGCCAAGGTATTTTCTATTGTTCCTTGTCTGTCGATAGCTTTGGTCTATTTATAGCCACCGCACCCCCTCAGAGGTATTATATGTATCCTTATAGGCCACCACCTGTGAATATATCTTATTTCCTGTTCGACAACGTGTCGATCTATTACTATACTGAGAAAGGGTTGGTGGTTCCGTCAGTTCAACCAATTGACATCCCCAAGAATAGCCTCTACTTAAAGATTGATTCAGCTGGGCACCTGCAGTTTTATTCATATCTAAAAGTGCTAGATAGATCTGTGATTGACTATTTGTCGACCTTTAAAATATTGGGTGTGTGAGATTATCCAATGGCATGCGGAAAGTACTCTATTTGCACAGATGGGCAATGCAGCTGTCCAAAAGAGGGCAATGCTTTTGATGAGATTGATGCCACAAAGCACAATTTAGGCTGTCTTCGCCACAGCCCTCTTGTATGCTCGGATACATCCATAAGCAGTAACCGCGCACATGGTCATCACTTTTTGGAGCTGGAGCATACTTCCTATTTTACTTATGATTACAATGGTCCTTCCATTCCACAGATGGTCTCACGAGAGTACTGTCAAAATCTTTGCCTTAAAAATTGCTCCTGCGAAGCTGCGTTTTTCCGGTATGATACCAATTTTTCAAGCAGTTATTGTTATCTGTTGTCCAATATCTACTCTCTGAAAATGAATAATATAAGTGACTATTTTTACAATTCCTCTGCTTATATTAAAGCTCAGCCAAGGCCTAAGCACAATAACCATTCGATTATAGTTATCATTGTTGCTGCTACTGGTGGGGTAATTCTCCTGTTTCTCTTATTCTGTACATGGATAAGTAAGAATGGGAAAGGCGGACGGAAAAAGGATGAAGATGACGATGATCGGGTAGATTGGCCGGCAGGTTAACCTCTACGTTACTCATTCCAAGAATTACAGAATGCTACAAATGAATTTAGTACCAAGTTGGGAAGCGGAGGATTCGGTTCAGTTTATGAAGGTGTTCTCTCTGACGGCTCAAAGATAGCTGTGAAGCGCCTTGATAGAGGAGCACAAGGGCTAAAGGAATTCCGGGCAGAAGTAGAAACTCTAGGGAAAATTGATCATCTGAATTTGGTAAGACTGAAGGGCTTCTATGCAGAAAAGGCCCATCGAATGCTTGTATACGAGTATTTACCAAATGGGTCTTCGGATAAATGGATATTTCCCAATAAAATGCATCAACATTTGCTGGACTAGAAGACTAGATACAAAATAGTTCTAAATATTGCAAGAGGGTTAACATATTTACATGAAGATTGTCGAGAACAGATAATACACTTCGACATCAAGCCTCAGAACATTCTCCTGGACCCAAATTTCAATGCGAAGGTCTCCGATTTTGGCCTGGCAAAGTTGGTTAACAGAGAGCAAAGTGAAGTGATAACCTTGCTGAGAGGGACACCAGGGTATATGGCACCTGAGTTACTGAACATGCATTTCACAGAGAAGGTGGATGTATTTAGCTTTGGCGTTATGGTGGTAGAAATTGTTAGCGGGAAAAGAAGAAGAGAGCTTTCAGAGAATGACTTGTTTACAGTCTTACAGGCTAAAGAAGAGGAAGGGAAGTTAATAGATTTAGTATATGAGGGACTTCAAGATGAGGAAAGGAGCATAAGAGAGGAAGCAGTAAAATTGCTAAAAGTGGGAATGTGGTGTGTTCATGACGACTTTATGAGGCGGCCAGCGATGTCCATTGTAGTTAAGGTGTTGGAGGGTTCAATAGAGATGTTGGATGATGTTCCCTTGGCATTTGCAGTGTCATCGGTTGCTTGTAATCAGCAGTTGCCTCTCTCTGGTAATCCAAATCCCAACAAGGACCTCTCCTATGCTCCAACACCTTCAGTGCTATCTGGACCTAGATAATCTGTTAGTTTTATTTCTTACAGGTTTTTACCATCAAAGAGCAACCTACCATAGCCATTGCCGTTTTTTGATAGAATTTTCATAGTCAAAATCCACAACCAAGTGTTATGTAGTTGTCTTGTATTTGTCTTTGTAGTATTGTAATAATAGTATTTGTTGACTTGACAATAAATGAGTTATGACATACTAATTCTAGGATAGATTGGATAATAGTTTGGTGTCGACAAATTCTTCCAAGTTTTATGAATCACAATTTTATTGGATCAATCAAAATTGTAGTTACTAGCTTATCGTGACTTCAAGATTCATTTGTACTAGACATAACTATGACTAATATAATTGAAGCTGAGTTTGTTCCTTACAATCAACATTTTTATTTTTTTCTTTAAATACGTAAGGTTTGTTATATTATATTGATTAAAATAAAAGCATTACAATTTGTTTGCTATAGTAGGTAAACCATCACAAAAGTTCTACAAAAACTAACAACAACTAATCAACCGAGAAGGAAACAAAACTTGCAACTATGACCAGGATCGAGCTAGACTTGAGCAATAATAAACCACCTGGCAAAACAAAAAACCCAATAAAATAACCACCACCTCATAGAAAACCATTCAGCTTGGCAAAAGAGTCAAAATCTTCCACCCAATCCAGACCATCTGCCAACACCAACCCCACTTCCCTCTTAAGAAATTCCACCACCACCGCAGAAAACATTCTGTGCCTCATCAACTCTGCCCCTTTAAGTCCAGAAGGAAGGGGAAAAATTTTATTGCCTTGTCCTCATTCTAAATCTTTTCCAGGGCCCCTGGGCTCGAAATTCCTCTACCCATGATGGTGGCCTTTAACATTTCCTCCAAGCCGCCTGACAGGTCCTCTTGAAATAACCAATCCACCAATACCCTAGCCTCTGCCTTTGAAACATCATTATCCAACCAAGTTGCAAAGAAACGAGAGGGAATATATGCATTATCCCTTGCGTACTCTTTCCTCTCGAGATGGCCTTCCCCAAAGCCATATTCACTGCCACCAAAACTAGAGGATCTGAGTCGCAAAGAATACGCTTAAGTGGCTGGTTGGTAATCTCCCTGAAAGCGCATTGTCTTTCCATTGCATGTAGAGAGATGGGAGTGTCTACATCGAACGTCTCCAACCCCTCCACTAAAATAGAAATCACAAATTTTGAATGACCACCTAGAGCCATCACTGCTGGGATACTAGAACCAAAGACTGAAAGACCCCTCACACCAACACCAAGCACCAAGACACAACCACAAAAACTTTTCCCAACCACTGAAAAAATTGTCTCTTAATAAAGCTCATGGCGAAAGAGCTGATCTCTCTTCGCATGAGCATATCATAATTTTGGTGTAAGGAAGATTATCCTTCCACAAAATGGCCATCCTTTTCCACCAACCTTTATCGCCAGGCTCTCCAAACAATGAACACCTTTGCCAACTGTCCCCTTTGCATGTTGTCACCTTTCTCAGAGTATAGGGCCACACGAAAACCTGACACCGACTTAACTTTCCATCATTTCGGCAGCAAAGACCCACACCCTAGGCCACGTGGGATCCACATCATGTCGACCGAAACCCCTCCACCAACATGGAGGGTCACCCTTCCAGCCACCCACTACAATCAACATTTTATAAATATTAAATAATCAAATGATTTATTAGTAAAGATAATTCTTTGATTGATTAGTTCATTTAGAATTTGATATTAAAAATCTTCAAGTTAAGTTTTTTTTTATAATAGTTATTTATTAAATATTGATGTTTATATGATTTGTTAGTAGAGTAGTATTTTTTTGATTGATTAGTTGATTTATGAATATGAAACTTCTATATGTAGACGTCCAATTTGATCACTTCCCTATGATCAAACGCGTCTCCTTATTCATCTGGTGGCTCATCCCCTATGACAATATTAATTAAACCATTTGTTTAATTAATACCCTGCATCTTGCAAAAGGGTCCTAAAGTATTTAATTTAATACTTTACCCCTCTTCCTCCTCTAAATTAAATAAATATGCCCTTTTATTTAATTTAGTCATATCCCCCTTTTAAATTAAAATTCATTTTTAATTCCTTTTTTCTCTCTCATGGTCACATCCTCCAACTTTTGCAAGTTGGTACCCTAATTCATCTTAATTACTTCATCTTCTTCTAATTAACAAGGGTTAGCATGTGCACACTCTTAATCATCATTAAGGTCACATCCTCCATAATCTCCCACTTGCTTTTAATTAGTCATTAGTCCATCTAACTGAGTACTTGCACAACTTTAATCATTTGATTAGCCTAACCTAATCCTCATCCTATTTATGGCATATGTCCTTGAGTCAATCTTATTAAAGGATTTTTCCTTTTGGACAAGGAACTCCACTTCCCTATGTGAATTTTTAATTCACCTTTTAATCCCCCAAGGCACCCAAAAGGAATTTTTAATTCCTTCACTTCTCCCCACATGTCCTTCACTTATTCTTTATTCTTTCCCATCTCCCCATGAGAATATTTGAGGAATTTTTAATTCCTCACATGTCCTCTCACCCACATGGGGACAAGGACCTCCTTTATAAGGAGATCTTGTCCAATCCCAAGGTACTTTGTACCCCTCTCCATGTCATGTACTTCTCATTCCACCTCATGTCCATTTCACCTTTTAGGGCTATATCACATGCCACATGTCAAGATGTGAGGGCTTGTGAGTTCTCAACTCACCTTAGCCCTACATCTTGATATTTGGTGGCTCAATCTTGACCCTCCATTTCTTCTAGGAATTCTCAAAAATCCTATAAATACCCCCTCTTTTCTCTCATTTGAGGAGATCATTTTTGCTAGCCAAACTCTTGCAATTTTGTTTCTCAACCTATACTTAGCCATTTTTTTGTTTTCATCCACTTGCACTCATCCTCACAACATCACTTAGCTTGCATCTTGTGCCATCCAAGGAGCATACACATCAAAGATCGAAGGGCCAACCAAAGGATCGATTCGACGCAAGGTATAAAGTTTCATTTTGTTGTTTTTATCTTGTTTTGTTTCCAACTTAGGCTAATCTTGAGGTGTAGGTTGTTTTGGTGTTTATTTGCACTCTATCACTTGCTGCTTGTTTTCTAACGCTTACATTCGACCTATCACACTATAATTGATAGTAAGATAAACAAAAAATGATTGTTGTAATTTTAAAACTATATTTAATAATAATATTATTATAAATATGAATTATATTGATTTAATAATTGTATATTTAAGATTAAGAAAATAATATTATTTGAAAATATTGTAAAACATCTAATAAATGAATTTTCTAAAACAAATTTATGAATTATCATTGAAATAAATTAATTTAAAAATTTTCTTTTTTTGATATTTTCAATTTTAATGTTAATAATATTAGTAAAAACATAAAGACTTCCTATAAATATATTTCTATAAAAAACACATATTAGCAATATATCAATAAAAAATAAAAAATACAAATTATAAATTTCATGAAAGAAAATCTATTTACATTTCTTTAAAAAAGAAATTTTGAAAAAACTATAACTTCTATAAATTTACTTCTAAGTGTTTGTATTCCTATCAAAAGAATTTAAATATTGAGAATATTCTTTCTAATACAAGATTTACACTTCTAGAATATGTAGTTTCCTCAACAATATTTAACAATTTATATAAATTATTTGATGAATATTCTTGCCAACACCCAAGACCAACATTCATCTAGATGATGTCTGAAAATGGTGAATCACTTGCTCCTGTAATATCTGGGATTTGAAGAGAGGAGGAGTTGCCAACTCTCAATATTGGTTGATGAATTATTTGTTCTAAGACATTCCATCTTTGCATTGAAGCTAAATTTTATTTGCATATGACATGAAATATAAACATTAACATGTCTTTAGTGCTAGATATTTTGCAATGTTGGAAAATTAATTGCTCCTAAAGCCTCCTGCTCTCACATCAGATCCCCCAGCTGTTTCACCTATCCGTCAGGAGCCCCCATCTTCAATGACAGTTTTTGGGATCTTCATCCTTACAGCTCCTGACAACACTAGAAGTTAATGTGGTAGAAATTTTTGAATTCCAAAATTTACTGCAGTAGGTGATTTCAAATTTTGAGAGGGAATGTTGAAGAGACAAAAAGAATTGAAGGTAGTTAGTTCTACCAGTTGGAAGAAGAGTTTTTGTGCAACAACAGTTTGAAAGAGGAATGTTTTATTTTGTTCTCTGTGTGATTCAAGGAAATTTTTGAACAACAATTGCATGTTGTTTTGTATGTGATCAGTGATTGCTCCTAAAAGATATTTGCATAGCTCATGATAGTGAGCTCCTAGCAGCTCCTGAAGTTTGTCTATCTGGGTATGTGTAGGATCATCATGGAAAAAACAAGCCCTTAAGTGGCAAAAAATTTAGAAAAATCATAGTTAGGCAACTTGACGTAAGAGTTTGAATAAGTTATCTATATTATTTAAAAAATATGTAAGAATAGAACCTATAGCAAATTGAATGTAGTTTCTAAACTACTAGGTTTATTTAAAAAAAAAAAATTATATGGTGAAAATTTAAAATTTCAATGTAGTAGTACTTAAATTTCAGGGAAAAAATAAGAAGTGGGTGTTTTTCACCACACTAACCACAATAAAATGATAATACTTTTTATAATATTTTAGATATAAGTAGAGGACTCATGTCCTAATGTGATGCATATTTTTTTTAATTTTTTTCCAAGTAAATAATTAACTATGAATTTTTTATTACAACTTTTAAAAAATATAACAATCTGTGTGTCTAACCACCTTAACTTGGTCAAAACTTCATGAAATTCATTTTTTTAATTTTATAGTATGTGAAGCATAGAATGTGATGCATGTTTCAGATTCAAAAAATGTGATACTTTTTGAAAGTTATAGATGTTTTTCAATCAGCCTATCAATCAAAACTTTAGTCATAATCCTACCCATACACATACCTATCATATTGTCACTTTTTGGCCCATCATGATTCTGCACATACCCGTCTGTGTGAGCAACTCATGAAAGCTCCCAATAGCTAGTAGTCAATAGTTTAGAGTTGCTTTCTGAAGTTTATGTTTAGTCTTTCATGTATTGTCATTTCCAGTTTATTGAATACAAAAGAAAGTTGCATGTCTCCTTGTGCTTTCACATTTTGTTTGTGTATTCCCAGTTGATTGGAAAACAGAGCAACAACTCTGTGTTTTTTTGTGCATTCAAAATTTTTGACATGGTATCAAAGCCATAGGCCCAATTTCCTCGTGAGTTAGGGCATTGTTTTTCTGGGTATTAAGCTTCTTGTGTAGGAGACATGGTTGGAGATGAAGGAAAGAGTTAGTAGCAACCACCATCCTTTAATGGACATAACAATGATGTTTAGGCAAAAAAGATGAAGACCATTATGGTTGCTAATGATTTGAGGGAGTTTGTGATCATTGGGTTCAATGATGTTACTAACCCAACACAATATGCAACTCTCTCAAACAACTAGAAGACCTAGTTGAAGGAGGAAAGGAGGAAAGATGCTAAGGCATTGAGTTTGATAGAAGCAAAATTGATAGAGGCTATTTTTCCCAGAATAGTAGCAACTAACTATACAAAGGAAGCTTGGGAAATCCTCTAGACAAACTATAAAGGGACTGACAAGGTTAGATTGGTGAAGCTCTAGATGCTTCAAAGAGACTTTGAGACTCTTGAAATGAAGGACAATGAGTCTATCTTGGTTTTTCACACAAGATTTTGAGGTTTGATAAACCAATTGAGAGTGAATGTTGAAGTCATGGACGATTAGAGGATTGAGGAGAAATCCTCAAGAGCTTACCCACGAAATTTGATGCAGTGGTGATTTCCATTGAAGAGGCAAAGGATCTCGCAAAAAAATTTGTTGATGAGCTAATGGGTTCTCTACAAACCCATGAGCAATGCCTAAATAGTTCTGCTACTTCTTCCCAAGAGCAAGCTTTTAAAGCCCAGCCAAATGCAAGAGGAAGGGGGAGAAGAAATAATGGTGGAAGAAGCTCAAGAGGTAAAGGTCATGGCAACTCTGGACAAGGAAATGTTGGAGGAGATAGCTCGGCACGAGCAAACAACCAAGAGGGAGTGAGAAGCTCTCAGACCAGCTCCTGAAAAGGAAAGAAGAACAACAGTTCAAATCTAAAGAATGACAAGAGCAATGTTGAATGCTACTACTATCTTAAATTTGGTCATTCTGCAAGTGAGTGCTGGAAAAAGCACAATGATTAGTCAAAAAAACATATAAATGTGGTTGATTCAAATGTGGCTAAAGGAAATCAGTCCACAACCTTCATCATATACAACATTGGTGAGGAAGGCAGCCTCGAAGTATGGTATTTGGAAAACTGTTGCAGAAACCACATGAGTGGTAATGAAAGCTTGTTTTCTTTCATTGATAAAAATGTTAAGTATGAGATTAGAATGGGGAACAATGGATTAGTTCTAGTTGTGGGAAGATGATCCATTATGATCTGCACCAAGCAAGGTGAAAAGAAGGAGATACAAAATGTATTTCTTGCTCTTGGATTAAAGCATAACCTCATGAGTGTTGGAAAACTAATCCAAAATGGATATAAAGTGTTGATGGAGAAGGGTCAGTGTATTATTTATGACAAGAATGAGAGGACGACAGTGTCTACAATAGTTCAAATAAAAAAGAACCAAATGTTTCCTTTGAAGATTAAGACGTGTTTCTCATCTCAGTTCATTGTTGCACCTCTCATGAATGGAAAATGTACAACAATACAACTAGTAGCCATCAAGAGCACCATTCAAGACCCCTCCAAGCTATGGAATATAAAGTATGGATATTTGGGCTATGCTGGTTTAAATCTTTTGTCTAAAACCAAAATGATTGATGGTTTGCCAAGAATAGTAGAGCCTAATGTTAGGTGTGAGGCTTGCATTTTAGGCAAGCAACATAGGAAGCCCTTTCAATCAGGAAAATCTACAAGGGAAAGAGCACCATTGGAGCTGGTGCACATGGATTTGGTAGGCCCTATGCAAACCTTATCTATTGGTAAACACCAATTTTTTATGACCTTTATTGATGATTACTTCTATAAAACATGGGTTTATTTCTTGCAACATAAGTCTGAAGCATTTGATAAGTTTTACTATTTAAGGCTTAGGCTGATAAAGGAGAGTGAACATTTTATCAAGGTCCTAAGGTCAGATAGAGGAGGAGAGTATACCTCCAATTAGTTTGTAAATTTTTGCAAGCAAAATGGCATCACAAGAAGGAGCTAACAACTAGTTATACTTCACAGCAAAATGGAGTGGCTGAGAGAAAGAATAGGGCCATCATGGAGATGGAAATGAGCATGATGAAAGAAAAGGGACTCCCAATTGAATATTGGGGAGAGGCTACAGCAACAACTGCATATCTGATAAATAGAAGTTCAACAAAGGCGTTCCATAACAAAATCCCACAATAGGCATGGACAAAATGCAAGTGGACGGTTGAGCACTTAAGAGTGTTCAGGTGTGTGGCATATACTCACATGCCTAAAGAAAACAGGAAGAAATTGGATGAGAAGGGTGAGAAATGTATTTTCATGGGTTATAGTGAAGAGTCCAAAGCCTTTAGGCTGTACAACCTGGTCACCAAGAAAATCATCATCAATAGAGACGTGGATTTTTTAGAAGAAGATTCATGCGATAGTCTGATAGCTCCTGACAACTCCTGACCACTCCTAACAGCTCATGAAGAAGAAGTAGAAACAGAATAGGAAGTTCATCTAAATGAGCTAGCAGTCACTCCTGATAGCTCCAGATAAGCTCTTGACAGCTCCCGTCGAGCTTCTGAAAGCTCCCGATAGCTCCTAATAGCTCTTGAAGGTGGTAGATAGTTAGGAAGATAGTCATAGATAGTTAGAGATTTGGTTGCAAAGAGCTCCCGATAGCTCCTAAATGCTCCTAAAATGAGAAGACAGAAAGGCAAGAAGCTAGAGATAGCCAAAAGATTGGCTCTTGAGAGCTCTTGACAGCTCTGAATGGCTCCTAAGAGTTCCCGAGAACTCCTGAACCAACTTGTTCAGAAAATTAGCAGTAGTAGTGAAAGTTCAGACCCCACTCTCACCTCCCTAATTCCAAAGAAGACCAAGAGTCTAAGGGAGATCTACCAAAATGAAATGTATGATGAAGAATTTGATGAGAGTGTGAATTTTGCATTATTTTCTCATAGTGATCCAATTCATTTTGAGGATGTTGTGAAAGAAGAGAAATGGTGTGAGGCCATGGATGAGGAGATAGATGCAATAGAGAAGAATAAAACATGGGAGTTAACTAGTTTTCCTCCCAACAAGCAAGTTATTGGAGTGACATGGGTCTACAAGATCAAATGCAATGCCGAAGGAAGGATAGAGTGACATAAAGCATGATTGGTGGTCAAGGGGTACAAACAACAGTTTGGGATAGACTATAATGAGAAATTTTCCCTCGTTGCAAAGATGGAGAAATGGATTGACTCATATTTGATGAGAAATGGCTTTAGCAAAAGTAATGGCGAGCCCACTCTTTACATCAAGGCAGCTGATGGTAAGGTTTTAATTGTTGTCTTGTATGTTGATGATCTAGTTTTTACTGGGTCTGATGATGATTTCCTCATTGTTGATTTTAAAGAGGCCATGAAAAGAGAGTTTGAAATGACAAATTTAGGTCTCTTGAGATATTTTCTAAGCATAGAAGTAAAAACAATGCATGATGGTATATTTATCTCTAAAAAAAATATGAAAATGAAATCTTGAAGAGATTTAGGATGCTTGAAAGCAAGCCTACCTCAACAACAACAACCATAGGTCTAAAGTTTAGCAAGGAAGATTGCAGCAACAATGTGGATCCGACCATATTTAAAATTTTGGTTGGAAGCTTAACGTATTTAACCGTAACTAGGCCTGATATAATGCATAGTGCGAGTCTTATTTCTATATTTATGGAGACTCCAAAGGACACACATTGGAAAGCAGGTAAAAGAATCCTGAGGTATGTGAATGGCACCAAAGGATATGACATTTTGTACATAACAACAAATGAGTTTGAGCTATTTGGATACATGGATAGTGATTGGGTAGGAAGTTTGGATGATATGAAGAGTACATCAGGCTATGTGTTTCATTTGGGTTCGGGAATTATTTCATGGGCTTCCAAGAAACAACCCATAGTTTCCCTATTTACAACAGAGGCTGAGTATATAGTAGAAAATGTAGCAACATGTCAAGCTATTTGGTTGAGAAGAATCTTGATAGATTTGATAGAAGAACAACAAGATGGAACAACAATCTTTTGTGACAATGTTTCATCGATAGCCTTGACAAAAAATCCTGTGTTTCATCGAAGAAGCAAGAACATTGAAACCAAGTATCATTTTATTAGAGTTAATTGAAAATGGTGAAATTAAAATGACATTTTGCAGGTTTGAGCAACAACTAGTAGACATATTCACCAAGCCTTTGAGTAGGGATAGTTTCAAGTGCCTCAAGAGCAGATTGGGCATTGTTGATTTGGATTAGGATTGATCTTGTTTCGTCGGCTTAGGACCAAGGGGGAGTGTTCAAAAATTAATTTCTCTTGAAGCCTCCTGCTCTCATGTCAGATCCCCCAGTTGTTTCACCTACCCGTTAGGAGCCCCCATCTTCAATGATAGTTTTTGGGATCTTCATCCCTGCAACTCCTGACAACCCTAGAAGTTAATGTGGTAGAAAATTTTGAATTCTTGATTTTACTGTGGTAGGTGATTTCAAATTTTGAGAGGGAATGTTGAAGAGACAAAACAAATTGAAGGCAGTTAGTTCTTCCAGCTGGAAGAAGAGTTCCTGTGCAACAATAGTCTAAAAGAGGAATGTTTTATTTTGTTCTCTATGTGATTCAAGGAAATTTTTGAACAACAATTGTATGTTGTTTTGTATGTGAGCAGTGATTTATCCTAAAAGAGCTCTACGTAGCTCATGATAGTGATCTCCTAGCAGCTCCTGAAGTTTGTCTATCTGTGTGAGCAGCTCATGAAAGCTCCTAGTAGCTAGTAGTTAGTAGTTTAAAGTTTTCTTTCTGAAGTTCATGTTTAGTCTTTTATGTATTGTCATTCTAGTTTATTGAATACAAAAGAAAGTTGCATTTCTCCTTGTGCTTCCACATTTTGTTTGTGTATTCCTAGTTGATTGGCAAACAAAGCAACAACTCTGTGTTTTTCTATGCATTCAAAATTTTTTACATGCAACATTATGTATTCTATATAAATTAACTAATATTTCTAGCATATATTCTTTGTTTAAGTTTTCAACTATTGGATGCCTCTAAATATGTAATTTATTTTTGCAAAAGTATGGTTTGATGGTGTCCAAACGTCTCAAAAAGTCACCCTTATTTCAAGTAACATTTATTACTTTAATCAATATAGTTGTGTTTTCTCCATTAATAGAGTTATTTTATGAAATTTTCCTTGAATTTTGGTTTGATGAAGAATTTTGTAAGTCCAATGAACAATATGACTCTCACAACTCCCTTCACCATCCATTCTACATTCTCCTTTCAATCGTATTAAATTGTACACATCATAACAATGTTGTTTGAAAGAAATGGTATATAGATGGAATCCATGAAAGGTTCAACTATTAACATGCATGGGAAAAGAGTTATTTCAAGTAATATTTATTACTTTAATCAATATAGTTATGTTTTCTCCATTAATTGAGTTATTTCATGAATTTTTCCTTGAATTTTGGTTTGATGAAGAATTTTGTAAGTCCAATGAACAGTATGACTCTCACAACTCCCTTCACCATCCATTCTACATTCTCCTTTCAATCGTATTAAATTGTACACATCATAACAACATTGTTTGAAAGAAATGGTATATAGATGGAATCCATGAAAGGTTCAACTATTAACATGCATGGGAAAAGAAAATTAAAGAATGACAGATGAGTAAGAGAATGAAAAATCAATTATTTTCTAGATTGACATATCGAGGATAAGAGTTGATCCTTTTTAACTGATGTATCATCAATCAAATTTTATAATACATAAAATTTAAACTTAAGAATCAAACTTAAATGGTATACGGTGAGGCTAACTCAGAATGGAAATAAGTGAATGACTGGGAAAAAAAAAAGAGCTATTTTCTCATGCCGACTGATGAAGATGAGTACTTTGAATTTCTACATAATGATAATGTGCACAATACTAACTAGATTAGCAGTGATTATGATTATGATGAGGATATTTCTCTTTTTGTAAGAGGGGTAATAGGGGTAATAGATAAGTAGCTTATGTTTGATGGGGATGTTGATGATGAAGATGAATATACTTATGATAATGGTAATGCTCATAATGAGGATATTAAGGGTGATTGTGATGAATCCTTTATTAATGACAAGTCTGAAAGTTTTGTCTTCAGTGGAGAGTGTCAGGAGTATTGTGAGGAAATTGAACATTTTCAAGATATACATACAAGAAAAATCAGTCTAATAACAAGTGATCTCGATAGTGAGATAAAAGATGAAAGCATCAATTTTATAGCAAGGGAAAGTAGTCAAATAGACAATGTGGAAGGTGATTTTAATGATAATGAGATTAAAAGTATTTATGTGAATGTAGCCTACTGTTTTCCCCAAGATTGTTCCAGTCAAGAAATTCAATGGTATTTTGATCAATCACCCGATTTTTCGTTTTAGATTATAGTATCAAGTTTGTGTAATTTTACTTTATACTCTTTTTGTGTTGGAAGGTCAAAAATAATCTTCTTTTCAGAATATTTAAAAAAAAAAATTTAGGAAGAATTTTCTATCCACTAGATTTAGCTTATTGAGAGAACATTGGAAAGCAATGCCACATGTTGAGAATGGAAAATTGCTCAATGAAAAAGTGAATTGTACCTAGTAGAGTCATAAAAATATCTTAGTGGTAGCTGGAATAAGATCAATATTAAGGCTCAGTGTGTTCAATATAGTGTATTCACATCCTCTTTGGCATATCATCAGCTAAATTTCAGTGCAGCTAAGGTAACAAAGATAACTTTGAAATTTTATATTCTTAAAGTATATATAAACTAACCTAATAAGATTAAGCAAGTCCGTATATTTTTGTAATAAGAAAATTGAATTAGTTAACTCTTAAATATGGATATGCAAATCTAAGATAGTAGCATGAATTTAAAAAAAAAAACTATATCATACATTAATATCATTTTATATCTTATAGTTTAATATCATTTTCATCTCATTTGAGGTATCATTTTTCATTATATAAATGAATTGGGTTTATTATCACATAATCATGTTTAAAAGATTGTTTGTATAAGATATGCATTTAATATGTATTTTTATTTGTGATTACAAATATTATCAAAGAAAGAATTGGACAAACATATCCACTTTTATTCTTTTTATAATTTAGATTATATAAAAAAATAGATGAGTTTCATGCGACAACAAGACTAGGGAATATTAAATAATAGGAAAACCTCCTTGAAACCACAAGACATTTTGGATGTTAAGGAAAATATTACTCTTTGATTAATTGAAAATTGTGAAAAACATTGAGAATTATAGTATACTAACTCAAAGCTAATAGAAAAAATATACAACCTATGAATCTTCCAAGCCTTATATCTATCTAGAGTACATATATAAAAGTAATTTTTCCTAATGGAACTAAAGTATTATACCACTTCTACCACACACAATGCTACACCTTAAATATTGGTGTAAGATTATAGCACCTTTTTTTTCATGCCCAAATTCTACAACTCAAAGCTTTCTTTCCTCATCCCTCAAAAAAACTAAAGTATGCCCTGCATATGCCCTAGTTACCCATTTATCTAGAGTCACAGAGCCTCCCCAAACATCAAAAATATTTGACAAGGCCAATAAATCTCTAGAATGAATATCATGTGTGCTAATATTTGCAATCTAGGGTTGAGGACGATGCTTAAATGATGCTCCCATGTGCATCTTAAGAAACACAATATTTATATTCTGACCCCATCCATTGTTTGAGAAAGACATCCCACAGAGGTACTAGTGTCCCTAGCATTCTAAAAGGCATGAGAAATATTGATATTTCATTCTTCTTTACCTATCAAACACAAAAATCCCAATGCCAAATATTAGCCTTATATAAACATGGACAATGGATTTACACTACAAATACACAATAAATACATACATATTCAAGTTATTACATTCCTTCCCATGATTCAATAGTTAAGGTATTCTCATGTGTAGTAAAATATAAGTCCCATGTCACTTGAAAAGGGGTAGCAAAGACATAAAGGTCCATACATGTCTAGCTATTTGCATTGCTAGTTTGAATAATCAATGATATCAATTTGAAAGAAATAATTATATAACAAAAAGAAAAACTAAATAAAACTATTAAGGACTAAATAAAAGTGATGTACCACTACTATTCACAAAGAACATCATGAATAATCACAGGTATTCACAAGTTATGAGGTGAGAGATGAGAAACAAATGGACTTGCAATAGAAGCTTTTATAAAACCCATAAACCACTTGATTATGAATAAGGCTTCCAATTAAAAAAATGTATGCAACAAAATTATTTCACTAAAAAAGACATCCACATTCAACTAGAACATGGATAAAAGTGGACTAAGATGATGAATCATGTTTATTGCTTTCTAGAAGCTTGAAAATTCTACAATTTGTTAGGAAATAGAATAACTCCAAAGTGTAAGTGATGCTTTCATCTAGAGTCAAACTCTCAATTTGCAAGAAATCCGATTCATCTTATATATTATGCATAAAAAATTTCTTAGAACCATAATTAATCATCAAGATTTCTATAGAAAAATTACTTAATTCTTTAACTCTTCTCTTGGTTTAGTTTTAATGCAAATGTCTCTAGCACATTCAGAGATAGCTTCTGAAGAATGCCTGTGTAGCTTCATGAGCCTATGAAAAAGATGGTGTGGGTGTAAGCATCATAGAGAACACAGGAAAAAGTGCCTTTTAAATCCTTGAGAATTTGATTGGGTGGGTAAGGAATCCTGTCACACAATGCAATAGTACTTAAATTTGAGGGAAAAAATAAGAAGTAGGTGTCTATCTGAATGCCCTAACCACAATAAAATGATAATATTTTTTATAATATTTTAGATATAAGTAGAGGAATCATGTTCGGATGTCATGCATATTTTTTTGTAATTTTTTTCCTAGTAAATAATTAATTATAATTTTTTTATTACAAATTTTAAAAAATATAAAAACTCGTACGCTTAACCACCTTAACTTGGTCAAAAATTCATGAAATTCATTTTTTTTAATCCTATAGTATGCAAAGCATAAAATGTGATGCATCTTTTGAATTCAAAAAATGTAATACCATTTGAAAGCTATAGATGTTTTTCAATTAGCTTATCAATCAAGACTTTAGTTGTAATTCAAGTAGAAAATGAATAATAATTATTTAGTGAATTCAAAGTATAGAATAATTTATATTGGTGGAAATTTGAGAATCTCCTTTAAAAACCCTTTTCGTTTCATCAATTTTGGGTAAAAAACAAGTCGTCAGCAACATACCCTACACATACCCATCATATTGCCACTTTTTGGCCCATCATGATCTTGCACATACCCACTAAGGAATAATCAAGTTGTGAACTACTTATCAAGGATTGACATAAGAGAATAACCCAAGAATAGGAAAAATATATCCCCAACAAAAGTCTATTTAGAATAACTCCAACACAAAAATAACTCTATGATGTTGCCTTACTACTATCTATAGATCAATATGCACAAGATATGCCACCACAAGATAAAAAATTTCTACTATAGAAGTGTCTACCTTTTACACTAATTGAAGGAAACTATATAAAATTACAAAATATGACATCATCCAAAGATTGGTATATGAACATGAAAGAGGAGATATACTAATAGAATCATATGGAGTCCCCAAAGGACACAATTCAAGGTATGAGACCACAAAGAAGAAAATTTTTGCAAGATTATAGTGTCCAACTATACATAAGGATGTGTAGACACTTAAATAGTCCTAATCGATATTACACATCTAAATTTGATTATAAAAATCATTTTTTCCTAAATCACCTCTGACTAACTATTTAATTAAATAATCTATATTGTTTAATTGAATTCATCATTTTCTCCTATTAATCAAATAATTAATTATATTGGATTAATTAACCCCCTTTTCTACTAATTCTCATCCCATTTAATTAAATAATGCAAATAATGTAATTCAACCCTTATGTCTTCTCATTTGATTAAATAAATCTATTAATTCAATTAAATGTCATATTCTTCTAAACCCCCTAACCTACCTAAGATTAGTTAATTTTGGATTAATTAACCTTAAACCACCTGGTAATCTTCATTAGCCAATACTCTAGCTTTTAACCCCACAAAGGTTAAATAAACCTATGGTTTATTAACCCCACATACACAAGTAATTAATTTTTACAATTTAATTAATTTCCTATTTTACTCACAAAAGGATATCCTCATGGAATATTCCTCTCTTTTGAATTTTCTTCCCAAACTTTAAAATCTCTTACAAAGGCATTCAATAGACTCTTACAAGGGCATTTACTTCTCTTACATGCCCTTAAATTCTCACCCACATTCCTTAAATTCTTCCAACCATATGCATTAACTCCCTCTTACATTTGTCTTCCCACGATGTGCACACACTTGTGTGAGGTACATATCCCTATTACTTCTCTTAGCCTCGTGACACCTGTCACAAGGCTAGTGATCCTTTATTTCATCCCACATTGTTTAGTTTTCACCCCTCTTCTAACCCTTGCTTCCTATAAATACAAGTCCCTTCTATTGGAAATGGATCCACCTTTTCATGCAAACTTACTATACACATTTTTCATCCACATCTACATGCACTTTCATCTTTTAAGCTTGAATCTGCTATCTTATTGCATCAAATCCATCACTTTGCATCAAATCTTGAAGCTTATTCAACAAGGGATTGGGAAAGGGCCATATTCCACATCAATTTGACACCATTCCCCCTATGGGATGAAGGTTTCGAGTACTTAGACAGGATTTCATTACATTATATTTCATGTTTTATTTCATGCTTTTAGATAGTTTGTCTTCATTTCTTTGTATGTTCAAGTATCTCATAGGGAATGTGATTCAACCTTCTAATATGACTAATCCTTGTGTTTTTTGTTCATGTTTAGCCTAGGTCTATCTCATATTCAAATTTTGGCGCTAGAAGGAGGGCTAATTAATGATGTCTTAATCAAAACAATTTAGAGAGAAAGTAATGGGGCATTGATCATTATCTTTCATTTGTTGTGCTTTTTAGATGTTCTTGTCATATAACCTTGGTGAATACTGGCTTTGTTAGGTGTGTATGGATGGTGTTTTAGATAGCTTGTTGACTATTACATTGTTAGGTTATGCCTTACATGGTTTGGTCTAAGATGTTCAAAACTTATGAAGTACAACCTAGCAAGGTTTTTGTATGTCAGGTGTGAACAAGGATACTCCTATCTATTTTTTGAGTCAAAGTCCATCACTATAGATGCAATGCCATCCTAGTTTCCCATACCTTGATGCATCGTATCTATGTGTTTAATCAAACATAAGGAATATTGTATCCTTTGTGTCCCAATCCCTAGATATGCAAATCACATCTAATAAAGTGTCAATGACTCATAGACTTTTTGGACTTCTACATCTTGAAATCAAGGGATCATCCATGTTATTATTCTATCTTTTTTCGATGATAACATGGTATCATAACATATAAAAAAAAACAATGCATCCATCCTATAGCCACAAACTATTAACATCCATATATCCTACATAATCATAGTATATCATCATAATGGGAAATACTCATCTCATTTGCATCATAATTATCATCTAAGTTTCTTAAAATAATATAGATTTTTTATTCTAAGCATCCTATCACATTACATAATCACATCATGCTATCATCATATAACATGAAAAAAACAAAAAAAGGAAATCCATCCATACATACATCTTGCATCATCATGGCATATCATATAGAAAGATACTGGAAAAAAAAGTAAACCATCCATCATATTTATATCCATGTCATACATCCATAACATCACATCATGAATCAAGAACATCACATCATAATCATAAATAAAAGTACATACATCCATAGCATATCATATGTATCCATCCATACACACACCATGAAATAAAGGAGACATCACATCATAAATGCCGCATTGGAGCCATATCATATATATATCAAAAATTGAATTTCATGATACAAATTAGAGTCAATGTGTAATATAATAATACATGGTATACAAGAGGCTATCAAAAAATTAGCTGATGAATGTATACACCTAACAAATCAGGCTATAAATCAAAAAATATGTCTACCAAATGGGGTAAGATCTATCCCTTGCTGCCTCTATCATCGTGGTGTGACTGGTCCTGATGAACCTCTATTTTCCATCTATGATTAGGCTCCATAGGCTATCTAACGAATGGCTGATCACTTGACACATTGGGTACAACTCCACTCCTATGATCAAAATATGGCTGACAATGGCTCAAGGGGACATCTCTATAATATAGTGTCATGTAATAGGACACCTCTTACATGACCTTCCCATAGAGGTGTGTGGTCACCATTTGGGAAACTTGTCTCTATGCCATTGCATAGCCTACTATGCAATAGTCTCTAACTATTATTTGTGCCCTATCTCTTAGGACAGGGCTATATCAGAGTCTTTCCTTAGTTGTCTCTTTGGTTGTCCCAGCGAATATAGCTATATAATCATCTACGAGCACATCATGCACCTCACCAAATTGTCTGGCTGCATGGTTGGGTAGGTACCTCTCGATCATTGTGTGCTCTTGACCCTTAGGTACCAAGTCTTCCTCATAAAGAATAGTTGTTGATGATCATGATACCATGCAAGCATCTATATCCATGGTCACCACCTGAACATGATCATGATCATCGATAACCCTCCTATAGTAGGGTATGCACGATGGAACTATGTGTTGTAGGGTGATCTATCGCTTGTATCTGAATACTATTGGTTCATTTGCAACAATGTCTACTCTAGTGCTACCACTGATCTAAGCACAAAATATTGCTCCCATACCTATATGTGCAGTAATGTAACCCTTTCCGATAAAGCCCAACCTTGTCCATAAATAAACTAATTCATATCATGATATAAAGAGGCCAACATGATAGGGCCCCATGCAAACAATCTCCTCCTGTAGACCATCCCATGCCATTCAAGGCCTCAAGTAGGACTGAATCCTCTCCCATGTTGATCTGGTGCCATAATCCTAGAAATCAAAGCCCTGAGGTCACCAATTTGAATATTAGTACCTGTCCTCGGCACATCTCTAATTCTATCTGTGAGCTCACTAGCATAAGCTCATCTATTTGTAGGACCTCGTGGCATGCATCCCCTCTTGAGTCTATATCATAAATCACCTACTCCCCATGAATACAAAGCCATAGTATTCTCTGCACATTCTCCAAAGTCACCATGGCCTCATCGGTGGGTAGGCGGAATGGGGATGTCTCACTGTGCCATTGCTCAACCAAAGCCATCATCATGGCCATATGTGTCCTAATCTCGGGCATATAGGCCAAAAACCAAAGCCTAATCATCCCAAGGTGCTCCTACTAAATAAAATCAAAATAATCTAGCTCCTCAAGCAACCCAAGCTAGTGCTTGCGAGACATAAGTGGCTGGATAACATCCCACATACATGAAATGAACAACGCCAAAATTTGGCCAAAATTGACAAAGTTTTGAGTTTTTGAACTCCCTATTAGCAATAACATCACTATAACCTTATAGAAAGTATGCCACTATTTTAATTAGCATCACTAAAAAACCAATTGTGCATCAGTATTTGGTACATCACCCTATTCAAATCCCACCAAGCATCACTATACATATACATTACTAAAATTACCTTGCATCGCCAAAACTAAATCCCCTCTAGCATTGTAATAAGCACTTGCATTGCTAAAGCTAAATTGAAACCCTAATTTCAAATCTCGAGATGCATTGCTAAATGCAATAACATTGCCAAAATTGACAAAAGAATCACTAAAAATCCTAAAAGCATCACAATAGGGTGACACCTAACCTACCCTAACTTTGACACCTAATAAATGTAGGAAAAAAGTGAAGTACAAGAAAAATTTTGATTTGTGTACTAGGGGTCCTGCACCTAGAGGCCTTTGGTACTCTTGAAATCTATTAGCAATATGTTGAGGAAGCACACGAAAAGCTATTTTGTCAAAGGGTTAGAGTACAAAATGTAGAAAATCTCAAAGTGTGAATGAACAAAGAATTGAAAGTGACCTCTCCACTCATATTTAAGCACATAAATTAGGGTTTCTTTCCCTAATTGAGGTGTTAAGCTAGAATGTTTCACCTGTTTATTTGAATCTTGAGCTATAAATCCTATGCTGACTATTTTTTAGCATCTTGAACATGTTGTCATGTCCTGTAGCCTATTTTCTACAACTAAACCTTTATTAAATATTTGTTGTGAGCTCGACCTAAAATTGAATTTTTTTCTCGATCTCTTGAGGGAGAAATGTACCAACTTAATTCCTTCCACTAGGGCAATAGTGGGGAATCCAAAAACATAGGAAATTTTTGAATTTTGATCTTAATAGTGGCATTGATCCTGAGAAGCATCAATCTTTGAACTAATGTAATACATACCTTGCTTCAAAGAGGGGAAAAATGTGGACACTTAAATAGTTCTGATCAATATTATACATTGAAATCTGATTATTAACATCATTTCATCCTAATCACCTTTGACTAACTATTTAATAAAATAATCTATATTGTTTAATTAAATTCATAATTTTCTCCTATTAATCAAATAATTAATTTTATTGGATTAAAATTAATCCCCTTTTCTACTAATTCTCATCCCATTTAATTAAATAATGCAAATCATTTAATTAAAACCCTTATGTCTTCTCACTTGATTAAATAAATCTATAAATTTAATTAAATGTCATATTCTTCTAAAAGCCCTAACCCACCTACGATTAATTAATTCTAGATTAATTAACCTTAAACTACATGCTAATCTGCATTATCCAATCCTCTAGCTTTTAACCCCACCAAGGTTAAATAAATCTATGGTTTATTAACCCTACTTGCACAAGTAATTAATTTTTACAAATTAATTAATTTCTTATTTTCCTCACAAAAGGATATCCTCATGGAATATTCCTCTCTTTTGACTTTTCCTCCCAAACTTTAAAATCTCTTACAAAGGCTTTCAATACCTCTTAGAAAGGCATTCAATAGGCTATTACAACCCATCTTTTCTCTTACAAGGGCATTTACTTCTCATACATACCCTTACATTCTCAGCCACATTCCTTAAATTCTTTCAACCATATGAATTAACTCCCTCTTACATCCCTCTACCTAAGATGTGCACACACTTGTGTGAGGCACATATCCCTATTACTTCTCTTAGCCTTGTGACACTTGTCACAAGGCTAATGATCCTCCATTTAGTCCCACATTGCTTTCTATAAATAGAAGGCCCTTCTATTGGAAATGGATCCACCTTTTCATGCAAATTCACTATACACATTTTTCATCAACATCTACATGAACTTTCATCTTTTGAGCTTGAATCCACTATCTTATTGTATCAAATCCATCACTTTGCATCAAATCTTGAAGCTTATTCAACAAGGTATTGGGAAAGGGGCAATATTGCACATCAATTTGGCACCAATCTCCCTATGGTATGAAGGTTTGGAGTACTTAGATATGACTTTATGCTTATATTTCATGTTATTTCATGCTTTCATATAGTTTGTCTTCATTTCTCTGTATGTTTAAGTATCTCATATTGAATGTAATTTAACCTTATAATATGACTAATCCTTGTGTGTTTTGTTCATGTTTAGCTATATAAGAGAAAATTTGCACCCTAGGTGCAATTCCCCTTTTTGCTTCTATACACTTTAGAAAACCTAAGTCAGAGGCTTAATTCACTTAAGCCCATTGATGGCAGTCCACTTGGTGCCTATTTTGTGTGTTGATGGAGGCATTTCTGTTGGGGATTCCCGCACGACGCGCTTACATCCCTGGCAGATTCCTATGGCTGAGCCAACAAAGGTGTTACTCTTCCCATTGGCAGCGAAGTTGTAACGCTTCCTTCGGTTGACTGACCTAAATATGACCATTTTATTTCTCATTCCTTCATAATTAGTCTTTGAACTTGCATTAGGAGGTTGGAAGAAATCTTGAACAAACTTGGTTCTCATACTCTCACTCTCACAAGCTCACTTCCAAGCATTCCAAGCATTTGATAACAACAATATCACATTGTATCACGTTGGTAGAGCAAGTTTGGGACAACGCCATTGAAGTAGAGGCTTGAGTTCCTCTCATTTCTCCTCCAATTAGCCTTGGGTGCTCTTGGTGGTGGAGGTAAGCTTCCCTCTCCTCTCCTTTATCATTTGGTTGAGTAGCATAGTATTGTTTTTTATAGTGCTTGTGTTTTTGTCACTTCTTTATCTTCCTTCCTTTGGCTGTCCGTGGAGGTGGGAACACCTAAATAGGGGTATGACTGAGGCAAACCCCTATACAATGACCCCCCCAACATTCTCTTTCTTTGTGTGTAGGTGGGTGCATTTCAAGGAGCTAGCTAGCGAACAGGGTCTTCTACGAGATTGTCTTCATCACCTTAGCTTTGGTATATCTACTCTATCACCTTCATTTGTACTTCTCGTAGTTCATAGTGTTACTCTATTCTCTCAGAAGTCATTAAACTAGATTGTTAGTCATTTTGATGCGTCCGACCTTATCTCTATTGTAATATGACCATATGAACTATAATGCATTTCTGAGATTCCAGCATGCTGGGCTGTCGTTCAAAGTCTATGTTGACGTCCTTGGGTAGAGAGCTCCCTGATGCATAGAGTTGGACCTAAAAATTGACTCACGGAGCCCCACCTTGAAACTTGGGATTGCAGAGTGATTGTAGGACCCAAAAATCCTCATCTTTCTCATCCTCATACCCTAAACATACACTTAATTGAGGTAAGTTAGGGTAGCCTCTTGCATCTTGACCTTCCGTGACTTGGGGTTTCTCATGTGGCGATCCCCCTCTCTTACATTTTTGGTGAACCCGACGTGAACCATTTTGGTTCCATTCTTGTGATACTGTCAATCCTTTTCCTCGTACTCTAGGAGTGTTGTAGGTATGAGTTTTGTAAGGTTGTCGCCTTGCAACCCAACCTATGACCCCTAGGTGGTGTAGTTGGAAGGTTCCAAAGGTATTACATGATGAAACCTTAATTGGGTCACTGTCTTACCAGTTAACTTTTAGGGACTCTGTGAAAGCACTGTCTAACATGTGTAATGGCTTCCTTCTTGCATCAACTCATCCCCTATGTGTAGCCTATGGATAGTAGTGTTGGCATAACCTTTACTTCATAGGACTTGCCAATGGGCTTTAATAAGGAACCATCTCGCCTTTATATTCCTACATGAATCAATGGAAACATTGTAGTCGGTGTTGTTGATCCAACGTCATAGGTGAACATAATAGTGAAGGAGATTATGCTTATAATATTTTTACATAAGGATGGATATGATGCTCCTGTAAGTTTCATTTGTTTGCATGACAGGCTTTTTGTACCCCCCTTGGGTAGCATTTTCCTATTGGTCTTTGTTGGTCCTAAGTCTATAAACCTCTTGTTTGATATCATCCTTGGGTCCAAACTCTTCCATGTAAAGTTAGGTATCCCTTGGTTATTAGCGATGAATGCGGTACCCTACATCGTGCATAAGTGTCCAAAATTTATCCACGTAGGTTCCATACACATGATCCATGACACTGGCTATCAACCGCTAGTTGCACGTGGTAGCTACACCCTAGATCACCTATGGCCTATGTTTGTGGGCCCCCTTCTACCTAGGATAGCACTGAAGGTGAGGTATCCTCCCTCGTCCTATGGTATTTCACATAGGGCTTGTTTGAAGGCTGATAGTGAGGCCACCAAGGCCCAAAAGAGGAAGGAAGAGAAGCAACCTTGTGATCCTCCTTCCTCTTCTACTGCCCAGTCTGATGCTTCTTTTCACTCAGCTATGGTACCCTTAGGTTCTACTCCTTGTTTATAGGAGAAACCTCTGGTGCCCACTTGGTGAAAGCCCAAGTGTCCCTCATTCGAGCTTCCTCTTTAGCCGACAGAGCCCAGACCCGTTTGGTATGAGAGGAAAAAGATTCTTCAAGGAGAGTCCTCCTTGTATCGACCACCATGGCCTCCTACTTCTCCTTCTCCTAAGGTAGTGAGCAGAAAGAGGCCCATTGTCGAACCTCTCGAGTCGGCTCCTCCTGTCACTCCTCAGCCTACTCCCCTTGCTCCTGCATAGGAACTCATTCCTCTGCTTGAAATGACCATAGTGGATGTTCCTATGATCGAGAAGGAACCTCCCATTCCTTCACAAGCTCCGACTTCTAACTCCAAGAGCTGTAGGAACCACCTTGCACAAGAGCGCAAGCATTGATGAAAGGCTCTCCTTGTCGAGCAGGCCACTTCGCAACAAAAGGAGGAAGAAACAACTACCCTTGCTTCAGGGCCCACTGTAGCATCTTCTTCTCCCCTTCATGTGGTGTCCCTTCTACCTAATCCATTCCTAGCTTCCATTGTGAGCACAAATGCACCTAACTCTAGATGGGTACAAGTGTTTATCGCTTCTTCAGCGGAGCCACCTTTGCTGATGTCTGTGCTAGATATTCAGCCCTTCCCAAAACCCGTGGATATGGCTAACACTTCAGTCATATCCGTTGTTGTTCTATCCTCCTCCTCCTTTGCACCTCTAGCTTATTTTGCGAGGAGTTCATCCCCTCCTATGAAGAAGGAGGAAGAGGCTAGTCCTTCTCGTGATAAAGGACGTAGGAGGGTCCCACCTTCACAAGGTGGCCCTATGATGACTTGTTCTATCCTTGTGATAGAATCAATCCCAACCTCTCCTAAGTTTGTCACTACCCTTGAATCATTCGGAAAGCCTAGCAGTGGATCTCAGGTACAACCCATCTTGTCCACTGAAGTAAGACATAGTGCTCCCATGGGGTACATGTTTAACTCTGTGGATGAAGCCCCAACCTTGTCGGTGATGTTCGTGAAAATGCTGACTTTGACTCCACAAGAGCTCAGTGGAGAGGACCTTGAGGGGCCCTCTTCCTTGGGCCTTGTTGCAGGAGGGCTGAATGCCGCTCCTCTTAACATTCCACCCTTATAGGCTTGTCCTCCTTCCCTTATGAGGATTTAGATTAGGAAGAAAATGACCTTTTGGATGATCAATGTTAGGAGGAGGTCCCCTTTTCTTGATCTTGTGTGTATGTGTGCATGTTTTGTAATGTGTTTACCTATACTTGTGTTGTGTGTGCTTGGGTGACCCTTGTCACCCTTGTTGATGCATGGATACAGGTGTGGTTTGTGTGTCGTAAACCTTCTTCTGTTTGTATCATCATTATTTCATGTTTGTGCTTGATTTTTGATAAATTGGGGATGATGCAAAGCATTGGGGGCATTTAGGCTTCCCTTCCATGTTGACCCAATTTTTTTGTTGGAATTGTTTGTCTCAATCCCATAGGCTAAAACCTCTTGTGAGCAACTTTGGTGAGACTATGGAGATGTCTGGCTGACCTACTAGTTGATCCTAACTATCGTTGTGACCTCCTGAATGTCTTTGTGATCAACATCTAAAACCTTCGGCATACCCTTGGACAATCAGGATGATGTCTCGGTGATAATAGAAAGTCTTGCCAATATCAGGGTGACCTTTGGTCTGTCTGCCCGATGTGGTAATCGACATGACTTTCTCCTATCGGTATGAAGTCCTGGCGATTGGGAGATGTCTCGATGACGAAGATACAAGTGTTTGTTATCGGGTGCCTAGCGGATGTCAGGGAGACCTATAGTGACTGGAGTCATCGGTGTAACCCGTTTGCTTCGATATAAAGTCTTAGCAATGGAGGGTTGTCTCGCCGAATGGTTATACTTGGTATCTTCACGATGACACAAAGACATCGACATGAACTCTTGGTGATAGGGAGAAGTCACATCGATAAGCTTTCACCTGGAGGCTTCAGGGTAACACAGAAGCATCACTATGAAGTCTTGGCAATGGGCTTTGTCTCATCGACGGTGTGGGATGTGTTCGACATGACTCCTAGCGAAAGGAGGGCTCAGGGTAACCTGGAGACTTCGGCGTGAGGTCTTGGCAACTTATGTTTCTCTCACTGATGCTCATCGGGGTAACTTGGAAGCCTTGGTAAGAAGTCTTACCGATGGTGGGTTCTCTCGCCGATAGGTGTGAACATCGCTGTAACCTCTTGGCGATAGAGGGAAGTCTTACCGACTGTTAGATGGATGCCAATAGGAATGCGATGGATGTTAGAGGTTTCGGTATGACTTTGGAACCTCGGTATGATCTCCTGGTGAATGTGGAATGTCTAGTTGATGGTAGGTCTTTGGTATGACTTAAAGGCATCGATATGATGTCTTGGCGAAGAGCGATTGTCTTGCCGATGGGAAACCTGATGTCGGTATGACTCTTGGCGACTACTCAGTGTTCAGTATAACATAAAGGCTCGGTATGATCTCTCAGTGAAGGCAGTAAATCTTGCTGACTATTGGGAATTTCAGAGTGACCTTTGAACATCGGTATGATGTCTCATCGAATGACGATTGTCTCGCCGATGAGAATGCTAAGGTCGATGTGACTTGAAGACTTCGGTGTAATGTCTAGGTGAAGAGCGACAGTCTTACCGACTGATGAAATCTTTAGAATACCTTGTGATCTTTGGTGTGAGGTCTTGGCAACATGGTGAAGTCTTAGCGATATCTCTCTAGACTCAATGTAACCTCTTGCCGATAGGGATGACTCTTGGCGATATCGAATGCTAGCTGTGTTGGCATCGGGGAGACACAGTTAGTATCTCACCAACATGACAACACAGGTTGAATGCCCTTGACCATTTGGATGACTTTCCTACGTGGTGTAACCTGGACGTATTATCTTCTATTCAAGAAAGTTGAAACATCTACGATGTTGAGCTGGATGATTCGATAGTTATGATCTGACAGTTGGAAACAACCGATTCATAGAGCTTGTTGAGAATGAATGTATACATGTATACGTTGGACTTTCTAAAAAAAAAGAGAGAGCATTACAGAGAGGGCTGAGAGGCTGGTTGGATGGTTGAGGCCTTGAGGCCGAAATAGAGGAAGTGAGAGGCAGGATTATGCTACCGAATTCTCTCCTGATCAAGAATCGAATGCCATGGTTGATCTCTCATGTTGATCTATACTATATACTGTGTGAGGGTATTGCAACAGTACGATGGTTGTTTGGTTTGAGAGGTTGATTAGGAAATATATAGAGAGAGAGTTTGCTATCAAGTTGTATCCAGAATGAACAAGATGTAATCTTTGAAAAGGCTATGAGCCTAAATTGTATTATAACTTTTTGTTGCTGAATAATACAATGGCTCAAACTTTTGAGAGTGGGGTTTTTTACCCGAAAGGGTTTTCCCCACGTAAAATCTTTGTGTTATGTTTTCTGTAGTATCTTTCATCTGTGTTGTTGCTTGTTGTTGAATTTACATGTGTTTTTCTCAGAAGGATTAATGTGGGAAATAACTTTCTATTTCTACTTTAGGACATAGTTGTATGTGTCTTTGAGGTAATCTAATCAAAATGAAAGTTACCGAAGGCACTACTGTTATGGAGGTTTTTCTAAGATGCCCTTCATTGATTTCCTTACATTTTTTTTTTAACTTTGTTTTCTATGCATTCTTCTTGATTTGGTTGGGGATTGATGATCTTTTTCCTTTCATTATAGTTACTTTCTATTATATGAGCTTGGATAGATCTGCCCCGCTAAACCAGATCCCCCTATGCCCTTTGTTTGTAATTTTCACTTTTTCTTTACCTTTCTCTCTTCTTTGCTTGAGTTGTCCCTCCTATGTGTGACAAAATTCTTTAACACTTCAACTTTCAAAAAATGAATTTGCTACCAACAAATCTTTTCTTGAAAGTCCTCACAATACCAGTTTCCTTGGAAGCACATTCTCAACTTGGAACCCTAACAAAATGTGTTTCCTTCATCATGGGTTCGTAAAGAAAGGACTTGGAGACCTTTCTCCAAAGAAAGAACTACTTTGAATTCCCCTCATGTGGGAGCATGACCTTCCCTTTGAATTCCTTGATGAAGTGAACATCTTTCGAAAGTATCCCTTGATGACGAATCACTTTAAGATGTCAACTTTTGAACTGCATGTCCCTTGAGTGGACCTCCTTTATACTTCATGGAAGATTCCTCAAGGACCGTTTCTTAAAAAATACTTTGTAACGAATGGACTCTTTTATGTCTAGCCTAGGGGTAGCCCAACTAGACTCATTTCATTCATCCTTTTGCATCTAGCTTAGGGGCAGTCTGACTAGACCTTACTATTTCAAATTGTGTATCCCTTAAGTGGACCCCTCTCCTTTTGAAGGGTTCCTGAGGGAGCCCTTTGAAAGTTTTTCCAGTCTACATGACCAATGATTTACACATGTTCTATCTATGGGTAGACATTTCACCGCTTTTAGATACGTTTTATCTATGGGTAGACATGTCGACACTTTAGACACACTCTATCTGCAGGTAGATGTGTCATTGCTTTTGACATGTTCTATCTATGGGTAGACATGTTGCCACTTCCTAACTTTGCAGAGTTGACTTCCTTGGTGCTTCCTCCATGTGAGAGATCTTGGGGGTTGCCTCCTTATAGGTCTGCAAGCCTGTAAGGTCATTTGTTGTTCCAACTTCATAGTTCCGAGTAGCTATGGAGTCCTCTATTTTTCCCGCATCTTTAGGTTTTCTAGATCATGGTCTACTTCCTCGATGGTTCAGGTATACTTTTCTAACCCTAATCTCTTCTTGACCTACCCTACTGAGCATTCATCAGTACTTGTGCTCACTAAAGTGGGGGAAAAATGTATAACAATGAATTTGAACCCTAGGTGTAATTCCCCTTTTTTCCTCTATACACTTTAGAAAACCTAAGTTGGAGGCTTAATTCACTTAAGCACGCTGATGGAAGTCCACTTGGCACCTATTTTGTGTGTTGGTGGAGGCATTTCTATTGAGGATTCCTGTGCAGTGCATAGATGTTCGCACAACACGTTTACATCCCTGGCAGATTCCTGTGGCTGAGCTAGTAGAGGAATTACTCTTCCCATTGGCTGCAAAGTTGTAATGCCTCCTTCTGCTGACCGACCCAAATATGGCCATTTTCTTTCTCATTCCTTCATAATCAGTCTTTGAACTTACATTAGGAGGTTGGAAGAAATATTGAATAGACTTGGCTCTCATACTTTCACTCTCACAAGCTCACTTCCAAGCATTTGAAGCATTGAATAACAATAATATCACACTCCATCATGTCGGTAGAGAAAGTTTGGGGCCACACCATTGCAGTAGAGGCTTGATTTCCTCTCATTTCTCCTCAAATTAGCCTTGAGTGCTCTTGGTGGAGGTGGTAAGCTTCCCTCTCCTCTCCTGTATGATTTGATTGAGTAGCATAGTACTATTTTTTGTAGTGCTTGTGTTTTTGTCACTTCTTTATCTTCCTTCCTTTGGTTTTCTGTGGGGGTGGGAACACCTAAACGGGGGTCTGACTGAGGTAGACCCCTATATAGCCACCCCCCCAACATTCTCTTTCTTGTTGTGTGTAGGTGGGTGCATTTCGATGAGCTAGCTGGCATATAGGGCACTCTATGAGATTGTCTTCATCACCTTAGCTTTGGTATATCTATTCTATCACCTTCACTTGTACTTCTCATATTTCATAGTGTTATTCTATTCTCTTAGAAGTCATTAAACTAGGTTGTTAGTCATTTTAATGAGTATGAACTCATCTCTATTATAATATGTCTGTATGGACTACAACGCATTTCTGAGACGCCAACATGCCATGTTGTCATCCAAAGTCTACGCTAACGTCCTCAGGTAGAGAGCTCCCTAAGGTGCAGAGTTGGACCTAGAAATTGACTCACCTAGCCCCACCTTGAAACTTAGGATTGCAGAGTGATTGTGGAACCCAAAAATCATCATCATTCTCATCCTCATACCCTAAAATTACACTTAACTAAGGTAAGTTAGGGCAGCGTCTCACGTCTTGACCCTCTGTGAACTGGGGTTTTGCATGCGGTGGTCCTCCTCTCTTACATTAGCCTAGGTCTATCTTGAATTCACAAGATGCACAACAATATGCCAAATATTGTGATATTTATCAATGATAGGAAGGCCTACAACGAGGGATATAATGCATGTACACACAATATTAGCTTAGGTATCATTAAAAAATGGGCTAAATAATCTATTAGATTAGAAAACCCATTGGACAAATTATACAAAGATAGATTCATTATAACCAATGTGGAATATCTCACCAAGTGGGTGGAAGTAAAACTAACTAAGGATTGCACAACAAAAAATATCACAAAGTTCCTATATGAGAACATAATTACTAGGTTAGGGTATTGACTTAGGGTCACTAATGATCATGGAAATCACTTTTAAACAAAATGATTATGGAGCTACTAAAGAGCTTCATGATTACACACAATAAGCATTATCCCTATCACCCTCATGCTAATGGGCTAAGTGAGGCTCTAAATAAAATCATAGGAACAACCTTAGCCAAAATGTGTAATAGAAAAATAATAGTTTGGGATATTAAAATATTGACAACACTATGAGCATATATGACTACCTATAAATGGTTGAAAAAATTTAACACCATTGAATTGGTATATGGAATGGATGCAATCCTACCCTTAAAATTTATAATACCCAATTTCCATAGTGCATTAGCAATTTGACTCACTTATCTGATGAGTCTTTAAAACAAAGAGTTTAAGACCTCAAAAAGCTAGATGAGACTAGAAAGATTGTGGTACACGATCAAGTCATGGAAAGGAGAAGGAAAAAAGAATGGCTTGATAGTAACATCAAACATAAAAAAATAGGAAGGATAAAATTGTGATCCTATATGATAGAAAATTTTAAAAAAAAGAAAAATAAAATTGAGATGGCTAGGTCGAGCTACTATATTGATGAAATACTATAGTCCAAGACAATAAGACAAAGAATAATTAATAGTACAAAATTGAAATGTTATGTCAATGGCGTAAATCTAAAGCACTACCATCAAACCTTGAAAATAACCATCAATTTTTTATGTTGTATGATATTTGTAACAATAATGCGCTATAGTTTATAAACATTGCCTACCAAAAAAATCTGTAGGAAATGCCAACAACTAGATAAACATGGGAAGGTAAGTGAAAAGATAAAAAATGGATGCTTTATGGTTTAGGACATAGAACAACCAATTTCACCTTCTTTCATTTAAAGAAAACCCTAGAGATCTCAATCTAGGATATGTAAGGGAGAAAGAGATCTTGCAATAGGGTTGTCCTAGGATCTGATTATAAACTAAGAGGGGCTCATCACCAATCTAGGGCTTGGAAAGACTAATGAAATGCAAGACCTAATGCTTAAACCTAATGCAATGCAATACTTCACTATTTATGACCTAAAAATGCATATAAATCAGAATAGAAAGCTGAGAGATGAAAAGTGTGCACTTGGAAACCTAGAGGAGATTGGATGAAGATTTGAAATGTTGAAAACACTAATTTTAAAGTTGAATAGGACTTATTCGCTAGATTGGGTGATTTAGTCCAAGATTGGGTTTTCTGGGTAGAAATTGAAATCCAACATGGAGGTGTCTGGAACTTCTAAAAATTGTAAAGTTTCCTAAATTGGGACTCATACACTAGAAATGGCATATTAGTCTTGTTAGGGTATTTTGGAAATTCAAAGTGTGGATCTACTCTTCATTGTCTGCTCTTTCCTTTCCATTTGATTTTTGGATCTGAATCTTCTGTTGTCAATCTGTAGATGTTCTCCAATGATATCCAATGCAAGGCGATAACTTTGACAACTTTTAACACTTGAAAACCTTCTCCACGATTTCTCTTCAATGTGTCTTCAACCTAGATCTGCAAAACACACACTAAAGAGAGGGAAAAATGTTTTTTTGTTAGTAGAAAGGGGTTTTCCTTGGTCAAACTCCATTTTGGTAATCAAACCTTGCAATAGATTCATGCAATAGGAAAAGAGAATGATGAATGAAAAAAATGTAATATTGTAACTCACCAAACCCTAGCAATTAAGTGCTACAAATATGTATAAAATGGCTCTAATGGATGTAGATCTTGGCTCTTTCTTGAATGTTGTAGATCTTGAATTGAGTGCTTGCTTGAATCATGAAACCCAACATCACAATTGTTAGCTCAAAGACAAACATGATGCATGATGAATTTTACATGATGCTTGATTCTTTAATAATGCTCTAAAACACTTGATAATCAACTCTTGAATGCTCTTGTAAATACTTGAATGCTCTTGTGAACTCCAATTTGCTATAATGCATGAATACTTGAAGGCTTAGGTGAAAATGAGTGAAATAACCTTGTATTTATACTTGATTATGCCAAATTTCCCAAAATTACAACACTAGAAGCTGACATCAAATCCAAGAGGATAAAATTTCACCAAGAATTTGAATGAAATATAATTTTGGGCCACATGGGACTCATATGCTAGAAGTGGCACGAGTCCCATTAGGATTAACTATGGGATGTTCATTTTCAAAAAAGCTTAGAAAGGTGTGAAATCTAGATTGGGGTCCAAAACCATAGGTGGGACTCATACACCCAAGATGGCATATGAGTCCCATATCACTAAATCTAGGCCACACAACCTAAAAACACCTGAATTATGATTGGATGTTGATTTATGTCAGGATTATCCTTGAAAAGATGCATCAATTAAGGCTTGTGGATGCAAAATAAGGCCAAGAAAATCATAAAGAAGACTAATTATTTAATAAAACCATAGAAAAGATTAAAAGTGTGTTAAAACACTTTACAACACTCTAAATAAGGCACCAATAAGCTCATTTAGTTCACAAGGGGCCAAGACCTAATGTGAATATGTTATACATATTGCAACACTAAATCAAGGCCATGTTAGGGAGTACAATTTTTGTCATTACATCTAGCCCCCACTTTAGTGAGAGGAGGAAATTGCTTCCAACTCACACTAAATCAGACCAACACACATCAAGAGGGGTCCTAACACAACTATGCTAGTAAGATATAATGACCATGATCAAGAGAGTTGCACAGTCCCCTAGGACCAGGGTCCTATGGAAAGCCAACATAGGTAGAAAAGAATAAACATGAAAATGATATAAGAGCAATAACAAGGAACAAGAATACACTGCCAAAGAAAAAGAGAAAAAAAAGGTGGATAAAGCATTGACTGTTTTTCCATCATGATGTGGATCAAATCTAGGTTGTTTGTCTGAAAATGCACGCTCACTCTAAGGCAACAAAAATTTAGGCTTTCCATTGGGTGAGTAATCCAAGATGTGATATACATGCACACGCGGTTAGTATGCACTCACACACACACACATGCAAGTGACTATAGGAAATTCATGCCTCGGATCAGCTTCCCATCTAACTACACCAAAGTTATACCTCCTGATAACTTTGATAAGGTAACATGCACTAATGAACTTCGAGCTTCATGAGGAAAGAAAATTTTTATATGCTTGAAACTTATGAACAAATAAGATGGCTCCATATGCATGCGAAATGTGTTATGCAAGGTGGCCATATCACTGAATTTTTAAAAAACTTTGTGTAAAGAATGCTCAAAGGATTCTTGTTTAGTTCATGTGAGGTATTAAAATTAGGGAACATTGTGCCTAATGTCTCCAAGAGAGGACCAATCGAAGAATACAATATTTGCAACTTATGGGATGCAATGTGTCACATCAAGCCACTAAGAGGAATATGATATGCTTAGAGAGATCACCATCTTGAGGGACATCGGACCAAATGTCACCACAAAGTGAAAGAAACATTGCAAGAAGTAAGATGACTACACCATGAAACATGAAATGCAAAAGAATAATTCCATTTTATTCCCCCACTTTAAAGAAATTGCTAAACACCATACTATGAGCAATTACTTTAAAGTAGCAAATGATAGATGCTAACAATAAAGAGGAAATGAGAGCTTATTTGGAAAGCCCTATGCCAAGTCATATGTTTCCAGATAAAGCTACATCATGAAAAAGGAATGAGGGGTTTCCCCCAAAAAATAAAAATTCCAAAACACATGAGTGATCCATAGATTTGGGCACAATATGTTCTTGCTACAATATTTTTAGAGAGCTCAAAATTGTCATCATTCCCCAAATACTCATAGAACTTGAGGAATGACACAAATAGAGTGAAAAAAAAGAAAAAACTTTTGGGTAAACATGGAAGAAACATTAATGTATTGACACCTTGTGTCATCCCCAAAAGGAAAACACATGACAAATGAAAAAGATAAAGGAAAAATATTTTGGGTCAACATGAAAGAGACATGAATGTCTCGATGCCTTGCGTCATCCCCAAAAGGAAAACACAAGATAAAGAAAAGATAACTAGAAAAATAAAAGATTTATGACATAGAGAAGAATGAAGGTACAAATAGAGGAATGTCATAAAGAGAGAGATACATCAAACAAAAGAACACAAGGGATCACATTACGCACATTCAATGATGAAAAAGAAAAAGAAACAATGCAAATGACTAGTAAGTCACATGCACGAGTCAACCTAAAGTAGGTCGTCTGCATCCCACTGATGTATATCATGTGCAGAAGGTGGACAACTAGCAAAAGGGATAACAACGAGTGTTGAACAAGGGGTATCACCTAGTTCAACACTCTTCTTAGGGGAATTATCATTTAAGCTCATAGAAGAGGAAAATAATGCATTCAATTCATTATGCACTTGTTCATAAATCTTTGCAATCTCATCATTGTCATCCAAGTTAATCACAATAGGAGGTCAAATGATAATGTCTTTAAAGAAGGGTTTTGTGGTATAATATCTTTATTTTTCGGTGAAGGGGGAGACTCATCATGCATTACTTCATGTGCCATAGAAAAATGGATCCTTTGCTTGATATGGATTAATTAATGATTAAATTGACTTAGTAAGGTCTTAATATAGTGTTGTGAGGTATTTTATGCATCCACACTAGGTCTTGGACCCTTGCAAACTAAATAAAATACATTTAATGATGTCTTGTGAAGGTGTTGTGAAGTGTTGTCATACATTTCTACACTCTTCTAGACTCTTTTTATTATAATTCATTTAAATATTCTCTTTTACTAATCATCAAGTCCTATTTTGAAGTGTTGTAAAGTCTTGTAACAAGATTTCACACTTTTCTAGGCACAGTCTCATTATTTACACCTTTCTTATGACTTAATTGACCCCTTTATGCCCTCACATGTCTTAATTAAGTGTATCTTTGAATGTAAACCCAATAAAAAATATTAAATGCAAGATAATTCCCGACACCCACTTTGGAGTCCAAGGTGGGACCCATTTTCCATGGGTGGCGAATGAGTCCTTCTTGGCTCTAATTTTAAAATATTTTAAATTATTTTTGGGTTTTTATTTAAAAATCACTTGATGTCGGCCTGTGATGAGGTATTAATTGATAGTAAGGCACAAGAATTGTATAAATAGAATTTTTTTCACCTCATTTTACATCCATCTAACATCTCTTAATATCTTAATCATCATCATCATCATATCCCATATACTATCCTCTTCCATCTTATTATCATTATTCATCAACCTTCTATCAAGCAACTTAGGTTTCAAGGCATTTAAAGATCAACTTTCAAACTTTCAAGGGAATATTTTACATGTTATGTTGTAGAATTTCAAGATCAAATCATCATGGAAAGGTAATCAACTCCATTGTTGCATGTTTCATTCATTTCTTCCATCATTTTGGTTTAATTACCTAAACGGGGTTTGACCAAGGAAAACCCCCATGCCTTAACAATCAACATTCCTTTTCTTCTTCTTTTGTGTTTGTAGATTTAGGTCCTTTGGAAACTTGAAAAGTATTGAAGATCAAGTTGTAAAGTCATTCAAGTCCTCTCTTCATCATTCATGTCAAAATATCAACAAAAATTCACTTTTAGATCTAGATCTGACAATTTCAGAAGTGGAGACCTATGGGAGATAGAATTGTAGATCTAACTCCACAAAATCTTCCTTTGATTTTTAAAATTTTTGTAGATGGAGTGATTTTCCACCCACAATGAATGAGTCCCATATGTAGGCCTGAAAAGTGGTTTTATTAGATTTCAACTCCCAATAGTCAGAAACAGGTTTCCAGAACATTTCATCAGAAGCATAACTAATTCGCCATGCATGGTGAATCAGTCCCAGTGGAAATTAACATAACTTTTTGAGATATTCTAGAATATTCTAGTGACATCATTCTACCTCTAGGTGCACTTTGTTCAATCTCATCCAGTTATGTTTTCATTTACTTAAGTTTCTAGTTCATGCTTGCAATCAACGTTGTGTTTTCCAACACTTTTGCATTAGATCAATTTACATTATTTAGTTTACATTTCCACTAAGTTTCTAGCATTAAGACACATTCACACACTCCACATTTACTTTTCATTCTTCCATCCTTTAGTATTGAGTGTTAATGAAGTGAACATTTTGGCCTCATCATTATTCTCTTACCTTCTAGGTGAAATACCCTAGAAGGTGCACGAAGGATTTGGGAGCCAAAATCATTCATTTCATTTTGGTGAACCTGCTTTTTGATTAGTTTCTTGTCTAATTTTGGAGTCCTTTATCATTGATCTAGTCTTACATTTGGATTTGCATTAGTTTGTATGCTAAGTTTTAAAACTTGCATTCACAAAAAAGTGCATTTATGTTGCATTTGTTGCATCTAAATTCATTTAGATTTATGGAAATTCTTCATTTTTCATTTAGGTCTGTGTATTGGCTCTTAGAATTCCTAAAAGTTAGCCTTAAATTTTTGATAAATTTGAAAAAGGTCCTTACTGGGGCTCATTTGCCACCTTGGGCGAATCAGTCCCTTTTGACCCCTAAAATAACACTTTACAGATTTCAAAAATTGATTTTTTGGCTTCTGTTTGGTGCCTTAATCTATTTATATCAGATAGTTGCATTTATGTAGCATGCATTTCACTATATTTCATTTCAAATAGCTCATTTCATGCATTGTTTCATTTCACTTTTTGCACTCACCACATTTCATTTTCAGATTGTTGCATTGTAAAAACAACAATTTCACGTACTTTAAAACTAAATATTGCATTGCATTGTCCCTTTTTTAATTTCAATATGTTTTCTTTCACAATATGTGCTCTTGATTTGATTAAAAATGGATTTAATATACATAATATTCCCTTTTATGAGTTTCCTTTTGAGTACCATAATAGGAACTTTAAGAAACAGTCCATTAATTCAATTCTTACTCTTACATTTCCCATTGGTGAGAATGGTAATGTTGACAATCCTAACACACATACTTGTTCTTCTTTTGATACCTCTCCTACTTATAGTGATGAAGGTATTGAGATGCAACAAGTTATAAGTCTTGAAAGTAGTGATTTTCCATCTCCTTATTCCCGTTTGGATGACCTTACACAACAAGAGCATGAAATCATAAGCACATTCCTAAATGTCACCTTACCAAATCTTAATGATCATGATAATCAATCTTGTTCATCTCCTAATGTAAAGAGGATGGGTTGGTGTTAGTAGATACTCCTATTACAAATCATGACAAAATTGATCCTCCCTTCCCTAATGTCCCTATCCTTTGGGAGGATCTATTTGACAACCACAGTGGTTCTTCTCTTGATACTTCCTCCACTTGTGATGAAGCTTCTTTCCAAACCTCAACTTTAGATGAACATATTACAAGATCTCTTTGTAGGGTAGATAATATGGAACAAGAGATTGAGACCTTAATGGTAATGGACACTCACCTAGCACTCTCTTCTCCTCATTCCCCTCTTCATAATCCCATCATTGATCATTCCCCTATTAGCATTGAAGTTATTTTAGATGACCTAAACCCTACTTGTTAGGAATATGTGGCTTGTTGTTCTTCTCCAAACTCTCCTCCTAGGGAGAATATCATGGAATTGGATTATGATACTTCTTCTTTCCCTACTCATTTGGCTCTTGATTACCCTTACATTGAGATACATCAAAACAAGCTTGCTGAGGATATGGATGCACAAGTGTCCATTGGATCCCCTTTAATCAATGAACCTCATATATATCCTGTAGGACATCTTGATAACTCTCCCATTCTTCACCAACCTTTATTCACCCTCAATAATCTCACTTCATCCTTACAAAATAGTGGTCTTGAATATCATCCTTCACACAAAGTTCAAATTGTCATCTCACAAAACACTTATGATTTGAATTTTCTATATTTTATATCCTCCCATACTAAAGAAGACAAAATCTCACAATCTATAGAGTCTTATGTAAGTATGACACCTAAGCAAGATGTATCTTTGACCCCAATCACACAACCATCTTCTCCTCTTCATCAAGAAGGTATCTTGTCAAAACTTCTCCATGATAACTTGATCACTCTCCCTCCATGAACTCATAATAAATGTTATGACAAGACTTCCTTTTGTGCATACCATAGAGTTCCTGGTCACACTACTAATGACGGTTATGCATTGATTCGTAAAATACAACATTTTCAAGAGTTTGATATGCTTACCTCTATGGGGGCATCTAATTCCTCTAATTTCTATTAATTTTCACTCTAGAAAATACCTCATTCACACTTTCAGCTCACCTTTGTCCGACAATAAGTGGGGGGAAAAGAGTTAGAAATCCTTATCCCTTCTATGTCACTTGTCGTTGTCTCTTTCGACTACTCGTTAAATTTTCATGAATACATATAAGAGCAAGCTTGGGATGTGGATGACATGTCTTAAGATTGATTCTTCTGTGTCATACTCCCTTTCTTTGTTCCCTTGACGTGATGTAGCTTATCGAAAACATATGACTTGGCATTGGGCTTTTTGCGTAATCTATCATGTTTTCCTCTTCTCTTCTACTTTAAAGAAATTTCTCACAACAATAGTGTTAGCAACCACTTTAATGTGGGGGCATACATCATGACTCACATTTCATTGTGTGATTTTTTGTTTCCTATGATTCCCACTCTCAAAAGTGTTAGGTACAATATTGTTCATGATGAGATTATCCTCTCTTGGAGACATTGGACATAATTTTCCCTAAGATGAGACAATTTCATAAATCAAACAAAATCCCTTTGAATATCTTCTACATTTTTTCATTTTACATTTTCTTTACATTTTTCCACCTTGCATAACATAGCTTGCATGACTGTGGTACTTTTTCTTTTTGATACATAGCATTTTTTTTTCTTTGTGGCACCTTGTTAAAGTTATCAATAGGCATAGCTTTAACATGGTTGAGAGGGAAGCCCAACTAGCGGCATGACTTTTCCCCATAGCAACTTTTTCTTTTTGTGGGTGCATACCAACTAGCATATGTTTCTTACCTTTTTCTTTCTGGCCCTTCTCACCTTGTGGACAACTTGAAGTTCTGTGGGCCCAAAGTGAGTACATCTTTTTCATATTGTCTTTCTTGTTATCTTTCCTTTGTATGATTTTGTATCTTGGGGGCTTGTCATACATGTGGATCTCTCTTGAATGGCTACTTTAGTGTGAGTTTGAAGTAGGTTCATCCTCTCAATAAAGTGGGGGCTAAATGTGCCATATAAAAATGGACCCTTTGCTTGATATGGATTAATTAATGATTAAATTGAATTAATAAGGTCTTAATCTAGTGTTGTGAGGTATTTTATGCATCCACACTAGGTCTTGGACCCTTGCAAACTAAATAAGATACATTTAATGATGTCTTGTGAAGATGTTGTGAAGTGTTGTCATACATTTCTACACTCTTCTAGACTCTTTTTATTATAATTCATTTCAATATTCATTTTTACACATCATCAAGTCCTATTTTGAAGTTTTTTAAAGTCTTGTAACAATATTTCACACTTTTCTAGGAACAATATCATTATTTACACCTTTCTTATGACTTAATTGACCCCTTTATGCCCTCACATGTCTTAATTAAGTGTATCTTTGAATGTAAACCCGATAAACAATATTAAATGCAAGATAACTCCCAACACCCACTTTTGATTCCAAGGTGGGACCCATTCACCATGGGTGGTGAATGAGTCCTTCTTGGCTCTAATTTCAAAATATTTTAAATTCTTTTTAGGTTTTTATTTAAAAATCACTTGATGTCAGCCTGTGATGAGGCATGAAAAAATAGTAAGGTACAATAATTGTATAAATAGGAAATTTTCACCTTATTTTAAATCCATTAAACATCTCTTAATCTCTTAATCATCATCATCATCATCTCCCATCTTCTATCCTCTTCCATCTTATTATCATTATTCATCAACCTTCTATCAAGCAACTTAGGTTTCAAGGCATTTAAAGATCAAATTTTAGACTTTCAAGGGAATATTTTACATGTTATGTTGCATAATTTCAAGATAAAATCATCATGAGAAGGTAATAAACTCCATTGTTTCATGTTTCATTCATTTCTTACATCATTTTGGTTTAATTACCTAAGCGGGGTTTGACCAAGGCAAACCCCCACGCCTTAACAATCAACATTCATTTTCTTCTTCTTTTGTGTTTGTAGATTTAGGTCCTTTGGAAGCTTGAAAATCATTGAAGATCAAGTTAAAAATTCATTCAAGTCCTCTCTTCATCATTCAAGTCAAAATGTCAAGAAAAAGTCACTTTCAAACCTGAATCTGACAATTTCAGATGTGGAGACTTGTGGGAGACAGAATTGCAGATCTAACTCCACAAAATCTTCCTCTGATTTTCTAGATTTGTATAGGTGGAATGATTTTCCACCCATGGTGAATGAGTCCCATCTATAGGCCTAAAAATTGGTTTTCTCATATTTCAACTCCTAACAGTTAGAAGTAGGTTTCAGAAACATTTCATCAGAAGTAGGACTAATTCACCATACATAGAGAATCAGTCCCAGTGGACATTAATAAAAGTTTTTGAGACATTCCAGAATATTCTAGTGACATCATTCTACCTCCAGGTGCACTTTTTTCAATCTCATTTAGTTCTATTTTCATTTACTTAAGTTTCTAGTTCATGTTTGCAATCAACACTATGTTTTCCAACACTTTTGCATTAGATCAATTTACATTCTTTAGTTTACATTTTCATTAAGTTTCCAGCATTAAGAAACATTCACACACTCCACATTTACTTTTCATTCTTCCATCCTTTATGCTTGAGTGTTAACAAAGTGAACATTTTAGCCTCATTCTCTTACCTTCTAGGTGAAATACCCTAGAAGGTGCACGAAGGATTTGAGTGCCAGAATCCTTCATTTCACTTCAGTCATGTTTGGATCTTGATTGTATTTATTTATTTCTTCATTTAACTTTTGAGCAAGGGCACGACGTCTACACCTATGCTCTCTAGCACCTATGTTTCTTTTAGTTCGGTTTTCAAGTTGCATTTGTATAGGAGCAAGATGACCAACCATAGGATTATTTTCTTCCCTAGGGGGAGGAATAGAAGAAATTGTGGAAGGTTGTTCAACCACTTTCTCTTGAACTTTATAAACTTTTTTTATTCTAGGAGGCATGACAGGATTGTTTTCATTTTCTCTTGGTATTTTGTATGAAGTAGGCCAAGGTTCTCTCTTAGGTTAGTCTTGCTTATCTAGAATGTATTTTGATTCAATCATGGTTTCATCAAGGATTGTAGGCTCAGTTGTGGGTGGAGGCATGTTTTGGAGGGATAATTTTTCTATGCATTTTTCCTAAAAAATTTGGTATGATTTGAAAAATAAATCTTCAAGAGGTTTAATAGGTTCCATAGGATCAGGCTAGAAGAAGTCTAAGGAAAAGTTTCCATGAGAAGACAAAGGGTTGAAGCCACTATGATGCATAGTGAAAATTTCAATGTCAAAGGGAAAATTTAAGCATTTATGCACAACTAAAGGGACAATATTCATGGATCAAAGCCATGGATAGCCTAGCTTCACAAAAAATTGGTGTGATTGTGGGATGATGGAGAATGAGACATCTAATTTTTTTGGTCCTACTTGTAAAGGTAAGGTGATTGATCCCATCAAAAGGCAAGCAAAACCATTATGTGTCTTGATCCATGCTTTTGGTAACTTATCATATATTTCTTGATAGATCTCATGTAGAAGTAAGAATTCTTTGGTGATCGCATTCTCTCCACAGATGAGATCTATTAGTATCCATTAGTGGGATTATCATAGATTCAACTGGCTATGTAAATAGGACCATCAGGGGCACGTTAAAGTATATCTTGGGAGGAGAAATCAATCTCAAGAGGTTTTTTAGTTTGGCATTTATGAGGTATGATCTCGATCAATCCAACCATATCTATAGGATCGTATTGAATACTATCATTATTGTCATCATATGTGTCCACATTCATCACATCATTTTTTTTAGTTTCACTAGCTTTGACAAATGAAATATTATGATTAGGCATAGGGTTGGTATAGATTTGAAATTTTTGGTTAGGAGGTGCAATAGACTTATTTCCTTGATCATTAACACTTCTAAGGAAAATTCAACTAGAATAAATGAAGTCTTGCACAAAGATGTTCAAGACACTAACATTGTTCCATATTGTGTCAATTTTGTTGATGATAATGATAGTAATACTTTGGTCTTATAGTTTGTGAGTAATGGTTTATTAGGTTCAAGAGTTTTAATGAGAGGGAAAGTAATCATTTCCTATTATAAGAGTTGTGGCATTGTGTTATCAAGGGTATCGAGCAAGGGAGTGAATTTTCTTTTCAAATCCCCATAGTTAAAGGGTATCGCCGCTTTTACAACAGTTGCTCGGGTGTCAACATGTTGAGCTATTTGTTGAGGGGGATTTAGTTGAAGAAAACTTTTATTATGCTTTCTAAAAGGTTGGTAATTAATTTGTTTTACAAACTCAATCTTCTCAAGTCAACTATAAGTGGACTTTTGTATCACAACTACTACCGAGTTTTGATAATCACGGAGCAAAGTACATAAGTTCATAAAGGAGGGGAATTTCATCATGGTAAGCGTTGATGCCAAAATTTGACAAGGTAATAGTGTCTTATGGGAAAATCAGTTTATGGGGGACCTTTTGTGCTAAACTCAGTGACCTCCAGGTTTTTAGAGAATTCGACTTCTTCTATAATGGGGTTTTGGAAAGGGAAAAGGAAAAAAATATAATAAAATAAAATCTAACCTAAGGCGGTGCTCCAAGACTTAATGACGAGACGATAAATCATAGATCTAAGAGCTAGATTGGTAATTGTAGTGTTTTAGAAAGATGGAAACTGAAGATTAAAGCACATATAATCCATTCATTGACATAAAATAACATTTCATACATTCCCACTGCCAAGAAGAGTCATTAGACATGATCTAGATCAGTAAAATTGCATTCAATATATTTAGAAGTTCGCAAATGAAATATCCAGACAATAGCAACACAATTTATAGTTTAATCAAATAGCATGAAAGAATAGAAAAGCTAAACAATTGGCACAGTCTAAAAGTCTTTTGCAATAAAATAAAATAGTAATAAAGGGTAGGCGCCTTTTCCTAAAATCAATGTTCCTTCAAAATTCGGCCCCTTCTTTCACAATAGAGAGAAGTATATATAGCAGAAAACTCCCACTGCTTTGGAGAGTAGCAACCGAAAAGATTTTGTGATCCCTGGAAATGATGCAAAAATAAGAATATTCCCCAAGCTGTTACAATAGAAAAGATTTAAAAGCAAGCATCCGTTCATTCTAGGCTTAGGTGCATCCCCTGCAAATGATGATGGTGGTCCTGACAAGGTTAAATAGATAAGTGTCATCATCCCATACAAATGATTATGACACGCGGTGGCCAATCACAACATTTGGTCCACCTGGTTCATCACCCGAATACGAGACCCACTGAAGAGGCATGTGGCAACATAGCATGTGAACCTTTATCCTTCGCCACTAAAGAATTGCACAAAGGTGACATGTGTTGAGTGGGCAAAGCTCTATCCAAAATGGAGGAAAGTGATCATTGGCTGGGTGCAAAAGAGACGCATGGTAGCATTTCCCTGCCCACGGTCGTTATTTCATTCTCTCGCTGAAATATTTATGAAGAGTGGACACATAGCAAGAGTGCATCATAGATGCCAATCATGGGGCCCACCAAATTTCTTTGGGAATGAGAGCTACGTGGCACTCAAGTAAAGCTCGATGAGGAAGCAAAAAGGAATGATCAAAGATGACCTAGAGCTCTGACACGTGGAAGCATAGCATGGATTCCTAAGATACAAAGGAAAGGGAAACCTTTGGGGTTCGTAGATCAGACATGTGGAGGGGGAAGCAGACTTTGAAAAAAGGTTGAATGGATTTCCTGCAATGCACAGGCTGATACTTAGAGAACAAAACACCCAAAGGGAGCTCGTTGAATATTTATTCACAACTTTTGGTGACTACCAAGGGCGTTTCACTTGAGGAATGGAGAACACAAAATTTCTCTGGTTTACAGACCAGAGTGCCATTCACCAAGTGACAAAGTCAGAGTCATCTACAGAGGCAACCATTAATCCTTAGATGGCCTTATTATGTTGTGAAAATTTTCTTGTGCTCAGCCTAGCTCAATCGTTTCTTTAGGAGGCAATGCCTTAGGTCAATCAACCCCTACTTTGCAATGAAACAATAGTTGTGAAAGCGAATGAAAACTCCCTCAATGTCGGTTGTAGTGGGAGGATGACTAAAATCCCTACAAGCATCTAGATCAGTCTCCTCTTCTATTCTTTCTATGCAAGAAACATGATGAAAAATGAGATCAAAGTGAAAAACAACACTCTAATCAGATTATTATGCAAGAAACCCCCCTAAATGGAACTTTATCATAGTTCATTTATTACAATAACCCGATGATTTTAAAAGGAGAGCATACTGAAAATTCATAAATAGAAAAATAAAATAGACCTCAAATCTATGTAGAGGACTGAATCATCTTTCCAACGCCGCAAGAATGACGAAAAATGAAGCACCGAGTCAAAAGATATGCCATCTGGAGTGAAAAACACAAGATCTGAGTTAAAAGGCCTGCAAAATGAATCTGGAGCAAGATATGGTAAAAAAACTACAGCACTAGATCGGTGTTGGAATCAGCTTTCCAACGGTCTCTTGTTTGTGAAAAATAGACATCATACGCAAAAGATACGCCCGATTTGGTGAAAACAACTCTAGAATGCCCAATAAGGGCTGCAGGGCGCCCAGGGGGCTAAAAAAAATTATCCCCTGGTCCCATGCAGGACTAGGGGGCCGGCGGCTGGGGGCTGGGGCAGAGCCCCTGGTCGCCCATATGACCACTGCTGCAGCTGGGCGACCCGGTGGGGGCTGGCGTGGAGCGCCTGGTCCTTAATAGGACCATGACCAACCCGTGGGGAGCCTGCGGGGGCTGGAGACTGGTGGTGGGCGGAGTAATGGGGAGGCGTCACTAGTGGGAAACACTGGTGGCGGTGGCAACCCAGTGGAGGAGAGCGGCGGAGGTGTCAGAGATTCCTAGCGGTGGCGGTGGAGCGGTGGCCGCCCGGTGGCCGCAGGGCAGCGGGTGTGTTTATAACTAGCAGCAGTGGCCCAAATTTTGAAAAAATGTGGTTTTTGAATTTTTTTTCAATTTTTGAGCCTCGTAACATGTGCTGGGGAGGCCGTACAGCCCCCCAGGGAAATTTTTTTTTCCTTCCAGATCAACTGCACCAAAATCGATGAAACGAAGGGCGTTCTTAAGGTTTTTGGCCGCTGCAAACACAATGGTGACCTCCGTTTTTGCTCAAACTGCTCCAAAAATTTGGCCACCCCCAGATCTTGCAAAAAATCTCTAAACTTCAAACCCTCACAGATCTGGCAAATGATGGCCAAAATCTGCAAAATAAAAGTCAATCCTGACTTTTTCCAGCACTCTGAATCCAATGGTGAAGCCCAATCTGATCCAAAACACCTCATGAATGAACTCAAGGCATGATACCCTTGAGGAATCCCGAATGAACCCTACAATGATTTTCTCAAAAATCTAAGAAAGGGCTGCAAATCAAGGCTCTGATACCATGTTAGAATCCAAGATCACCTGCATGCAAGATGGATACCTATCACATGCAAAAGATATGAAGAACCAAAAAGATGTTCTCTGAACCTCAAAGTGTAAAATGAATTAAGAGAATCAATTATTACAAAGTGATCAATCCTTATGAAGGAGATCAAGAAACCCTAAAAGGGAAACCCTAAATGAAACCCTAGTGTGCACACTTAATAATTAATAATTAATTAATTATTAATGTGCCTAAGTTTAGCTTAAGTAATAAAGAGGAATAAGTGACTTAATTAATTAATCAATATGATGTAATTAATTAAGCATAATAACTTATTACTCTAACAAATCAGTCTCCTTCTCTTCTATTCTTTCTACAATCTGTTCAGCCATAGCAATGGAGCCATCCTCAAGGAAAGGGGACGATAGACCCATCTTATTTAACCTGGAGAAAATTTCTCGCATGTTGTCCATTGTCTTGTTCAGAGTAGCTGCAACCACTTTGGTGCACTGGAAGGCAGAGTGGCAATGGATAAACTTATTTTCCATCTAGGTAGTAGCATCCCAATCTTGAATCCTTGCCTTGGTGAGGTCTTCATCAAAGACTGAGTATAGCTCGATGAGCAGATCTTTTGCTTCTGGAACCTTTTCCAAGATAAACTGTGGGAACTACTCAATTGTATCATGAGACTCCTAGCTCAGCTTTGATGCCTTGGCAATGAATCAAAAGGTGGGCTACAGTGCTAGGAAAAAAGTTTTAATCTTTTCCTAATGATAAATTTACAAATGCCTAAGTAATGGAATGATATCCAGCTGTACAGGAGAGGATAGGAGAGATATTTTAAGAGAAACAATCTCCACGTCTTTTGAGTTAATGGCCTTAGCCAACTCAGCCCTTTTAATTTTCTCGAACGCTAGTTGCTTCGTAGAGCTATTCATCTCCTTATTCTAATTTTTCTCAGCTTAGGAGTGATTTGCTAAATGCATGTCCAGAGAGGACTTTGTCTCTTGAAGTTCTTGTTCTAATTGAGCTTTTAGGCCCTCAAATTCAACCTCTTTTTCTTGTAACTTCTGCTCATATTGACCTTGCTAGTGCTCCAAAGCCTCATTCTTTTGTGCTATCCCTTGATTATATTCAAGGCGAAGCCACTCCAACTATTCATTCCTTAGCCAAAAATTCTGCTCCTCCTAATTCTTAGTACGGAGCTCACTTACCATAGCAGGGTCGATAGTTTGAACCTTCACAAGCTCACCCTGAAGTCTATTCTTCTCATTCTCTGCTATTAGCGCCCTTTTTTTTCATACATAGAACATATGCTTCCAGGGATTTCTCTTTTTTCTCCAAAAAGCTATCCCTTTCCTTTACTACTTTAAGTAGCTCATCATATTTCTTTAGCTGGTGACCAGTTTTTGTAAGGAAAACTAGATGCGGAAAACAATTTTCCTAACGTCAATACCTTAGGAAAGAATGCACAAGTACTTTTAAATTTTCAATTACAGTCAACTTGAGATGCACTATGAGACAAATTAAAGAAACAAAGTATTTAGACAAACATACATGAACACCAAATATACGTGGGAAAACCCTTACGGGAGAAAAACCCACCACACCAAGAGAAATCACTTTGTAATATAGTAATAAAAAAATTACATACAATTTTAGACTTATCTTTCTGGTGTCATTATACAGTAGCATTCATCATGTACATTCTTCAAACATAAAACTTTAGGTTACAACCTTTATAGATTTTTAAACCTTCATTGATACAGTTTGAATTTCACACTTCACTGTAGATCAAACTACTATCCAACAACAAAACATTTGCAATTTCCAATTATATCCATGGTGTTCCCTGACTGTTGAGCTGCCTCTCAGAACCGTCACAACAAATAGGCTCCCAATGGTTTCAATTCGGCTCTTCTGATTCATCCATGTGATGCCACATCAGAAGTCATACTCGATCAATAGAATTCGTATTGCATTGGCATCTCGGTGAGACACTAATAGTGTCTCGCCGATGCAACATTGAACTCGTACTAATGTAACCAAGTGTCTCTGTAGTCACTTTGACTTATCGCTTTCGCTAGAAGGTCATAGCGAAACACTAAAGTTACACTGAAATCCCCAAGCCTACCGAGCACCACGTAGAAGTCGGCAAGACTTACTCCTATCGCCAAGATTTCATACCGATCTTCATATGCTACTCTGAAATGTTCACCTATTGCCAAAACATTTGTCCATTGCCAAGAGAACATACTGATTTATATATGTTTTACCGAAGACTGATTATTGCCAAGAGTTACCCCGATAGCCATCGACTATTAGCAAGACAATTGCTTATCGCTCAGACCTCATAACGAAGTCTAAGAGTTATATCGATAACTCCCAAGTAGTCCCTATTAGCATAGCTTTCTTCTATCGCTAATACCTTTCTCCGAGTTCATTAATATATATCGAAGATTCCAACTTAAGTCTTAGTCGCTAAGGCATTTCCACTTTGGTAGGACATCTTACCGAAGTCTCTTCCTTCGGCTAAGTCTCTTCGATAAAACACAGTCGGCATGACATTTGATTTCGTGGTGACTTCTCACCAAGTCATAACAAGTTACCCCGAGGACATCAATTCATATGCTATCGGAAAGAGAACAACACTTTGCTGAGACATCTCAGCGAGAACCATAAGCTTGACTGGAGATCATAGTCGCTAAGAGTTACGCCGATAAACGAATGAATGGCCTTTCGGCCAAGGCTCTCCCGAGTGCTATGAGGTCACAACAAACACACCTTGCTATAGCGATAGACTCCACAGTAAACCTTTTGGCAAGACTTCTTCAGGGTCACAGCGACCTATTCAGAATTGGATAAAATAAAATGCTAGTCAGCTAGACAATCAGAATGTCACACCGACATTGCTCTAAAGGAGGTTTCAGTCTGTAATGTTTGAGGCACTTTTTCCAACAATCTCCCACTTGATGAAGATCATTCAGACACCTCCAGAGCTCACAAAAATTACTTTATTGAAAAACATGGGCACTAAGGCCCATTGAACTGGCACACCACCTGAACTTGTCTGTGCTCACTGGCTTCATCAATGCATCTGCAACATTCTCTAGAGTATCAACTTTTTCCAAACCGACCTTTCCATCCTCAACCATATCTCGTACAAAGTGGTACTGTACATCAATATGTTTTGTCCTAGCATGGAAAGTTGGATTCTTTGCCAGACAAATGGCACTCTGACTATCACAGAAAATTGTTATTTCCCCTACATCAGAACCAATGTTAGAACACAAACGTTTCAACCATACTACTTCTTTACAAGCATGAGTAGCTGCCATGTATTTAGCCTCTATAGCGGACAAAGTGACTACAACCTGTCGCTTGCTCATCCAACTCACTGTACCACCATTTAGCATGAAAATGTATCCACTGGTGGATCTTCTATTGTCAATGTCCCCTGCCTAATCAGAGTCTACATAACCATGAATGTTGAGTGTCCTTTGTGATTCAACCAAATTCCCATGGTAACACAATAAAAAATCTAAAGTTCCCTTCAAATACCTAAACATCCTCTTCACAGCATCCCAATGCATTCTTCTTGGATTAGCCATAAATCGACTAAGTACTCCCACTACCTGGGCAATGTCTGGTCTTGTACAGACCATTGCATACATGAGACTGCCTACATCACTAGCATAGAGCACACTGGTCATGTCCTCCATATTAGTAGGAGATTTTGGACAGTCCTCAATAGATAGTTTCATTCCCTGCATGACTGGAACAACTAACTGTTTGCAATCATTCATACAAAATCTCTCTAGAATAGTCTTTATATACTTACTCTAACTAAGCCAAAGCTTTCTATTCTTCCTATCCCTAGTTATCTCCATCCCCAGAATATACCTTGCTGCACCAAAATCCTTCATTTCGAACTTAGCAGACAACAGAGACTTAAGATCAGAAATCATTAACTTGCTATTTCCTATGAACAACATATCGTCAACATAAAGAGCAATAACAAGCACTTGATCACTTTCAGCTTTATAATATACACAGTGATCAGATTTTGATCTCACAAAGCCTAAAGATAATACATAGGTATCAAATTTTTGGTACCACATTCTAGGTGACTGCTTTAACCCATACAGAGACTTCTTTAATTTGCATACTAGTTTTTCTTTACCTTTCTCAACAAAGTGCTCAGGTTGGGACATAAATCTCTTCTTCAAGATCACCATGAAGAAATGTTATCTTCACATCCATCTGTTCAACCTCTAAGTCATAAGCTACTACAAGTGACAATATAAATCTAATGGATGTCAGCTTTGCTACAAGAGAAAATATTTCCCCATAGTCAATTCCCTCTACCTGGGAATAACCCTTTGCAACCAGTAGTGCTTTGTATTTTTCTACACTGCCATCCAGACCAATCTTTTTCTTAAATACCCATTTACAGCCCACAAGTTTTCTGCCTTTAGGCAAGGGCACCAGACTCCAGGTTTCATTTTTATCTAATGACGCCATTTCTTCCTTCATGGCTTCCAACCAAGAATCTGAATCAGACATTTTAATTACCTCCTTTACAGTCCTAGGCTCATCAGTGCTATAAATCAAGGCATAGGCACAAGTAGAATCAATTAATGAGAACCCATACCTATCTGGTTGTTTCCTTTCTCAGGTTGAACTCCTCACTGGCTGAGGCTGAGGTTCATCTTCTTTAGAGCTTTCAGAACTGCTTGAGCTCTCCTCAGTTTCAGGTATGTTTTGAATCTTCAATTCCTCTTTCTTTGGTGTAGGAGGAATTGCTGCTACATCCTTACTGTTTTCTGACTTTGTCTCTGACTGCAGATCCAGGGTGGAAGGTTTCAGCTCACGGATGATTACACTTCTACTGTATACAACCTTCTCTGTAATAGGATTCCAAAGTTTGTATCCTTTGATGTTAGCACTATAGCCAATAAAAATACACTTAACAACCTTGTTGTCCAACTTAGATCTTTTTACATCTGGCACATGTGCATATGCCTCACATCCAAAGACTCTAATATGTCTAAGAGAGGGCTTCTTACCAGACCACGCTTCCAAAGGTGTCTTATCAACAAGAGCAGAGTTTGGAGACCGATTAATTAAGTAACATGCAGTAGTAGTAGCTTCAGCCCAAAACTTCTCTTCCAAACCAGCACTACTAAGCATACTTCATGCTCTCTCCATCACTGTCCTATTGAACCTTTCTGCAACTCCATTCTGCTGTGGAGTGTAAGGTGTAGTCTTGTGTCTTTTGATTCCATGGTCTTTACAGTATCTTTCAAATTCATTAGAACAAAATTAACCACCATTATCAGTCCTTAAGCATTTTATTGTTTTACTAGTCTGATTTTCAACAAGATTTTTAAACTCCTTAAATCGATTGAACACTTCTATTTACTTTTCAAAAAATATATAAATGCTCTTCTTGAATAATCATCAATGAATGACACATAGTATCTTGATTTAGACAAAGAAGGAACATCTACTAGACCAAACACATCTGAATGAATATAGTCTAACAAACCAGAAGTTTTATGAGGACTGTCATAAAATTAAACACGATGCTGCTTTCCATATATACAGTGTTCACACAAGTCAAATTCCAAATTACAATCTTCAAGCCCCTCAACTAGGTTTTTGTTCTTCAAGGTTTTCAAACCTTTTTCTCTTATGTGGCCTAACCTATGATGCCAAAGCATAGTCTTTTCTACAGGAAGTTTTATTTCCATAGAGTTTACATAATTAGGGACAATTCCCTCTTTACCTCCATGAGCAGCTTTCAGTGACTTCAAAGAGAAACTGTTACAATGAACAGCTTGTGCATCCAGCTTGTATAGGGTACCAATTCGAGCACCTCTAGCCAGCATCATTGAACCTCTAGTCATCTTGCAGCCACTTCTTGAGAACAAGACTTGTACTCCGATATCATTTAGCTTACTGATAGAAAGTAAATTTCGAGCCAAACCTGGTATGTGCATAACATCATTAATCCCCTTTATTCTGCCATCAGGGAATTGGATTCTGACTCTTCCACGGCCAACAATTTCCAAGGTTGAATCACTCTCCAAGTACACCTTTCCACCATCGTATTCTTCATACTTTGTAAACCATTCTCTGTGAGATGTCATGTGGAATGATGCTCTAGAATTGATCAACCAGACATCATCTGATGCCTGAGTAGCCAAGGATGCAATGAAGGCATCACCATCACTATGAGAAGAACCATTATCGGAAGATCCTTTCTTCTTCTTTTTCTCCTCTTTACAATCCTTTCAGACATGACCAGGTTGCCCACAGTTCTAGCACTTCACCTTGGACTTCTTGCCAGGAGACTTTGATCTCCCCTCTGATTTCGATTTGGACTTCTTGTCCTTCTTGCCTTTCTCCTTCGACCTTCCTCTGACAGCAAGAGCCTCCTTCACCATCTCAGAATATTTTCTTCTCATTTCTTTTGACATCAAAGAACCAACAATATCTTCCATTTTGAAACTGGATGTTGTACTCCCAATAGCCATCACTAGATAATCCCATGAGTCTGAAAAAGAACATAACAGAAGCATACAACGATCTTCTTCTTCAATATTTACACCAACAGATGTTAATTGTGCGAGCAACATGTTGAATGCATTCAAATGATCAGCTACAGACCCTCCTTCCTGCATTCTCAAAGAGTAAAGCTTCTTTCTCAGGAATAGCTTATTCACCAAAGATTTCCCCTGATAAATAGACGCCAGTCTCTTCCACAAGAGAGAAGTAGACTTCTCTTCATGCACATTGAGAAGAATTGAGTCTGCCAAACATAGCCTTATCATCCCCTTCACTTTCCTATCTACAAGGTCACATTCTTCTTGCTTCATGCCTGTAGGTTTAGTTCCAGACACAGCAAGCCAAAGGTCTCGATCTACTAAGAGATCCTCCATCTTGAGTTTCCACAATTCAAAGTTACTGCCATTGAATTTCTCTATTTCAATCTTCCCAGATGAACTAGACATCTTAATCTATAAATAGAAATAACAGTCTCTACAAAACTCCCACTGAACAGTATTGACACAAAAAACCCAATATACCCCCAAGGATAACACAACTGGCCAGGCTCTGATACCACTTGTAAGGAAAACTAGATGTGGAAAACAATTTTCCTAACGTCAATACCTCAGGAAAGAATGTAGAAGTACTTTTAAATTTTCAATTACAGTCAAATTGAGATGCACTATGACACAAATTATAGAAACAAAGTATTTAGACAAACATACATGAACACCAGATATACGTGGGAAAACCCTTATGGGAGAAAAACCCACCACACCAAGAGAAATCACTTTGTATTACAGTAATAAAAAAATTACATACAATTTCAAACTTATCTTTCTAGTGTCATTATACAGCAACATTCATCATGTACATTCTTCAAACAGAAAACTTAAGGTTACAACCTTTACAAATTTTTAAACCTTCACTGATACAGTTTGAATTTCACACTTCACTATAGATCAAACTACTATCCAACAACCAAACACCTGCAATTTCCAACTATATCCATGGTGTTCCCTAACTATCGAGCTGCCTCTCAGAACTGTTGCAATGAACATTCTCCCAATGATTTCAATTCGGCTCTTCTGATTCATCCATGTGATGCCACATCAGAAGTCATACTTGGTCAACATAATTCATATTGCATTGGCATCTCGGTGAGACACTAACAGTGTCTCGTCGATGCCACATTGAACTCATTTCAACGTCACCGAGTGTCTTTGTAGTCGCTTCCACTTATCGCTTTCACTAGAAGGTCATAGCGAAACACTAAAGTTACACTGAAGTCCCCAAGCCTACCGAGCACCAAGTAGAAGTTGGCAAGAATTACTCCTATCACCAAGAGTTCATACCGATCTTCATATGCTACTCTGAAATGTTCACCTGTCACCAAAACATTTGTCCATCACCGAGAGAACATACCGATTTATATATGTTTCACCAAAGACTGACTGTCACCAAGAGTTACCCCGATATCCATCGGCTATCGGCAAGACAATTGCTTATCGCTCATACCTCATAACGAAGTCTAAGAGTTATATCGATAACTCCCAAGTAGTCCCTGTTGGCATAGCTTTCTTCTATTGCTAATACCTTTCTCTGAGTTCATTAAGATATACCGAAGATTCCAACTTAAGTCTTGGTCACTAAGACATTTCCACTTCGGTAGGACATCTTACCGAAGTCTCTTCCTTCGGCTAAGTCTCTCCTATAAAACACAGTCAGGATGACATTTGATTTCATGGTGACTTCTCACCGAGTCATAACAAGTTACCCCGAGGACATCAATTCATATGCTGTCGGCAAGAGAAGAACACTTCACTGAGACATCTTAGTGAGAACCATAAGATTCACCAAAGATCACAGTCGCTAAGAGTTATGCCAATAAATGAATGAATGGCCTTTCGGCCAAAGCTCTCCCGAGCGCTATGAGGTCACAATGAACACACCTTGCTATAGCGATAGAATCCACAGTAAACCTTTCGGCAAGACTTCTTCAGGGTCACAACAACATGTTTAGAATTGGATAAAATAAACTGCTAGTCGGCCAGACAATCAAAATGTCACATCGACATTGCTCTAAAGGAGGTTTTAGTTTGTAATATTTGAGGTTCCAACAGTTTTAAGGAAGTTGAAGGTGACCACCCATTGTGTTTCCTCCATAAGCTCAACTTTATCCTATGGTTGGGCCACCTTCATATTAAGCCCTACTACATATATGTCAAAGTATTTTGGGCTCATCTTCCTCTATGGCTTGGTTACTGTTAGGAACATGGTTGCTAACTTCAACTCTTGTTAGGTCTCATCATAGAGAGTTTGCATTTTCAGCTCAGCAAGAGTACTACTATCCTTTGCCATTCACTTTTGCATTCTATCTGTTTGTGGTTCCTTTTTTCAATCAATCGACACCATGAATTGGGCTGGAAATGAAACTAGCCTACCTGTGAAAGGAGCATCAAAAAGGAGCATCAAAAGGAAGGGCATATGGATAGGTAATTCTAATAGACCGAGGCATTTTCTTTTTTTGGAGAGTGACAATTTGTGGCGAGAAGTGGGGCACATTCCAAAGCTTGGTTTGAGAACCGACAGAAGGGCTCACCACTTACATGGCTCAATTGGTGAACCAATAGGAGGACTCATGGGCTGGAACAATGAAGGAGTTGTCATTGTGGATTCGGCCTATTGTGAGGGAAGAGGAGTATTTGTAGCCATAGTGGAAGTAGGGGTGCCAACGGAGGGTACACCTTCAAATTGCAAGGCAAGGAGGGCTTGAGCGACAGTATTTGGTGTAAGGGTTCATGGAGGAGTAAAGCCGGTTGGAGTGACCTATGAGAATTGGGTGAAACCTCCCACATGTGTTGGATCAAAGGTGGGAAACAGAGGGCCAATACTCATGGCAGGGATTTCCATAGAGACAATAGATGATACTTAAGATTAAGAAGAAAGAGGAGTGAAATTTACCTATTGACTAGTTGATGGCGGCTCCAAAATTGTTAGTGACTCTTCCTCAACTTCAGGCTGCTGGCTAGCTGCAAGCACCTATCTTTCGGCAAGTTCTTGTGAACTCTCTCCTATAATGGTCTCTGTACTCTGCCATTTTGTGGGTGGGGTTTACCCAACCTCGACAGTTACTGTTGGCTATTGCTATGGTAATTTGGCTTCCTTAGCAGCCCAAGTGAGTGTATGCGAAGCCCTTAATACATTAAACCACACATTAGTGGCTACATAGGTGGGCTATTCAGAGCTTTTCTCCTTTGGCATGGAGGACACAAAATTTGCCACTTCCTCTTCTTGTTCTTCGGATTCACCTTCCAGGACATCACCTTTATTAATGCTAGAGTTTGGGCTAGGATGTCCCTCATCCCACCATTTTTCAAATTCTTTGTCCTCTTTCAAGCTCTCATAAGGGGCATCCAATTGCCTTGTTTCTTGGCGATACTTCCAAAAAGCTTTTATCTTCTCATCAGTCCATTCCTCATCCTTCTGCAACTTGTTGTACATGGTGCATTCCATCTGGATATTATGTTTAGCCATCACCACAATAAAGTAGAACTTGTGCCATGTCTCTCTATTATCTTGTGTGGGAACATACGCTAGTTCAACAAAAATCTCATTTTTGTCTACTCGCAGGTTGCACCTCTTTTCCCAATAAGGTCAAGGAATATGAGTAACCTTCATGTGTAGCTCTAACAGGTCATTGAAAGGGTTGTAATCCCATTTTTCACATACCAAATCCAACCCTAAATGAGCCAGTTTATCCTGCAATAGCTGATTTGATTTCTTCTTTACCATAGTCACTATTTTGAAATTCTTCATACAGGTGAAGAATCCTTTCTGCTTGGTACTTGGGTTGCTGCAGAAGGTATAATCAATGATACACACCTACCTATACATTTCAAGCACGGGCACCCTATCTATGACATAGGCTAGAAGTAGGAAAGGTTGATTGGTGAAGCCCCACATCCAGAGAATTGTGAAATTCACTCCTAAGAACCAGTCACAAGTGGGAGTGAAACTCTACATATATCTGGTTTGATCTATGTTGAGTTGGACTATGTCACCTCCTCCTTGTAAATCTTGCAAGACTGGAGTTATAAAATAATTTGAAAATGCATAATAATCATATGACATGGAAAGAAAGGGTGTCCATGTGGATAATGGCTTCCTCTTTTTCTTTTCATCAAAAATTGATAATTCAAAATACCCGCCGAAGAAATTAGGGTTTTGATGTAGGAACATGTGAACCAAGAAGGAGAGAAATCTAAGCTTTCCCTGCACTAGGTAATTTTTTATTTTCTGTATCATTTCCTCCACCAAGAACTCGGTGAAATCATACGAGAAGGTATCATGTTGTTTGCGAAATTGGATTCAATTTGGACCTAGTTGAAAAGTTTCCACCATCTCATCAGAGTCTCAGCCACACACAAAAGCTAGCATTGACATGGCATCCTGCATGTCCTTGTGAAATGAACCACGCAACAATAGGATACTCGGTAGCCTAGTACCTAAGATTCCCTTCTTACCAATCTCTTTTATCAGGAAATTTGAGCCCTTTTTCATCGCCTTCCACATTTTTTCTCCTTTACCAGGAAAGAAGGACTCAATTGGTTCCCTTCTTTTACTTGGGTTTGGGATACATAGCATATGCCAAATGGCTTGTGGGCTGATGTGAACTCTTAAGTTTTGGCACTTGATGTAGTGGGTGCTAGGGTTATAACACTAAATGGTGGCATCAACTATCTCCAGGCAGTAATGTACAAGTGAGACCATGTATTGTGGAAGACCACTGTACCAAACCTTCATTTCTATTGATGTGTCTACCTTAGGTGACCTCATCCTTGTATAGGCTGCTTCTCTTTATGATTTAGGGTTTTTTGCGAGTCGCGGGTCATGAATATTATCCCATTTCTCCTCAACCCTTTTTTGGTTTCTGCAACCTTTAGGCCTATTTAGCTCTATCGTATTTGCCCTCTTCGGCTTGCTTGGTATACTAGGTGTAGCAAATGTTAAACATTCATAGATATACAAATCTTCTGATGACTATATAGTTGTAAAAAATTCCTGACCAATTTCTGCTTGCATTTGTTGTGATGAACTCTCTGATTTTTTCTTCAGATGAAAGCTTCTGCATGTTTTGAATTCTTCGTAATTTTTATTCGGCTCTGCATATGCTAAAAAATTCTCTGCACTTTAAGCCTTGGTGAATTTGAAAAGACATTAAGCATTAAAACTTCTTTATGCAATACTTTAGTTATCTTTTCTCAAGGTGGTAGAGGAAAGTGTGCTTTTTGCATTTAATTCGGCATGTACCGTTAATTCCTCGGCTCATGCAAACAATGAATTACTCAAGCCATTTCGAGGTGGCAAAAATTCATTATTATGTTTGGAAACCATGTGATACACTATGATTTTCTTGAAACTTAAGCCAAAAATTTTCCTTCTAACTTTGCATTAGTATGTGCTAGCAATTAATATCCTAGATGGAATGATTAAGCCAAAGCAAACGATTACCACCTGAAAAGATATGAATCCTACCTTGGGCTCTGGGAAATTCTTGTGAGATAACACAACAGCCTACAACCATGTAACTTATTGCTGATGAGTGCCACCATTTTAAAACTAATTATTTAGCTCTTATTAACTTAGCACACATTGAGTCATACTTTTGTAGATGCAACCGGTCAGGAAATGTGAGCAAACATAGGCAAGCCTTTCAAGTTGGAACTTGGTTATCATCACATTTTTTCGAAATAGATTAGCATGAATTTTCTCATTTTTTTCTATAAATAGGCTACTAAGTAGTGAGGAAATCACACTTAGCATTTGAGAAAATTTTAACAATAGGTAATTGGCACAGTATTTAGCTTTGGTAAGTGAGTTTTCTCAAAGGCTAGGTGGTAGGCAAGTTTCACTTTTAGTTAAAAGGAAGAAACATTGTGTCAGTACCATGGATACTCCCATCATGCTAGTTTCTTACAAGTCACATAAAGCTTTTTTGGGAGAGATTTCCACTAGGTAATTGAAAAGAGTGACAAAAAATAAACACTCGATTTTCGTAGCCATAAAATGGGTTTTGGGTAGGGAATACATAGAGTATCAGGACAAATACCGTGTAAAAAATGATATCTACTTGCACTTTGTGGCATCAATGTTAGACAATGATGTCCCCAGGCCTCTAATTCTAAAGCTGGTCAAGGAAATTTTTCCAAAAAAGTACCTAAATGGCTTAGGTGAGGTCATCACTCAAGCTGCATATGGGGTAGGCCTGCCAACAACTAGTGACCTTTGAAACTACATTGAGGAAGAAGCGGTCATTGTATGGCTGCCATTTCTTAGTGGGTTTCACCATCAAAGACATGATGAGCATCAGCAGAGGGTTACCCAAGCCTTGCACTTCTTGTTCCGCAACTACACTGTAGTGCCATTCTACAACATTTATTGGTACACTGACTTCAGGAACCTGGTGTTTCCTCTACCAATGACAACTGTTCCAAATGATTCTACTTCTGCTGCTAAAGTACCAACTGATGAGAATACGGTAGACACTGCTGTTGAAGAAGTGGTAGACATTGCCATTAATGTGTCAATTACTATTGCCTATGCTCTTGGATAAAATGCCTCCCTATTTCTTTGTTTTCTATTGTTGAATACACCACCTGCTTACAGTTTTTGTATATAAGCCTGAGAAAGCTATAGATATAGCATACATGAAAGAATAGCTCATTTAATCATATACTTTATGAATTATGGCTCTCTTAGCCATTTTTTCCATGTAAAAAATGAAAGAATATATATAAATCAACATATATCTTTATAAAATTCATGGCTCCTCTTCCATTTTGCATATTTGTTATATGGGTTTTTTTTTTATTAGCATATGTGTTCATTTCCTTTGCACATGGGTGTATTTTTTTTTATTATTTCTGTAAAGCAAGTTTGCTGCTCTACTCACTCTAATGATGGGTTATTTCCATTGAAACACAAACCAATTTAAAAAGACTGGACAACACAAAGGGAAAGAAAATAAAAGCTTTACACATATGTACAATAATAAAATTCGGCACTTAATGGAATAGCTTAAGATGAATCCTGTTGATCGGAATTCCCAAGGGTTCCTGTTCCATGCTTTCTAACTTGAAAGCGTTATGCTCTTTGTACTTAATGATTTTAAAGAGGCTTTCCCATAGGCTATCAAATTTTCCATGCTAACCTGTTTAGCAGCCCTTTCATTATACTTTAGCACTAAGTCTTCACACTTTAGGCCTTGGTCAAAATACTTCTTATCAAACCATCGCTTGACCACTTGTTGGTGGTTTATCATAGCTATTAGGGAATTCTCTCTTTTTTCTTGTACTTTTAACAATTCAACAAGCCAAACCTCCATGGTGCCATTTTGTTCTATCTTGAGGGATTTCAATAGTTGAAGCACTGGAATCTCCATAGATATAGGCAACAGTGCCTCTTTCCCATATACCAACTCATAAGGCAAAGGTTTAAGGACTTGATTAGGAGTTATGTGGTTTTCCTAAAGCACCGCTCAGAGGTTTTTATGCCATTCTCTCTGGTGTTTCAAACAAATTCTTTTGAGGAGTCGGGCTAGGTTCTTGTTCATTGACTCTGCTAGGATGTTTCCCTATGAGTAATAATTTGGTGATGTTTTAAGGAATATGCCATTTTTAAATGTAAAATGGCATACCTTTGCCCCTAGGAAAACTCTATTATTATAAAAAATGATAGTCTTTGGGGGATTGAACCTTGTCACTAGCTCTTCGAGAAAATCCACTATCTCTGCCTTTGTTGCATTTTTAAGTGGAATGGCTTCTGTCCATTTTGTGAAGTAATCTGTAGCGGTCATAATCCACTTGTGCTCAACATTGGAAGAGGGATTAATCATATTGATGAAGTCCAGGCCTCATTGTGCAAATATTTCATCCGCTGCTATAGGTTTGAGATGCATTGCAGAATTCTTCATTTTTCCTATAAAGAATTGGCATTATTTGCAAGATTTTACCAAAGAGTGGGAGTCATTGAAAAATGTGGGCCAATAGTGACCTGTACACATGATTTTGATGGATGTGGTCTTAGCGGATAAGTGTCTGCCTGCAGCGCTATTGTGGAATGTGTCGAGGATTCTCTTCGCTTGCTTTGCAGTAACACATGCTAGGAGAAGGCCATTGAAATTCCTTTTGAAAAGGACACCATCCACTAGCGCATATCTACAATTCTGCAGCCAATAGTATCTCCTCTTTTGGGAGGAAATACCTAGTGGATGCTTTCTTGTTTGCATAAACCTCATTCTATCTGTTAGCCATGAACCCTCAATTTCTAACTCATTTATCAGAACAAGCTCCAATTGCTCTTCTTCGGTAGGTATCTCTTTGTCCTACGCCATGCATTTGCACAGTCCTCTTCCTCAGACAGTTTTAGTGGGCTTGAACTCAATGTCATATTTGAGGATCTTGGTGATCCAATTAGCTCTTTTTTCTATGATTTCTCCCTCCATGATATATTCTCGCACACTAGAATGCATGACATAAACAATCACTTTGTTGCAGGAAATGAAATGATTTTTTTTTTAAGTCCTTCACTATTGCAAAGGATTGCCTCTCGACGAGATTATAATTCGTCTCATATTCCTTTAAGGTTTGGGAGTAGAATGCCACCATATTTTCTCCTTTTCCCTCATTATCCTTTTGAGTTAAGACAGTAGCAATACTGGACTTCCTATTGAATGCATACATTATAAAATCCTTAGATAAGTCTGGATTAACCAGTACCAGAGCTATGGAAATAGCATCCTTAACTTTTTCAAAGGCTTCCTAGGCTTCCTATGTCCACTTGAATGCTTGATCCTTTTTAAGCATCAAGGTGATTGGCTTAATTATTCTTGCAAAGTCAAAAATAAACTTGCTAACAAAACTTACCTTGCCCAAGAAGGACTGAACGCTTTTCTTATTAACCAAAAGGGGAAGTTCCTTGATAGCTTTCACCTTTGATTGAAAATCCTTCTTTAGACACCAAATGTCCTAAAAATTTTCCTTGTGACACTTCGAATACACATATTTTTAGATTTAGGGAAACTTCAAACTCCTGGAACTTTTGAAAAACTACTTCTAAGTGATCAAAATGATCATCCTTAGATCTATAAAACACAATAAGATCATCCAAATAGATTAGAATAAACTTATTGATCAACTCATTGAAAGTGATTTCCATCACTCGCTCGAATGTTGTCATTGCGTTGGACAAACCAAAAGGAATTTTAGCATATGCAAATGTTCCCCACTTTGTAGTGAGCATAGTATTGTATTGATCCTCCTTCTTAACTCAGATTTGATTGTAACTAGAAAAGCCATCCAACAGAGAAAACATTTCTGATCCTACTACCATTTGTAGGATTGACTCCATAGAAGGTAGTGGATGATGATGCTTCAGGGATGCTATGTTTAGGTCTTAAAAGTCCACACATAAGCAGATATCTCCATTCTTCTTTTGGACTAGGACGAGATTGGATACCCAAGTTCTATGCTTGATTGAGAAGACAATCCACTACTTAATTAGCTTGGTTAGCTCTTGCACCATTAGCACTTCAATTTTGGGGTTTGCTGGCCTCTGCTTTTGTCAGACTAGTTTTGCACCTTCTTTCAGCTCGATCATGTGTTGGATGATGTCAAGATCGTATCTCTTCAGATCATCATAAGACCAGGCCACTACTCCATATTTCTCACAAAAATTGATGAGCCTTTCTTTATCATAATGTGGGACATCTTTCCTGACTCGAAGGTCTACATAGTCACCTTTTTCTACCATGAACTTTTGTCTATCATTTCTTGCATCATCACAATCAAATTTTTTTTGGAGAGTAACCAGTCCTTTCAGAAGCTTGTTGGATTTGAGCTGCATGATTTTTCCTTCATAAGCCTTGGTGATCTTTGGTTGGAGTTGATCGGTGAATTCCCCAAACTGCTGGATGAATGAAGTAATATGTTTATCACTTTCAAATACCTGCCAACTTTGATCATTTTTAGGAATTTCCAATCAAACTATTACTCATACATGGCATTCATTATGTATAAGGTTAGAGGCAGGATCAAACTAAGCTCCAATCATGACCATGTGGTCTGCATTGCCATTTTTGTCCTCATGGAATAGTCTAGATGTTGAAGGCCTCAAAACCCTCCACTAGGTCCTAGAATCGATGTCGATAGGATCTCATAGGGACATTCCTTTCCATGGAAATTCCCTAGACTTGGATGACCACTAATTTAGAATCTTGAAACACCATTAATTGCTTAATTCCCATTTTCTTTGCAAGGCTTAAACCCTAAACTAACCCTTCATATTTGGCTTCATTGTTTGAACAAGAGAACTAGAAGCAAAAAGACCTTAGTATTTTTTCATTTTGTGGGGATATCAAACATATCCTTGCTCCGACACCTACTTCACATCTTGCTCCGTCAAAGTATATCTTCCATAGCTCAGGTGCTTGGCCACCTTCAAATTCTTTGGCAAGCTTCAGGAGCACTTGGTATTCATCATAAATTACACAGGTTCCCAATCCTATAGCATGATAATTGTTCAAAGGGTCACTGTCCATGTGTTCACTCAACAAAGCATCTTGATGATTATGTTCTCTGCTCACCTTTTCTTCCTCTAGTAATTCAACACAATACATTTCTTGCTTGGTGATAGAGATATGCACAACTTCATAATTGATCATGGCTTCATCCACTACATGTTTAGAATGTAAAGCCTTTGATTCTATCTTCATTTTTGTGCCATGCTTGGTTCTAATAATCAGATGTGACCAATCTAGGGATAGGTATCCACCCACCTTTGAAGTAAATTCTTGGGATAGATAGAGACCAAACATGGGAGGAACATATATGATCACAATATATTGTGGCACAATGATACTAGGGCAAGCAAATAGAGTTAAAGGAATTTTCTTGATGACACCTACGGTTTCAAATTTATTCCCATCAAGCTGTATTAATCCCCTTTTCATAGGTTCATAGCTGAGTTGTAAAACTTTGACTATTTGTTTTGGCATAACCGTGGTACTAGCACCAGAGTCAATCATAGCATTGTGCAATAAATTCTTCCCTATAATGAGAGTTAAGAAGAAGGGTTGAGGCTTCAACTTATCTTTAACTTTGATAGGGGATTCTTTTGTGTTGTTCGTAAGGACTTTAGCCAGATATAGTTGATTAACAACTTCTGCATTGGCTAACTGCTTTGTTGGTGCTGCACTGATCTCTACTTGAAGCACCTTTTGTAAAAGCATTTTTTGCTCTGGGATAGCTAGAATGTCCCATAGAGACACATTAACCAATGATTTCTTTAATTGTTCCACTACATTGAATGGTGGAAAACTTGGAGGTTTCTATTCCTTTGCTCTTGTTATGATAATTTCCTTCTACGACTGAGATTGTGGTGGCCCTGTGGAAGTGCCAGGTATCTTATTAGAAGCACTTTAAGTTGCGGGCTGGCTAGTTGTGGAGCAACTGACTCACTGGTAAATCTCCTCTTTAAGCAAGTTTTATAGTTAGATTGCACTTATGGTATTTTGGATATGGACGCATTATTAGAAAACACTGTTTCTTCTTCTTCTATCCATGAGAAGAGCGCATGATCAAGAGAAATGTCAGATTCTTGGTTTAGAGATATCCCTTGCATTTGCATGGTAAGAAACAAATTCTCCATTTGTGGTGAGGCATATATATAACCTCTGTGGTTTCGCGTTGCACCTTGGCTATGTTGCTCCACCACTTTTTGTTGTAAGTTGCTACACAAACAGTTCTGGGGCATATGTGCATCATTGCAAGGGAAGCACCATAAATTGATGCCATCAATGAGGTTATTCTTCCCCATGGTTAATTCCCTACTCTAGATTGGTGAAGCGCTCGTCAGTGGAGTAGGCATCGAAACCATTTGGTTGGTTGTCAGAGCTAGTGGATTAGTATGAGAGTTGCCTTGGTACTGATTCTATTGATATGAGGGTCATCTACCTTGATAGTTTTGATAGGTAGGATTTGGAGGAATTTATTGGTTCTACTTGAGGGTGGTTATGTCATTTTCTATAGTCCACAACATTTATTTAAGACTACTCATTTCATCCTTGGAAGAACTAGATGTAGAGGTGACATTTTGTGGCACTATCGCATGTGCACATTGATTGGGGAGTTGTAGGCATGCTAATTGATGCCAAAATTTGATGAGGTAACAGTGTCTTATGGGAAAATTAGTTTATGGGGGACCTTTTGTGGTAAATTGAGTAACCTCTGGGCTTTTAGAGAATCCAACCTCTTCTATAATGGGGTTTTGGAAAGGGAAAAGGAAACAGATATAATAAAATAAAGTTTAACCTAAGGTGATGCACCAAGACTTAATGATGGGCATGATAAATCATGGATCTAAGGGCCCGATTGGTAATTTTAGTGTTATGGAAAGATAGAAACTAAAGATTAAATCATAGATAATCCATTCATTGACATAAAATAACATTGCATACATTCCTACTGCCAAGAAGAGTCATTACACATGATCTAGATCAGCAAACTTGCATTCAATATATATAGAAATTCACAAATGATATATCTAAAAAATAGCAGCACAGTTTACAGTTTAATAAAAAAGCATGAAAAAATAGAAAGGCCAAACAATTGGCACAGTTTGAAAGTCTTTTGCAATAAAATAAAATAGTAATAAAGGCCTGACATCTTTTCCTAAAATCAATGTTCCTTCAAAATCCGACTCCTCTCACAACAGAGAAGTATATATAGCAGAAAACTCCCACCACTTCAGAGAGCAATAACTGAAAAGATTTTATGATCCCTATAAATGTTGTAGAAATAAGAATATTCCCCAAGCTGTTGCAATAGAAAAGATTCAAAACCAAGCATCCATTCATTCTAGGCTCAGGTGCATCCCCTGCAAATAATGGTGGTTATCCCAGCAAGGTTAAACAGACAAGTTTCATCATACCATGCAAATGATTATGACATGTGGTGGCTAATTGCAACATTTGGTTCACCTGGTTCATCGCTCGAATATGAGACCCACCAAAGAGGCATGTGGAAACATAATGTTTGTGAACCTTTATCCTTTTCCATTGAAGACTTGCGCCAAGGTGACATGTGTCGAGTGGGTAGAGCTCTATCCAAAATTGGAGGAAAGTGATCATTAGTCGAGCACAAAAGAGATGTGTGGCAACATTTCATTCTCTCCCTGAAATATTTGTGAAGAGTGGACACATAGGAAGAGTGCATCACAAACACCAATCGTGGGGCCCCCCAAATTTCTTTGGGAATGAGAGCTACATGGCACTTGAGCAGAGCCCAATGAGGAAGCAAAAAGGAATGATCAAAGATGACCCAGAGCTATGACACATGGAAGCATAGAATGGATTCCCAAGATGCAAAGGAAAAAGAAACCTTTGGGATTCACAAAGCAGACACGTAGAGGGGGAAGCAGACTTTGACAAAAGGCCAAGTGGATTTCCTGCAATGCGCAGGCCAATACTTAGAGGAAAAAACACCCAAAGGGAGCTCATTAAATATTTATTCACAGTAAGCTTATCTTGTATCTTGCTTTGGAAATTTTCTATTATGAACATCTTTTGAAGGTGAGGGTTAGAAACCTTTACATTGATTTGGGAATAAAGCAATTGATAACATGAAATAAAGTTAGTAATTGTTGACGCCAAAATTTGACAAGGTAACAGAGTCTTATGGGAAACTCAGTCTAAGGGGGACCTTTTACACTAAACTGAGTAACCTCTAGATTTTTAGAGAAGCCAACTTCTTCTACAATGAGAGTGGAAAGGGAAAAGAAAGCATATATAATAAAATGAAGTTTAACCTAAGGTGATTCACTGAGATTTAATGATGGGCATGATAAATCATAGATTTAAGGGCATGAATGATGTTGTAGTGTTCTAGAAACATCAGAGATTTAAAATTTTCGTATAGACAATTCATTCATTGACATAAAATATCATTGCATACATTCCTACTACTGAGAAGAGTCCTTAGACATGATCTAGGTAAGCAAACTTGCATCCAACATATATTGAAGTTTTCAAATGAAATGTTAAGACAATAAAAGCACAATTCATAGTTTGATCAAATAGCATGAAAAAGCAGAAAGGCCGAACAATTGGCACAGTCTGAGAGTTTTTCTTTTGCAATCAAATAAAATAGTAACAAAGGCCTGGTGTCTTTTCTAAAACCAGTGCTTCCTTTCAAATATCTGGACCCCTTTTTCTCATCACAGAGAAAATTATATATAGCATAAAAAACCTCCCACCGCTTCGGAGAGTAGTAACATAAAAGATCTCACGATCTCTTACAATGATTCCTAAAATAGAATATTCTCAAGGCCGTTACAATAGGATCAATCCCGAACAAAGCATCCAGTCATTCCTAGGCACAGGTGCATCCTCGACAATGATGGCAGTGGTCCTGGTTAGACAAGTGCCACCCTTCTGAGTGAATGATGATGACACACAGTAGCCAATAGCCTCATTAGGTTCATTAATCTCCTGCCTTTATATGAGATCCATGGGTTAGGCATGTGGTAGCCTATCGATGCCCGCAGGAACCTTCCTTCCATCATTGTAGAGGATTTTCATTAAGGCTACATGTGTCAAAATACCAGAGCCTTTACCAACAACGGAGGGAACAATCATCGGCCGGGCACAATAGAGACGTGTGGCAACATTTCGCTGCCCCGTGATTGCTAATTCATTTCTGCGCTAAGGGATATGCAAAAATTAGACATGTAGCAAGTGCATATTGCAGTCAACAACCATGGGGCCCACCAACACCTTTTAGGAATGAGGGCTTCATGGCAGCATTTTGCTGCCTGCTGAGGTACTAAGGGAACAAGAAACAAAAGTACCCTGCAGCCATGACACATGGAAGCACATCGGAGTTTCCCAGGATCTGAAGGGAATGTTGATACTCGAAGTTGTGAAGAGTAGATACAGGGGCGGTAGATCAAAACCTTGATAAAAGGCTGAGGAAACTTAGCGATGCACAAGTCGGGGCACAGAAAAATAAACCCGAAGGGAGCTGATTAAATATTTATTAAAAACTTTTGGCGACTATCAGTGGCGTTTCGACTAAGAAACGTAGAACCCAAAATTTCTTTGGTTCCGCAAACCAGAGTGCCATTTTATTATACCAATGGAGTTAGAGATTGGAAAGAGCCACATGCAAAGGTGATCATTCATCTTCAGATGACTTCACTATGTTGTGCAAATTCTCCTGTGCTCCACTTAGATCAATAATTTCTTTGTGAGGCAGTACATTGGGTAAAATGACCCCTGCTTGTATATGGAATAGTAGTTGTGAAAGTGGATGAATGACTCCCTCAATATTGGTCACCGTGGGAGGATGACTGAAATCCGTAAAAGCCTCTGGGTCATTTTCCTTCTCATTTATTTTTTCTATAGTTTTCTCAGTCATGGCAATAGAGCTATCCTCAAGGAATGGGGACAACAAACTCATCTTGCTTAACTTAAAGAAACCTCCCTGTATGCCATCCAGTGTCTTACTCAGAATATCCACGACTCCTTTAGTGCGTTGGAAGGCTATGTGGCAATGGATGAATTTGTTTTCCATTTGAGAAGCAGCATCCCAATCCTTAATACCTGCTCTGGCAAGGTCTCATCAGAGACTAAGTATAGTTTGATGAGCAGATCTTTGGCCTTAGGAACCTTCTCCAAGATAAACTGTGGGAACTACTCAACTGTATCATGTGCCCCCTAGATTAACCTTGATGCCTTGGTGATGAATCGCAGGGTAGGTTGTAGTGTTAGGCAAAAGGCCTTAATCTTTTCCCATTGGGAAATGTATAATTCCCTAATTAGCGGAATTATGTCTAGCTAGGTAGGGGGAGTTAGGAGAGAGATTTTAAGAGAAGCAATCTCTTCATCCTTTGAAATAATAACCTCAGCCAATTTTGTCCCTTTTCTTTTCTCAGATGTTAGTCACTCCGCAGCGCTGCTCATTTTTTTATTCCAATTTTCCTCGGCTCGGGAGTGATTGGTCAAGTGCTCTTCCAGAGAAGACTTAGTCTCTTGGAGTTCTTCCTCTAATTGAGCCTTTAGGACCTTAAATTCATCCTCCTTTTGTCATAAATTTTGCTCATATTGGGCCTGCTAGCGCTCTGATGCTTCATTTCTCTGCGCCATTCCTTGACTATACTCAAGGCGAAGCCACTCTAGTTCTTCATTCTTCAATTGAAGATTTTGCTCCTCCTAGTTCTTAGTTTGTAGCTCCTTTATTATGTTAGGGTCGGCAGCAACTTGAGTCTTCACAATTTCACCTTGAAGTATATTCCTCTCATCCTTTGCTACCAGTGCCTTTTCAGTCATGCAGGCAATATCTGCCTCTAAGGATTTCTCTTTTCTCTCCAGAAAACTAATCCTTTCCCTTGCTGTGTTAAGCTGCTTGTCCTTCTTATTTAACTAGTGGCCAATTTTAAGGAAGTCGGAAGTGACTACCCGTTGTGTTTCCTCCATGATTTCAACTTTATTCTGCGATCGGGCCACTTTCATGTTGAGCCCCACGCATATATCTCATAATCTTCCAGGCACATTTTTCCTTGAGGCTTAGTTATCCTGGGGTACATGGTCACAAACTGCAATTCTTTCCAGGCTTCATCATAAAGAGCCTATATTTTTGGCTCAGCAGGAACGTTGTCATCTTTTGCCCTGCGCTTTCTCATTCTATTTGCGCGTGCCTCTTTTTCACAGTCAATCTGTGCTATGAATTCAGTTGGTGATGAAACTAGTCCACTTGCAAAAGGAGCACTAGAAGGTAGGGCATAGGGATAGGCAACTTTCATAGGCGTAGGCATTTGTTTCTTCTGGAGAGTGACAATTTTAGGAGAGAAGTGGGGAACGTTCTAGAGTCTAGTTTGAGCTCGACGATAGGACTAGTCATTTGTAATGACTGAATTGGGGAATTGGTCACTAGGCTCATTGATTGGGATGGTAGCAGGGTTGTCACTGTGGTATCAACTTGTTGCAATGGGAAATGATTAGTAGCAATAGCAGAAAATGAAGGGGCACTCACTAGGGGTGCATTTTCTGAAAGCGAGGTAAGGAGAGTCTAAGTGGTAGTAGTGGGCGTAAGGGTCGGTGGAGGAGTAAAGGCAAGTGGAGAGGTTTGCGAAAATTGGGTAAAGTCTTTTGAAAATGTCAGACTAAAAGTAGGAGGCATAGGGTCAGTACTTATGGTAGGTATCACCAGTGAGGTAGGGGTGGATACCAAGGAATGAGAAGTGAGGGAAAAAGGAGTGAATCTTACCTGCTGGCTAGTTGATGGTGGCTCCAGAATTTTTAGTGAGTCATCCTTTGCCTCAGGCTCTTGACTAGCTGCAAGCACTTTTCCTCCGACAGGCCCTTGCGAACTCTCTCCAATTATGTTCCTCATGTGCTGCCTCTTTGCAGGTGGGTATCTCGATCTCCAGTAGTCACCTTTGCTTGATGCAATGATAACCTGGCTACTTTAGTAGCCCAAGTGAGTGTATGCAAGCCCCTTGATATATTGAAATGCACACTCGTAGCCACATAGGAAGGCTACCCAGGGTCTTTTTCTTTCAGCGCAGATGAAGCTAATGTCGCCATTTCCTCGAAGTGCCCCTTAGACTCTTCCCTTGGGTCTTTGCTCCTATTACTACTAGAGCTCAAGCTGGGGTGGCCCTCATTCCACCTTTTCTCAAATTCTTGGTCATCCTTCAGACTGTTGTAAGGGGCATCCAACTATGTTGTTTCTTGGCGGTACCTCCAAAAAACTTCTATTTTTTCTTCAACCCATTCCTCATCCTTCTTCAACCTATTATACATGCCATGTTCCATCCAGATATTATCCTGGGCCACTGCCACAACAAAGTAGAACTTTTTCCATGGACCTCTAGAGTCCTGCGTAGGGATACGCGCCAACTTAAAAAAAATTCATCTTTGTCCCCTCGCAGGTTACGTTGCTTCTCCCAGTATGGTTAGGAAACATGGGTAACTCTCATATGTGGCTCCGACAAGTCATCGAAAGGGTTGTATTCCCACTTATAATTTACCAACACCAACCTCAGATAAGCTAGCTTATCCTCCAACAGCTAGTCTAATTGTTTCTTTATCAGAGTCACCGACTTGAAACTCTTCGGACACGTGAAGAATCCCTTCTTCTTGACCTTTTCACTGCTACAAAAAGTAAAATCAATGATACACACCTACTGAAACATTTCCAGTGTAAGCACCCTATCTGTGACATAGGCTGGGAGAAGGAAAGGTTTACCAGTAAAACCGCACATCCGGAGAATTGTAAAATCTTTTTCTAAGAACCAGTCACAAGCAGGGGTGAAACTTTGCATAAATCCGGTCTACTCCTTATCGAGTCGGATTATATCACCTTTTCTGATTAAATCGTGCAAGATTGGAGCTATGAAATAGTCTGAAAATGCATAATAATCATACGATGCGGAAAGAAAAGGCGTCCATGTGGACACTCGCTTCCTTTTATTTTGCTCATCAAAAATTGATAACGAAAAATACCAGGTGAAGAAATCTAGGTTTTGATGTAGAAACATGTGGACCTGGAAAGAAAGAAACCTAAATTTTTTCTCCATTTGGTAATTCTCAATTTTTTGTATCATTTCTTGTACCATAAACTCAGCAAAATCATACCAAAAGAGATCATGTTGCTTGCAAAATTGGAATGTCGGTTCTAGTTGAAAGGTCTCCACCTTTTCATTAGAACCTCAGATGCACACAAAGGCTAGCATGGACATGGCATCCTAGAGATCATCGCGTAACACACAACGTGACAATAGAATACTTGGCAGTTTAGTGGCCAAGATGCCTTTCTTACTAGTCTCTTCCAACAAGAACTCTAAGTTCTTTCTCATCTTCTTCCATATATTCTCTCCTTTGCCAAGGTGAAAAGGATCGATATCCTCTCTTCTCCTTCTTAGATTTGTGATGCATAACATGTGTAGAATGGCTTGTTGGGTGATGTACACCCTTAAGTTGCGGCCTTCAATGTAGTGGGTATCAAGGTTATAACGCTAGATAGTAGCATCAACTACCTCCAGGCAGTAGTGCACTAGCGGGACCATGTATTGAGGCAGACCACTGAACCAAACTCTCTTCACCGTAGATTGTTCTGCCTTTGGTGTTGATAACCTTGCACAGGCTTCCTCCCTAAGGGACTTAGGGTTTTTCATGAGTCGTGGATCATAGATGTTATCCCAATTTTGTTCAACCCTTTTCTTGTTTCTACAATCCTTGGTCCTTTTCAGCTCCTCTATATAGGCCCTCTTTGGCTTGCTGGGTATACCAGGTATAGCATATGCCACGTCCTCATAGATATAATCCTCTTCTAAAGAACGTGTAGCTGTAAATAGCTCCTCACTAATTTCTTCTTGCATTGCTTGAGATGAAGTCTTTGACATTTTTCTTTTAGTGAAGATCTCCGCAAGTTCTTAGCTCTACAATTCTCCTTGGTTCTGGACACAGAAGAAGAACAACCCTGTAAATTTCTTTTGGCGTTTATGAAAAGACTTTGAAATATTAAACCTTTTCATGCAATATTTGAAAACCCTTCCTCAAGGTGGTAGGTGAAAGTATGCCTTTTGCATTTAATTCGGCATGTACCGTTAATTTTGCAATTCATGCAAAATGAATTACTTGCTATTTTGAAGTGGCTAGAGTTCATCATTGCTTTTAAAAATCATGTGATACACTATGATCTCCTTGGAACTTGGACCAACAATTTTCTCTCTAACCTTGCATTAGCATGCGCTAGTAATTAATATCTCAACTAGAATGATTACGCCAAAGCAAACGATCATGACCTGAAAAGATATGAATATTGCTTTGGGGTCTGGGAAATTCTTGTGAGATGACATAATAGCCTACGGCCATACGTCTAACTATCAATGAGCGCCGCCTGCTTAAAGCTAATTAATTAGCTCTTATTAATCTAGCACACATTTAGCCGTACTCTCTCAGATGCAACTGGCCCGAAAATGTGAGTAGACATAGGCACATATTTCAAGTTAGCAACTAGCTTATTATCATGTTTTCTCGAAATAGATTAGCATGCATCTTGTCATTTTTTCTATAAATAGGCTAGTAAGTAGAGAGGAAATCATACTTAGCATTCAAGAAGTGATAGGTTGGTAGCAGAGTTTTAGGCAAGCCCTCTCATAGGTTAGGTGATAGATAAATTTTGGCATTAGCTCAAAAGCATAGGAATAGTGTTAGAAATATGGACACCCTAGTCCGTTTAACTTCATATAAGTCACAGACGGCATTCCTAGGTGAGATATCTACTACGAGGCTTAAAGGGATTACCAAGAATAAGCATTCTTTGGTCCTAATAGCCATAAAGTGGGTTCTAGGCAAAGACTGAATAGAGTATGAGGACAAGTATTGGGTAAATACTGACATATGCTCCCACTTTGTGGCATACATGCTAGACATTAACATCCCTCAACCTCTTATCCTAAAACTTGTTAAAGAAATCTTCCCCAAAAAGTATCTGAATGGCCTCGGCAAGGTTGTTGCTCATGCTGCCTATGGAGTAGGTCTGCCATCCGCTAGTGACTTGCGTCACTTTATCGAGGAAGAAGCCGTTGTCATTTGGCTACCATTCCTCAGCAGATTCTACCTATAGACTCGCGACGAGCACCATCAGAGGGTTACTTAGGCCTTACATTTCTTGTTCTGTAGCTACAACGTAATACCCTTCTACAACGTAGATTGGTATACTGATTTTAGGAACCTGATATTTCCCCCACCAATGGTGGTTGTGCCGAATGATGCTACCAGTGTTGCTAAAGAACTTGTGAATGAGGAAGAGGTGGACACTACTGTTAATGCGTCAATTGCCACTAGCCATGCCTTTGGATGAAAACCCCCATGCCTACTCAACAAATGTCTCTCTGTTCACTCAATTTCCCGCTGCTCAGAAACCTGCCCTATAGCCTGTATATAAGCCTAGAAAAAAGGCCATCATATATATAATAGCTCGGATACTTGTAAATTTTTGGTCTATGGCTTCCCAACCACTTTTAAAATGTAAAGAATATATATGAATAGATATATATCTTTTATAGAAAATCCATGCTCTTTTCTTCATTCTGTATTTCAGTTTTATGAGTTTTCAACTTTTATGCTATTTGTCAGCACATGGGTGTGTTTTATGTAAAGCAATCTTGGTATTCTAGCCTCCAATATAATGGGTTAATTTCGCAGAAGCATGAACTAATTTAAAAAAAGACCGGCCAAAGAAATGGAAATAAAAATAAAAGCACTATTCACATATATACAAAATGGAGCTTAATGCCTAATGGAACAACTTAAGGTGAATCCCATTGACTGAGATTCCTAAGGGTTCATGCTCCATATTTTCTAGTTCAAAAGCATTATGTTCTTTGCAATGAATAATTTTAAAGGGACCCTCCCATAGGCTATCAAATTTATTGTGCTCACTTGGCTTAGCAGCCCTATTATCATACTTTAATACTAATTCTTCACATTTTAGACCCTGGTTAGAAGCCTTCTTGTCAAACCACCACTTGACCACTTATTGACGGTTTGTCATGGCTATTAGGGAATTCTCCCTTTTTTCTTGTACTTCTATTAGTTCGGTGAGCCGAAACTCCATGGCGCCATTTTGTTCTATCTCGAGAGATTTTAGCAGTTGGAGTGCCAAAATTTTTGTGGTTATGGGCAACAACACCTCTTTTCTGTACACCAACTTGTAAGGAAAAGTCTTAAGGACTTGCTTAGGAGTTATGTGATTTTCCTAGAGTGTTGCTTGGAGATTTTTATGCCATTCCCTATGATATTCTGAACCAATCCTTTTAAGGAGTTGAACTAGGCTCTTGTTTGTTGACTCTGCTAGACCATTCCCCTGTGGGTAATAATTTGATGACGTCTTGAGGAATATGTCATTTTTTAATGCAAAGTGACATACCTTTGCACCTAAGAAGGCTTTAGCATTATCTGAAATGACAGTCTTCGAAGGACCTAACCTAGTCACCAACTCTTCAAGGAAGTCTACAATCTTTGTTTCTATTGCGCTCTTAAGCGGAACAACCTCCGTCCATCTTGTGAAGTAGTCTGTGGCATTCAGAATCCACTTGTGTCTGGCACTAGAAATTGAATTGATCACTTTGATGAAGTCTAGGCCCCATTATGCAAATAGTTTGTCCACCACTATGGGTTTGAGGGGCATTACAAAATTCTTTCCCTTGTTAGTAAAAACCTAGCATTTTTTGCAAGAGCTCACCAAAGACTGGGAGTCATTAAAAAGTGTAGGCCAATAATAGCCAGCATGCATGATTTTAATGGTGGTGGTCTTAGCAGAGAAATGTCTGCCCACAGCGCTATTGTGGAACGCGTCGAGGATCCTCTTCGCTTGCTCTGAAGTGATGCATCACAGGAAAACATCATTGAAATTCCTTTTAAAAAGGACTCCCTCTATTAGCATATATCCATAATTTTTTAGCTGGTAATATCTTCTTTTTTGGGATGAGAGACCTGGCGGATACCTTCTAATTTGCATGAATCTCATTCTATGAGTCAGCCAACCATCTTCTGATTCTAGTTCATTCATCAAGACGAGATCCAGTGGATCCTCTGCATCAGGTACCTCCTCATTTTGTGCCATGTACTCACACAGTCCTCTTCCTTTAATAGTTTTAGTAGGCTTGACCTCAATTTCATACTCAAGGATCTTGGTGATCTAATTAGCCCTTTTTTCCACGATCTCCCCTTCCATGATATATTCACACACTAGAATGTGTGACATATACAACCACCTTGTTGCAGGAAATTAGATGGCAGAACATTTTAAGCTCTTTCACTATTGCAAAGGCCTACCTTTCAAAAAAATTATAATTCACCTCATATTCCTTTAGGGTCCAGGAGTAGAATGCCACTAGATGTTCTCCTGCTTGAGCATCATCTTTTTGAGTTAGGACAGTAGCGATACTAGAAATGCTGCTAAAAGCATACATTATAAAATCTTGGGATTCATCTGGATTAACTAGTACTAGAGTTGTGGAAATAGCTTGCTTGACCCTTTCGAAAGCTTCCCGAGCTTTGGTCATCCACTTGAACATCTGATCTTTCTTCAGCATCAAGGTGATTGGCCTAATTATTCCTGCGAAATCAGAAATAAACTTGTTGACAAAATTTAATTTTCCCAGGAAAGACTGAAAACCTTTCTTATTTACCAGAAGGGGAAGTTCTTTTATAGCCTTTACTTGTTCAGGGTCAATTGAAACCCCTTCCTTAGAGACTACATGCCCCAACAGCTTACCCTATGGTACTCTGAATACACATTTCTTCGGGTTTAGGGAAACAAAAAACTCTTGGAATTTTTGAAAAACTAATTCTAAGTGATCAAAATGATCATCCTTAGATTTAGAAAACACAGTAAGATCATCTAAATAGATTAGAATAAACTTATTGATTAGTTCATTAAATGCGATGTCCATCACCCACTGGAATGTTGCCCTTGCATTGGATAAACCAAAAGGCATTTTAGCATATGCAAATGTTCCCCACTTTGTGGGGAACGTGGTCTTGTGCTGATCTTCCTCTTTAACTCAAATTTGGTTGTAGCTGGAGAAACCATCCAAGAGAGAAAACATTTCTGATCTTGCAACCATTTTTAGGATTGACTCCATTGAAGGAAGTGGATAGTGGTCCTTTAGGGATGCTCTGTTTAGGTCTCAGAAGTCTACACACAAATAGATATCTCCATTCTTCTTTTGGACTGGAACAAGATTCGATACCCAAGTACTATGCTTGATTGGCAAGACAATGCGTGACTCAATGAGCTTGGATAGCTCTTGTGCCATTAGGGCTTCAATTATAGGGTTGATGAGCCTTTATTTCTGTTGAACTGGTTTTGCACCTTCTGTTAGCTCAATAGTGTGCTAAATGATGTTGGGATCATATCCTTCCAGATCATCATAGGACCAGACCACTACATTTTTTTCACAGAAACTGATGAGTCTTTCTTTATCATGATGTGAAACATTCCTCCTGACTGAGAGATTCCTACCATTGGAGACCCGAAGCTCCACATAGTCGCTTTTATCCACTACAAAATTTTGTTTATCATTTTGGGCATCATCACAATCAATTTTTTTTTTGAGAGTAACCAATCCTTTCAGAAGTTTATTAGATTTGAGCTGCATAATTTTTCCTTCATAAGCTTCTACAATCTGTGGTTGAAGCTGATCAGTGAACTCCCCTGCGTGCTAGATAAATGAGGTGATGTGTTCATCGCTTTCAAAAACTTGCCAACTCTGATCACTATCGGGGATCACTAGTTGGACTAGTACTCATACTAAATGTTTATTCTAAAGAAGGTCAGAGACAAGAATAAACTAAGCACCAATTACGGCCATGCGATCTGCATTGCTATTTTGTCTTCGGGGAATAGTCTTGATATTAAAAGCTTCAAAACCCTCAATCAGGTCCCATACTCGGTGTCGATAGGATCTCATACGAATATTCTTTTCCACGAAAATTCCTCAAACTTGGTTGACTATTAGCTCAGAATCTCTGAACACGATTAACTGCTTAATGCCCATTTGTTCCGCAAGACTTAAAACTTGAACCAATCCTTCGTATTCAACCTCATTATTTGAATAGGAAAAATGAAAATGGAAAGACCTCAACAATTTTTTATTTTGTGGGGATATTAAATATATCCCTGCTCCAACACCCACTTTGCTTCTTACTCCATCAAAGTACAGTGTCCAAAGTTCATTTGCTTGGCCACCTTCAGACTCTTTGGTGACTTTCGGAAGCACTTGGTCTTTGTCATAGATTACATAGGTGCCCAATCCCATAGCATGATAATTGCTGAAAGGATCCTTATCTATATGTTCACTCAAAAGAGCATCTTCATTATCATTCCAATCTCTGCTCACCTTCTCTTCTCACAGTGTCTTGCTGCACCGTGATACTAGGGAAAGTGAATAGAGTTAAAGGAAGTGCTTTGATGACACCAACGGTCTCAACTTTATTCCCATCAAGCTGCATTACCCCTCTTTTCATAGGTTTGTATCTGAGTCCCAAATATTTAGCTATTTGTTTAGGCATAACCATGGTACTAGTGCTAGAATCAATCATAGCATTGTGCAATAACTTCTTTCCTATAATGAGAGTCAAGAAGAAGGGATGAGGTTTCAACTTGTTCATGCTCTCGGTAGGGAATTCCTTTGCATTGTTTGTAAGGACTTTAGTTGGTTGTATTTGGTTAATCACCTCTGTACTGGAAAATGGCTTTGTTGGTGTCGGGTTGACCTCTTCTTGAAGTGCTTTCTGTAATAGCATCTTTTGTTCTAGGATAGCTAGAATGTCCCATAAAGACACATTAGCAGATGATTTCTTCAATTGCTCTACCACATTAAAAGGTGACAAACTCAGAGGTTTCTGCTCTTTGGTTCTTATTATAATAATTTCTTTCCGGGGTTGAGATGGTGACGAAACGGTTGAAGTACCAAGACTCTGATTGGAAACACCTTTGGGTTGCAGGCTGGCTAGATGCAAAAAAATTGACTTTCCAGTGAATCTCCTCTTTGAGCGTGTGTTTTAATCAAACTGCACTTGCAATGTTTTAGATATGAAAGCGTCATTAGAAAACATCGTCTCTTCTTCCTCCATCCAGGAGAAGAGCGCATGATGAAGAGCAATATCAGATTCTTGTTCTAAAGACATCCCTTGCATTTGTGTGGTAAGGACCGCACTCTCCATTTGTGGTGAGGCATATATATAACCTCCATGTTCTGTTTCCACGCTTTGGCTGCGTTGCTATGCTAGTTTTTGTTGTAAGTTGCCACATGGACAAATCTGGGGCATATGCGCATCGCTGCAGGGGAGGTACCATGGATTGATATCATCAATAAGGTTATTCTTCCCTGTGGTCAATTCCCTATTCAAGCTTGGTGACGTGCTCGTCAGTGAAGTAGGCACAGGCACCATTTGGTTTGTAGTCAGGACTGGTGGATTAGTGTGAGATGCATGCTGGTATTGATTTTGCTGATAAGAAGACTGCCCACCTTGATAGTTTTGATATGCAGGCTTCAGAGGCACTGCTTGGTTCCGCTTAAGAGTGGTTATATCATTTGCCATCGTTCACAACATTTCCTTGAGGTTGCTCATTTCATCCTTGGAAGAACTTGATGTAGAAGCTACATTTTGTAGGTTTTTAAAATATGTGTACATTGGTTGGGCAGTTGTGGGAGCGCTAGTTGACGCGACTTCTTGCATAGAGAAAGATATTTCAAGGAATATCGGCATAATAGGTCAAGGAGGCAATTTCTTGTAATCTATTAAATGATTCTTAGTTTTGATAGCAATACCATAAGCATCTGGTAGAGTAGCTCCTCCCAAAGACTTGATCATTACAGAAATATCAGAATTGATGGACTTTAGATAAAATATGAATGCCAACTCAGGAGTTAGGTGTATAGCAACATGAATCCTCTGCCAATTTGTGTGAAACTGAGCATTAAAGTCCGTCAGAGCCTCATGAGGGGCTCATTTTATGATAGATAGTTGATAATACAATTAAGAATGATCTTCGTCATTTGAGAATCTCTCATAGAACAGATCTCCAAGCTCGTCCTAGGTGCGAATTGAATTAGGTGTCAGTGTGCGGTACCAATCCAGTGCCTTGCCTTTGAAAGATATGGTGAGAAGCCTTAGGGCTACATTCTACGCTATGATCCTATGTACTAGACATACGTCTACCACATCCTACAAATGTTCTACTGGCGTTCTTGAGCTATCTCTGGTAACTTTTGGTATAGCTTTCATGGTTGAAATCGGGATAGCGCCCCAAACAACGGGAGCTACCGGGGCTACTAGAGGACTTCCGGCGTCCCATGCCACGTAATTTCTATTGGTGGTTGGCAACATGGTGAGAGGAAAAGGTGACAGGGATTGAATGGTTACTAGCTGATTTGTGAATTGGACCATCCTTAGGGGAGGTACTAGTAAACTGGGGTTGCCTGTGGTTTGAGATCTAGTTACAGGCCGATGGCTCATACACCCTTCTGAAATGCAATTTCATTTAAGCTCGGTCCCACCGGGCATGCCAAAAAAAGGAACAAACTGTTGACGCCAAAATTTGATGAGGTAACAGAGCCTTATGGGAAACTCAGTCTAATGGGGACCTTTTGCGCTAAACTGAGTAACCTCCAGATTTTTAGAGAAGCCAACTTCTTCTATAATGGGGGTGGAAAGGGAAAATGAAGTAGATATAATAAAATTAAGTCTAACCTAAGGCAATTTACCGAGATTTATTGATGGGCACAATAAATCATAGATTTAAGGGCCTGAATGGTGTTTTAGTGTTCCAAAAACATTAGAGATTTGATATTTTAGTATAGACAATTCATTCATTGACATAAAATATCATTGCATACATTCCTACTATTGAGAAGAGTCCTTAGACATGATCTAGGTAAGCAAACTTGCATCCAACATATATTGAAGTTTTCAAATGAAATGTTAAGACAATAAAAGGGCAATTCACAATTTGATCAAATAGCATGAAAAAGTAGAAAGGCCAAAAAATTGGCACAATCTGAGAGTTTTTCTTTTGCAATCAAATAAAATAGTAACAAAGGCCTGGCATCCTTTCTAAAACTAGTTCTTCCCTTCAAAAATTTGGACCCCTTTTTCTCATCATAGAGAAAAGTATATATAGCATAAAAAACCTCCCACTGCTTCAGAGAGTAGTAACATAAAAGATTTTGTGATCTCCAACAATGATGCCTGAAACAAAATATTCTCAAGGTTGTTACAATAGGATCAATCTAGAATAAAGCATCTAGTCATTCCTGGGCACATGTGCATCCTCAGCAATGATGGTGATGGTCCTGGTTAGACAAGTGTCACCCTTTTGAGTGAATGATGATGATGCGCAGTAGCCAATAGCCTCATTCGGTTCATTAATCTCCTACCTTTATATGAGATCCACGGGTTAGGCACGTGGCAGCCTATCATTTCCCACATGAACCTTCCTTCCATCAGTGTAGAGGATTTCTGTTAAGGCTACATGTGTCAAAAGACTAGAGCCTTTACCAACAACGGAGGGAACGATCGTCAGTCGGGCGCAATAGAGACGTGTGGCAACATTTTGCTGCCCACAATTGCTAATTCATTTCCACACTGAGGGATATGCAAATATTAGAAAAATAGTAAGTGCATACTATAGTCAGCAACTGTGGGGCCCACTAGTACCTTTTAGGAATGAGGGCTTCGTGGCAACATTTTGCTGCCTGCTGAGGTTTTAAGGGAACAAGAAACAAAAGTACCCTATAGCCGCGACACGTGGAAGCACATCATAGTTTCCCAGGATCTGAAGGGAATGCCGATACTCAAAGTTGTGAAGAGTAGATACGGGGGCGGCAGATCAAAACCTTGATAAAAACGCTGAGCAAACTTAGTGATGCACAGGTCGGCACATAGAAAAATAAACCCAAAGGGAGCTGATTAAATATTTATTAACATTAATCTTTTCTTCTTTTTGCTTACATCTCATCAAATTGGCCAAGGTCATCTTAGGAGTCATAAGCACTTGGAAATGGTTTATAAATGCCTCAACAAGTTTATTGAATGAAAAAATTGAGTTGTTTGGTAATGAAGAGAACCATTATAAGGTAGTATCTTTCAAGGATCGAGGGAAAATCTTAGCCAAGAGTTTATCATCAAGAATAAAGTCACTACATAGGGTCGTATAGGTAGAAACATGGTTAGAAGGATCTCCCTTCCCCCCATATTTTTCAAATCTAGGCACCTCTACACCTTGTGGCATTTATTTTCACAATATCTCCATGGACAAGGGACTTCTTTTGACATAATGTGTAGGTGGGCCATTTTGAGTTTGGTTGATAGTGGAAACTTGCCTTTGAAGGGATGAAATAGTTTGAAAAAGTTGGTTTATGAGAGGGTCACTCTTTGTTTAATATTTTGAGATGTGTTGGAAACAAGCAACACTTAGAGGGGGGTGAATCAGTGTTCTACAAAAATTAACTTTGTTATTTTGATCATTAACCCACTTTAAGCATTCAACCAAAAACTATATGCAGAAAAAGAAAGAAAATAAGCACAACACCATAGCACAAGGATTTTGATGTGGAAACCCTATTAGGGGAAAAACCACGGTGGATGGCCAATCCACAATATAATCTGATTATACTCAAAAGAAGTTTACAATATGGGGATGCACTTGCATTCAGGCTCACTGCCTAGAGCTCACTACTCAAAATAGGAAGGCACACTTCCTTACAGAGATTTGGATTAGATCCAAGAAAATGAGTTGAAGGAATAGCATCTACAAATTCTTGATTACAATTCGAATTAGGCTCAGTTGTCAATCTTCTATCCTTCTGACTGATATTGAACTTCTTCTCAGCTCTGCTTTGACTTTCTCAACACAATCTTTATGCACAAGTGAAACTATGCATAAAATTGCTCTAACACTCTTTTGATATTCACAATACACATCAAAAAACCACACATACACACCAAAATGATATAATAGATCATACATATATATCTGAGACTAACAATTTAATCGCAACAAGTCAGCTTTAATAAAACTTAAAAATATTAGCAACTATCGGCTAAAATCTTAAGAATTATCCAATGTGCATCCACAACAGTTGGCCACAACTTAGCTCGGACCCAAATCAAGATGAGTGAACACAAATATATTTGAATAAGCATTCCTTGAATATCCGCAACACATTATATCAATTGAGTCGGCCCTAATATATTGATTAAAAAAAAGTATCAATCGGATCTTCAAATTTTCACATGACTTGGTACGAGGCACTAATATTTCTAGATAACACAAGAAATATAATAATGAACCTTTTGTGAGATCCACAACTCAAAATAAAAATTGGAGATCTGCACGTGAATCGTTGAACACCAAACTGTTAGATGCTCTGTTCTTCCTGACTATCCATAATCTGACTACCAGAATAAGCAAATGATGTCATTTAGATCCAATTGCTAACTAGGGTTGCCATCAATGACAACACCAAAACATAATTGTAGTGTCTCTTGCTAACAATCTCCCCCTTTGGCATTGATGGCAACATTTAGTGAAAAATGACTAAGTGTCAGATCAAAACCAACATGAATTACAAGTGCTACCACTTCAAAACTTCAAAAAGAAACTTCAATCTCAGCTCATAAAAAAAAACTCCCCCGATGACTATAAATTTTTCACTGTACACTTCTCCTTTGACATCAATGGTAAAAACTGGGGAAACTGAAACAGAATTCCAAAACTGTACATGCATGAACTTATAACTTACAAAAGTTTGAAAATATCTGCAAAATCTTGCTTCAACACTCTTAAATTTTTGTCGCAAACCTTTTTGAGACTCTCCAAAACTATTATGTGACCATACATTAAGTAACATTAAGCTTCTATAGAATCAAGATTCTCTATGTCACTAACTCCCACAACAACTTTTTCTTCCTTCAAAGCACTCACCATTATCTCAATCTTTAGACTAATTAGTCCTCTAAGTTCACTTACTCTCCCAACAATCCTATTAATTTCACTCTTCAAGCATCTTATTTTGTCAAGAAGAGATGTTACTTGACCTTTTTACTGAGAAACACCACTAGCTAATGGATCAAAAGTATCAAGAATGATAGCAAATTGATTTTCAAGATCCTTCACTTTTTTCTCATTACCTTCAGTAAACTTGGACAAAACCAAACATGCCTTATAGGCCTTTCCAGCTTTAGATATGGAACCTTGAATGCTCTTCATGCAGGTGGCTAATAGATTCTTATCCTTTGCAATCACTTCCTTCAACCAACTAAGTCTTTTACCATTAAACTCTTTTTCACTTTATCCTCAATAGATTTCTCAAGAGACTTGAATTGAGTACTTACAACATTTATGAGCTTCTTTAGCTCACTAGAAGAGGAACCAAGTAGGCATTAATTTCTATAGAACTTCAGATGTAAGGATTAACAATTCACTATCCTCTATGTGAGACTTCAGAATCTTCTCATTGGCCTTAGCTTGAGTAATTGATGTGACCTTCATCATCTGAATTGGGGACAAGGTGGAAAGATTGATTGAGTTTCATCCAATTCAGGACCAAAACCTTCACAGTGCTCCATCAGAGATTCCTTCACTATCTTGGTAGTGTCTCTTGCCTCCACTCTAATTTCCTTAACTTGAGATTTTTCTTCTTCAACCTTGGGTTCTTCAGAGACTATTTTTGGATTTCTTTTAAGCACTTCAATCTCTTCATTTTGCACCTCCTTCTCCAAAGCTAATACCGCCTTAGGAACTTCAATTTCCATAGGTGTCTTTGTATTTTCCACATTAGGAGGAATTTGAAAATCCTCAGGATCTCCATTTACTTCCTCATTTTCCAAAACATTTTCAGTATTTGATTCCTCAACATTAATCTTATTTTTTGATAGAAACTCTTCTAGAATCTCCTTGGTTTCACCAACAACAACATTAGTTTCATCAATCATTAGTTTATTCACCCTTGTCTTGCTCTTAAATTCATTTTTAGCATTTTCAAAGAGTGAATTCATCTCCACAATTGACATTTCCAGACATAAATCTGCAAGAACTCGCTTCCTTAGATTCTCTTCTTCTATTCTAGCACTTAATCTTCTTGACTCCAAAATATCATATAGATTCTTGGGTAAGCCAAACATAATCTCAATAAGAACTTTATTGAAAATGTTGATATGTTTTATTGTTGCTTCTTCAAGAACTCTTTGACCTAATTTATCAAAAGTTTTATACAATTCACAGAGGGGCTTAAGATTACTGTCCTTGATGACTACATTCTCAACTTCCTCAACTGACATACTAGGTTTATCAACTTTTTCCTTCTTTTCTCTTTCTTCTTTGCCGAAACATTTTCTCTTGTTTAACTTGACGACCTTAGTTATGGTAGCTTTCACTTCTCTCAAAACTTCTTCTAATTCTATTTCCTCATCTTCTGAAACAAGTTCATAAGTTCTTGTACTTTTATTCTTCTTCCTTTTACCAGAAGGCTTTTCTTGAGTTGGTAGGGGAACTCCTTGTAGATCTAGTGCTGGCAAAGGATGCACTAGGACTAGCAAACTCTATTTTTTCTTTCACTTCTGCTGATTCCTCATCTCTCCTCCTTCTTTCTTCTCTCAAAGCTTCTACATGTAATCCCATCCTTTCTACAAAAACTTATGTCTCTTTTCTTACTCTCCTGAATATCACCAATTTCTCTATTCCTCATGAACTTGCATACTTTTATCTGCATAATTTCCAAACCTCTCTTCTCCTTGATCCAAAGGTGAAATTAGCAAGTGTTCTGCATACATCTTCAATATGTTCTCCTCTACTTCGTATCCCATAGGCATGATCCATATTGTTTTGGGATCAACTTCCATATGACATTGATCAATATCCACCATGAAATAGATAGTATCTTTGTACTAATCCACAATTGAAGTGTGAATTATTTTCCTGGCATGCATCATATTCTAGAAATTTTTGAAGCACCCCAGAGGGTAGTGTTCTTGACCTGATGATCACCAATTCCAAACAACATGTTCCTTATCTAAACAACTATAGGCACATCATTTTTTCAATATACTTTTCCAACACCCGAAACCTCATCCATGAAATAGAAAAATAAACACAATAACAGATTACCATATTTGAAAGTATTCTTCTTATCTTTCTTGATTTTTCTCAAATTCTCCATCAATTGACTTCTGAACAACTCACACAAATAATATTCTACATTTTTCTTTACCATTTCATAAGATACATAGATGGTCGTACCAGATATAGAATTATCTCGACTAGAATGGTATATCTTGTAGCCAATGACCATTGATGCAAATTTTACATCCACTTGAGGAATATCTTTTATTGTCATTGCCCTTCTATCCCATTTTGCACCTGTTGCCTCTGTAACCTTCTCATTGTTCAGGGATTTCAAGACTGGGAGTCTACTAGTGGAATTCAAAGCTATGACTACACATATAGACTCTGTTGTGATCTTGAAGGGTATATTTAGCCATATGAAATCGTCATGAACGTGGCTCAAAATGTATCTAACCCATTCATTTTCCTAAAATATAGGAAATTTTGCAAACTGCACGAACTTATTCTCTTCTAGGGTTTTAAATTCTGGTTTTACAATAAAATCCTCTCTAATTATATGATGGGGATTTAGATTCATCATTTGAGAACTTCCTAATTCTTCAATATTAGCATGTATATAGGCCCTAATATCTTTTGTTTCCAATACTCCATATGGAACATATGAAAATTCTCCTAAGGGCTCAGTCTCAACTAGCTTATAAGGATGCCATTTAAATTTAGGACAGGGTTTGTCCTTAACCTATACTACCAAAGGAGTGGCCATGATTGAAAAATCACAAATTTGTAGGATTTTTGATAAATACGTTTCCATCGGATCAAAGTTTGATCACAGATTCTTCTTCACGCTTTGAATCTCTCCACAATTCAGCAAAGTTCACTCTAGGGCTCTTCAAACTGCTTACCTCCAAAATGAAAAGTGACAAATGAAGGATAAAAATGTTCTTTTATCATCCACACACCTAACCCTTTTTTTCACAATAAATTCCTTTACCCTAATTCATCCGATTACTCTATTTTCATGTGCTGAGACAAATAATTCTTCTGTGGATTTTCTATACAACATAATGCCTTCCCAAGTTGGTCGAGAAACATCTGAAAAGCATTGGTCCACCTACTGGACTGGTCCACATTCTAGTACCAATTTCCTACAGGGGGTTAAGGGATTTTTCTGACAGCTCCCCCTAGGCCAAAGACCTAAAAATAATTCTCAGAGGAATTACCAGAAGTAGATTCTAGTGCTGGCATATTTCCTTCAGCAGAGGAATTCTTTTTCACCTATTTCTTTTTCATTTTCCTCTTGATCACATTTGTAGTAACTTTCCCATTTCCTTTGACATCCTGCTATGTATTCTGTCTTATTGGACCTCTTTTGTTCCAACAAAATCTAGCAATATGGCCAAATTTATTGTAGTTGTAACACACAACATTTCTCTATTCAAACCAATTTTTCCTTGATTTGCATTGGTTAGCAATGTGCCCAAGTCTATTGCATGTGTATCATCTGATATCTCTATGATAGTTATTCATCACATCTCTACATTCACTTGACTAATTACCATACTTATAGCAATTAAAGAACTGACCTGAGAATGATGGTCCACTTGTGTTCATCCTGCTTATATGACCAAATTTGTTGCAAGAAAAATAGTAGCCATTGAATCTTTGAGCATTTGGTTGTCTTACCAAATTCCTTCTAGCTCCATTCACCTGATTTCCTTGCTTGAATCTCCTTTTTCCAAAATTCCTTTTTTCAGAGTTCCTTTGTCTAGATCCAGAACTTTCACCTTCCTCATAGCCAAGACCTCACTTGTCACCATCAGTCCTCTGACCTTTAATTAGTTCATCAATTTTGGCTAAACTAACTTTGAATTTTTCCTTGTACTCATTTGCAGCAGTAAGTTCATTTCTAAGATCATCAAGATGTTTTTCAAGCACTTTGTCAGTGTTTTTAGATTGTTCCAATTCATTGTCCAATCGACTGCATTTTTCAGATTTTTCTTTCAAGGATTGAGCAAGCTTTTCTTCATTCTTCTTTCTATATTCAATATCCTTGGTCATTTTCATCATGATGGATTTCATCTCATGTTTCAAGGAAACATTTTCTCTGGAAAAATTTTCATGCTCTTTTGTTTTCTCCTTCAAGGTATGATTGAGTTGTTCATCTTCGATGCTTTTGTTCTTTTGCTTGAGATTATCACATAATTCCTTTCTTTTCTCGCTTGATTCATTGATTTTGTCTTTCAATGACTAGATGAATTTTTCTACATTCTTAAGACTTTCTTGCAGTTCCTGGTTCTTAGATTTTGACTGGCCAAGATCATCCAGGGCCACCATAAGTTTCTATTGAAGACTACTTATATCAATTGAAAACATTTTCCAATATCTCCCTAAGTTGTCAGACTTCTTTCGAGGTACTAGCTCTAATACCAACTGTTGGAAACAAGCAACACTGAGAGGGGGGGTGAATTAGTGTTTTACAAAAAGTAACTTTGTTATTCTGATCATTAACCCACTTTAACCATTCAACCAAAAGAAATATGTAGAAAAAGAAAGAAAATAACCACAACACCATAACACAAGGATTTTTACATGGAAACACTGTTTGCGGAAAAACCACGGTGGATGGCCAATCCACAATATAATTTGAGTATACTCAAAAAGAAGTTTACAATATGGGGATGCACTTGCATTTAGGCTCACTTCCTAGAGCTCACTTCTCAAAATAGGAAGGCACAATTCCTTATATAGATTTGGATTAGATCCAAGAAAATGAATTGAAAGAATAGCATCTACAAATACTTGATTATAGTTTGGACAATTAGGCTCAGTTGTCGATCTTTTATCCTTCTAACTGATATTGAACTTTTGCTTTGCTCTGCTCTGAATTGCTCCACATAATCTTTATGCGCATGTGAAACTATGCATAAAATTTCTCTAACACTCTTCTAATATTCGCAATACACATCAACACATCACACATACACACCAAAATGATATAATAGATCATACACATATATCTGCGACTAACAATTTAATCACAAGAAGTCGAATTTAATAAAATTTAAAAATATTAGCAACTGTCAGCTCAAATCTTAAGAATTATCCAATGCACATCCACAATGGTCAACCACAAATTAGCTCTAACCCAAATCAAGATGAGCAAACACAAATATATTCAAATAAGTATTCCTTGAATATCTGCAACACATTATATCAATTGAGTCAACCCTAAAATACTAATAAACAAAAAAGTATCAATCGGATCTCCAAATTTGCACATGACTTAGTATGAGGCACTAAGATTTCCAAATAACACAAGAAATATATTGATGAACCTTTCGTGAGATCCACAACTCAAAATAACAATTGGAGATCTACACATGAATCATTGAACACCCAACTATCAGATGCTCTATTATTCCTGACTATCCACAATCTGACTGCCCATATAAGCAAATGATGTCATGTGGATCCAATTACTGACTTAGGTTGCCATCAATGACAACACTAAAACATAATTGTAGTGTCTCCTACCAATGTAATATGTAGGTGGGCCATTTTTATTTTGTTTGATAGTGGAAACTTTCCTTTGAAGGGATGAAACAGTTTGCAAAAGTTGGTTTATGAGAGGGTCACTATTTGTATTGTGAGATGGAGGTGAATAAGGTGGGGGTGTGAATGTGTTTGAAGGACAGGTGAATGAAATGATTATAGGTGGTAAGGTGGTAGGAGATATGACATGTGATGCCATAGAGGTACTAAGGATGCTCATGGAAATACCTAAGGAAGGAACCACACTACTAGTAGGTTGCATTGTTGTTTTAACTTGAGGGTTAGTATAGGTAGAAATAGAGGCAATGGTTGTGAGAGGAGGAATTTCAGTTTCTCCTTGGCTTGTAGCATTGTTCAAAGGCAAAGGAAAACTAGTGGTTGAAGTAAGATGTGGTCCAAAAATTAGAATTATGTTATGCATAAGATCAACTACTTCAGTTTCAATCATGCGATGTATGTTGTCTATAGTAGGGATAACAGTGGTTGACATGTTTGCAATATTTACTTGATTTTGTAGGTTTGCTAAGTCTTCATGGATTTGGTTTATGTTTTCTTGTAGAATACTAGAAAACCTTGTTTCAACATTCATCACACTACTTGAAGGCAAAGAGTTATCAAGGGTTTGGTCCATGCTTAGTTGACTAATGTTAACACTAGGAGTGAAAGAGCTAGATAACCCAAGATCCACAATGACTATACTATCACATGATGACATGAGTTTCAAACTTCATCTCACTATAGTATTAGCAAGAGGGTCCACAAAATGGAAATGCTCATGCAAGGGATACTAAATGCAAGATGGATGCAAATTGTGCAATTCAAATGAAATTAAGCTAAATGAAATGAAATGAATGTAATAGAAACACTGTAAACTAAAATAGAAAGTTATCAACAACAAACATAAGTATAGAAATAGGATTTTTAATTCTGGAAAATGCAGTTTAAAATATGCATTGGGACTAAATCACCCAAAGAGGCGTATGAGTCCCAGTGAATATTTTTTCACAAATTTTAGAAAATTTTAAGTGATTTTTATGCTTTTTAGTTTGGATGATCTGTAGAATACATGCAATTGTAGATTTTAGATGATTTTCAATGATGCAATAATAAAAAATTAAACCTATATTCACTTTCACTAATGCAAGATTTAGAAACCCGAGAATGTCAATTAACCAATACAAACCCTAATGCAATGTTAATGCAAGAAAGATTTAGGATGATAATGCACTCAAAATCAGAATTATGATGTTCTAAACGTAGGTGCACCAAAATTAAAACATATAAAATGGATACTTTATGGTTTAGGAGATAGAACAACCAATTTCACCTTCTTTCATTCAAGGAAAACCCTAGAGATCTCAATCTAGGATATGCAAGGAAGAAAGAGATTTTGCAATAGGGTTGTCCTAGGGTCTGATTATAAACTAAAGAGAGGTTCATTTCCAAGTTAGGGCTTGTAAAGAATAATGAAATGTAAAACATAATGCAATGCAATACTTCACTAAATGACCTAAAAATGCATATAAATTAGAAATAAAAATATGAGAGATGAAAAGTGTGCACCTGGAAACTTGAAGGAGATCGGATGAAGCTCTCAAATTCTGAAAACACTGATTTAAAGCTAACTAGGACTCATATTCCAAACTGGATGATTTAGTCCCAGATTAGGGTTTTTGGGAAGAAATTAAAATCTAGCAAGGAGGTACATTTGGAACTTCTAAAAACTACAAAGTTGCATAAACTGGGACTCATTTGACAAAAGTGGCATATTAGTCCAATTAGGGTTTTTTGGAAATTCAAAGTTTGGATCTACTCTTCAATGTTTGCTCTATCCTCTCCACCTAATTTTTGGATCTGAATCTTCAATTTGCAACCTTTAGATGTTCTCTAATGATCTCCAATGCAAGGTGACAACTTTGACAACTTTGAACACTTGAAAACCTTCTCCAGGTTTTCTCTTCAATATGTCTTCAACCTAGATCTCCAAAAAACACACTAAAGAGAGGTAAAAATGTTGTTTTGTTAGTAGAAAACCTAGTTTTCCTTAGTCAAATGATCTAGGTGGATACTTGTTGTAAAAAATTCAAGTGCTCCACATGCTCCATATTTCATCACCATATTGAAGATCTTGTCAAGAGCTTTCTGATGCATTTTGAACAGACCAAATCGGAGCCCATATGTGAAAGTTATGGTCAGTTAAAGTTGAGGGTTGACCATGATGATGTGGCAAGAATGATGACGTGGCAAGAATGATGACATGGAAAAAATGAGGAGATGACTATTTAAAATATAATTTAAAAGCTAAATTCCCTTAAATTTAAATTATTAAATCTTTTAAGTTTTAAAATCCCATACTACAAGAATTTTAAGGGGTCTTAGAGATTTTTAAGGATATTAAAAGATTTTTAGAGGATTTTAAAAGATTTTAAGGGAGATTTTTAAGGGCTTGAAATATCATAAAATATATTTTAAAACTAAAATTAACGTTAACCTCCGAACTTAAAATAAATTTAATCCCTTATGATTTTTATAGCATTATGAGGGCCATGAATATACGAGAGACAGTTTGGTTTTATTATAGTTGTTAAAACTAATATTAAAACTAATCAAACTCTAAATGGATTTCCTATGAGAAAAGACAAAAATAAATAAACAATATGGAACCTGAATGGAAGAATTTGTTTTTTTAAGGGGGTAATGGTTGAGATTATTGTTTTATTTGTAAAAATAAGGGAAATTTGTTGTAAGGGGGTTATTTTATTAAATATGGTGGTTGAACCCCATATGGGAAAATTATGTATAAAAATGGGGGAATTTAGGACTTGGGATAAGCAAGTGGTGATTTTTTATGAGAGAATTCTGAATTGTGATGAGAAATTTGTATGGAGAGTCTAAGTGTCTGAATTTGTGCATTGAAGGAGTGTTACTCTGCTGCACTTGAAAGAGGAATAGTTTGAAACTCTTGAAGACTCGACATTGTATTCTATTGATGCCTTGTAATCAGTTTGGAGCATAATCAAGGATCAATCACTCTTTGGAGAGGGACCGAAAGGCGTAGACATATTGTCGAACTCCATTATCAACTCTGTTTGCAATTCTCTCTTCTCTCTTGTTTTGAATCACTTTGTTATTTCCATCTATTAATTTAATTGTGTTGGTGTTTCACTTAAGTAATTTGGATTTTAAAGATTGTAAACTTTAAGCATTCAAATGAAATTAGTATAGATCCTAAATTAGATCAAGTTGGTATCAGAGCATTTGGTGACTATTATTACAGTTGGTTTTGAATGCTAACAAGATCCAAGATTCAAAAGGGTGAAGGAAAGCTTGAGGAATATAATCCTAAGATCGGGAAACAAAGAACTTTTCTAAAAATGTCTGTGTCTAGAATGGAGGTACCCAAAGAACTCAGTGAGAAGGAGTTTCAAAGACCTTTCTAGCAAATGAGAGCTGTGTTGGAGATGCTACTCAAAGAAAGGGAAGAACGCATGAAACATGAAGAAGATCATGGCGATAGTAAGAGCAAGAAGAAGCAACTAGGAGGTGGTGATGAACCCCCAAAATTTCCTCCATCTACTCCTTCTCCTCCTTCTCCTTCTTCTTCTACACATTCTCTTTCTGGTAATCCTTTTAAGGTTGTAAATAAGCCTCAAATTAATTTGGATGTTAAATTTGAACTACCTAAGTATTGTGGTGAATTAGATGCTAGAAAACTAGATGACTGGATTCAACAAGTAGAAGTCTATTGTAGATTTCAAAACCTCTTTGATGATGCTTCTAGGATCCAGTTAGCCACTCTTCGGTTGGGAGGTTTAGCTCTTACTTGGTGGGAGAGTAGGACTAGAGCAAAAATTTCACAGCATGGTAGAGTCAATTTTTCTTGGCTAGAATTTATTAATGCTCTTAAAATAAAATTCTATACCTTAGGTCACATGCATAAATTAATGATGAATTGGCAAGTTCTTAAACAAGGGAAAGGTCAAACTATCCAAGAGTACACCCATGAATTCATAAAGAAGGCTATTGCATTAAATGTACCTTTGTACACCCAGGATACTTTGTTAAAGTACATAGGAGGTCTTTACTCATATCTTAGACATTCTATTTTGGTTTTGAATCCTAGTAATTTGGATGAAGTTTGTGTCCAAGCTACACATTTAGAGTCAAGAGGAAAGGGTTCTTTTATTGATAAGTTTGATAATGATAACTCTGTAAAGAAATACTCTAAGGTTGCAGAGACAGGGAAAGGAAACAAGACAACTACAATCAAGAAGGATGACAAGTTTTCTTGCTCTCATTGTGACAGGAAGGGTCATGATGAAGATCATTGTTGGAAGTTGCATCCAAAATTGAAGCCTACGTGGGCTTAGAAACATAATCAGAAACATAAAGGTAAGGAGAAAGCCACAAATGTTGTTATGGATCTTGGTTCTGATTCTGATGATGAAACTAAGATAACAACTATGGGTTTGAAAGGTAAAGCTCCTATTTGCAGTGTTTCCTTTGATAGTTGTGCTTCTACTTCTAAAGTTAATGATGTCTTTGAAGATAAGAAAAGAAATGAGATGTTTCATTTAAGGGTTATTGTTAAGAACATTAAAATTGATGCACTCATAGGTAGTGGTTCTCAAGTTAACTTAATTTTTGAAGATGTTGTAAGAAACTTGGGATTGAAAACTACACTGTATAAGAAACCTTATCCACTAGGCTGGATTTGTGAGAATGATAAATTGCAAGTAACAAGACAATGCACTTTGAGATTCACAATCACTAGTAAATTTGTGGATGAAGTACAGTTTGATGTGGTTCCACTAGATATTTGTGGGATAGTGTTGGGTAGCTCTTATCTATATAATCAAAAATCTATTTTCTACAGGGAAAAGAATCATTATCATTTGTTTAAAGAAGACATACAGTATATTGTACATTCTCATAGGATTAAGATTGATCATTCTTTTGAAAACATAGGGAAATTAAAGAGGGTGATTAATGCAAGTAAAGATTTAACTCTTATGTCTGTTAGTACAGGTGGTTCTAGACATGAGCTTGGAGTAGCTAACCAAGGTCAGATGTCACTAGATGCACCCACAGTACAACATGAGGAAGTGGTGATTGAAAGCATTGATGGTCCCTTGGGTAAAAATGTTTATGTTGTGGGAGATCGATATGTTGTTGATTTGTTCTCTTTCATATCTACATTATTGTTCACCTTGATGCTAGTCAATTTTTGTTGGTTAGTGGCTACGACAGTTGATGTAGATACTTATGGAAGTGATAAAATGATGTTTATATTCAACAATGTTGTTGCAGTATTCATTGTGATTGTGAGCCAGGTATACAGTTGTACAAAGGATACATGACAAGTGGGGAGGCCAAGTTCTCACTTAATGTCTAAATAGATGTCACTTTTTGAGGTCCAAAAGCTCTCCAATGGGGAGGACAGATCTAGGTGGATACTTTTCATAAAAAAATTTAAGTGTTCCACATGCTCCATATTTCATCACCATGTCGAAAATCTTGTCAAGAGCTTTCTGACGCATTTTGAATGGACCAAATCCGAGTCCATATGTGAAAGTTATGGTCGGTCAAAGTTTAGGGTTGACCATGATAATGTGGTAGGAATGATGGCGTGGCAAGAATGATGATGTGGCACAAATAAGGAGATGACTATTTAAAATATAATTTAAAAGCTAAATTCCCTTAAATTTAAATTATTAAATCTTTTAAGTTTTAAAATCCCATACTATGAGATTTTTAAGGGGTCTTAGAGATTTTTAAGGATATTAAAATATTTTTAGAGGATTTTAAAAGATTTTAAGGGAGATTTTTAAGGGTTTGAAATATCATAAAATATATTTTAAAACTAAAATTAACGTTAACCTCCGAACTTAAAAGAAATTTAATCCCTTATGATTTTTATAGCATTATGAGGGCCATGAATATATGAGAGACAATTTGGTTTTATTATAGTTGTTAAAACTAGTATTAAAACTAATCAACCTCTAAATGGCTTTCCTACGAGAAAAAACAAAAATAAATAAACAATATGGAACCTGAATGGAAGAATTTGTTTTTTTAAGGGGGTAATGGTTGAGATTATTGTTTTATTTGTAAAAATAAGGTAAATTTGTTGTAAGGGGGTTATTTTATTAAATATGGTGGTTTAACCCCATATGGGAAAATCATGTATAAAAATGGGGGAATTTAGGACTTGGGATAAGCAAGTGGTGATTTTTTACGAGAGAATTTTTAATTGTGGAGAGAATTTTGTATGGAGAGTCTGAGTGTTTGAATTGTGCATTAAAGGAGTGTTACTCTGCTGCACTTGAAAGAGGAAGACTTTGAAACTCTTGAAGACTCAACATTGTATTCTATTGATGCCTTGTAATTTGTTTGGAGCATAATCAAGGATCGGTCACTCTGTGGAGAGGGACCCAGAGATGTAGCCATATTGGCAAACTCCATTATCAACTTTGTTTGCAATTCTCTCTTCTCTCTTGTTTTGAATCACTTTGTTATTTCCATCCGTTAATTTAATTGTGTTGGTGTTTCACTTAAGTAATTTGGATTTTAAAGAATTTAAACATTAAGCATTCAAATGCAATTAGTCTAGATCCTAAATTTGATCATCAAACCCCATTTTGGTAATCAAACCTTGAAATAAAATGCAATAGGAAAAGAGAATAATGAATGAACAAAATGTAATGTTGCAACTCACAAAACCCTAGCAATTAAGTGTTGCAAAAATGTATGAAATTTCTCCAATGGATGTAGATCCTGAGTCTTTCTTGAATGTTTTAGATCTTTAATTGAGTGCTTGCTTGAATCATGAAACCCTACATCACAATTGTTAGCTCAAAGGAAAACATGATGCATGATGACTTTTACATGATGCTTGATGCTTGAATAATGTTCTAAAACACTTGATAGGGTATGTGCAGGATCATGATGGGACAAAAAGTAGCAATATGATGGGTATGTGTAGGGTATGTGGTTGATGACTTTTTTTTACCCAAAATTGATGAAACAAAAAAGGTTTTTAAAAGATATTCTAAGCTTTCCACTGATATAAGTTATTCTTTACTTTGAATTTAATAAATAATTATTATTCATTTTCTATTTGAATTATGAATAAAGTCCCAATTGATAGGCTAATTGAAAAACATCTATAGCTTTCAAATAGTATTAGTGTATGTGCAGGATCATCATGGAAAAAGCAGGCCCTTAAGTGGCAAAAAATTTAGAAAAATTAGAGTTAGGAAAATTGATATAACAATTTGAATAAGTTATCTATATTATTTCAAAAATATGTAACAATAGGATCTGTAGAAAATTGAATTTAGTTTATAAACTACTAGGTTTATTTAAATAAAAAAAATCTATTTGGTAAAATTTTGAAATTTCAATCTAGTATTACTTAAATTTTAGGGAAAAAATAAGAAGTACGTGTTTGTCTGACCACCCTAACTACAATAAAATGATAATATTTTTTTAATAATATTCTATCTACATAAGTAGAGGACTCATGTCTTGATGTGATGCATATTTTTTTGTAATTTTTTTCCAAGTAAATAATTAATTATGAATTTTTTATTACAACTTTAAAAAAATATAAAAACTTGTATGTCTAACGACCTTAACTTGGTCAAAACTTCAAGAAATTCATTTTTTTAATCCTATAGTATGTTAAGCATAGAATGTGACACATATATCAAACTCAAAAAATGTGATGTCATTTGAAAGGTATAGATGTTTTTCAATTAGCCTATCAATTAGGACTCTAGTCATAATTCAAATAAAAAATGAATAATAATTATTTATTAAATTCAAAGTAAAGCATAGTTTATATTGGTGGAAAGCTGAGAATCTCCTTTAAAAACCCTTTTCATTTCATTAATTTTGGGTAAAAGAAAAGTCATTAGCCACATACCCTACACATACCCATCATATTGCCACTTTTTGGCCCATCACATTTTTTGAATCCAAAACATGCATCACATTCTATGCTTCACATACTATAGGATTAAAAAAAATGAATTTCATGAATTTTTGACCAAGTTAAGGTGGTCAGCCATATGAGTTTTTATATTTTTTAAAATTTGTAATAAAAAATCATAATTGATTATTTACTTGGAAAAAAATTACAAAAAAAATACGTCACATTAGGACATGAGTCTCTACTTATATCTAAAATCTTATAAAAAAATATTATCATTTTATTATGGTTAGGGTGGTCAAATAGACACCTACTTCTTATTTTTTCCCTGAAATTTAAGTGCTATTGCATTGAGATTTCAAATTTTCACCAAATAGATTTAAAAAATAAAAATAAACCTAGTAGTTTAGAAACTACATTCAATTTGCTACAGATTCTATTCTTACATATTTTTGAAATAATAAAGATAACTTATTCAAATTTTTACGTCAAGTTGCCTAGCTCTATTTTTTCTGAATTTATCATCACTAAAGGCCTATTTTTTCCATGATGATCTTGCATATACCCGATAATCAACTCTAGAATACTCTTGTAAACACTTGAATGCTCTTGTGAAATCTAATTCACTACAATGCATGAATACTTGAAGGCTTAGGATGATCTCTTGAATGCTTAGGTGAAAATGAGTGAAATAACCTTGTATTTATATTTTATTATGTCAAATTTCTCAAAATTACAACACTACAAGCCAACATCAGATCTAGGAGGATAAAATACCACAACTATGGGACACATTTTAAAAAATACTTAGAAAGATGTAAAATCCAGATCGAGGCCCAAAACCCTAGGTCAGACTCATACGCCCAAGGTGGCATATCAGTCCCAGATCACTAAATCTAAGCCACACAACCTAAAAACACATGAATTATGATTGGATGTTGATTTATGTCAGGATTATCCTCAAAAAGATGCATCAATTAAGGTTTGTGGATGCAAAATAAGGCCAATTAAAGCATAAAGAAGCCCAATTATTTAATAAAACCATAGAAAAGTGTGAGTGTGTTATAAAACTTTACAAAACTCTAAATAAGGCACAAATAAGCTCATTTAGTTCACAAGGGCCCAAGACCTAATGTGAATATGTTAGACATATTACAACACTAAATCAAGGCCATGTTAGGGAGTACAATTTTTTTCATTACATTAAGGAATGAAAATAATAATTTAAGTTATCATAGATAAGAATTTTTATGGTTTATAATTCTCATAGACAGTGCCATCCCTACTCACTTTACATACACTTTCTCTCCCCATTAAAATAACAAGATCATTCTACCAAAACATACTTTCATCTATTTCTATGTTTATCATTGAGAAAAATTGTTGCACTCGTGCTCGTATACATCTCATAGAAGCCCCACCTCAATTATAGGAAGTTTCCCTAAAAAAAATGGAGGTGGATATCAATTAGGGCTTTCTCTAAAGTTCCAAGCTATATTATATATACAAAAGACATCTAAAATTACATACATGGTTCTCTAATAGACATTGACCATAATAATTTTGAGGCACTATGAAGAAATCTACTCAAGCTAAGCAATGAAGCATATCAACCAAAATATAGCCAAGTGCAAGACAATAAGTTGAATATCTAGAAAAAAATCCTAGATTTCACAAAAGAGGAGTGGTGGGTTTGAATAATCATTAGGAAAATCCACAAGGACTACATCTATCTCAACAAACACTACCGAATTACAAAAGAATCCATCCACGCAATAAAAAAATGTATGCACAAGGATAAATACCTAAAAAAAGGGCCATAAAAACCACCAAAATCACAAATTTGACAAGGGAAATATATTAGGTCAAATATTGGATGTCACTAAAATAACAAACCTTATGGTAAAATATGTGACTATGGAAATCATATACAAAGTTTACTACACAAATAAAGAGGATTCTAGTGCCACAACCTCTATTCATGAAACATATCAGATGGTAGTAGTGGGCAAGGAGATCGACTTATGTGAGGCATTGCAAGAACAAATAATGGAGAAAATGAAGTGCACCAAGTAGTCTCACTACCTGTTTAGGTATGTGACCTTAATTATATGTTTCAAATTTTATTTCTTCAATGAACTGTTGATACTTGTGAGAAAGATTTAGGAAAAACCTTGACTAGTAGCTAACTAGATCAATGATCACACCCAAAAAAAATTATTATTCATAGCCACATACTAGGATTCTTCAAATTATCCTTTTAGAAAAATCACAAAATAGGGAACGTATATCATATGAGGTGGTGCAGAGATATATCAAAGATATTGTGTTCTTGGTAAAAAAATACTACACTTTGATAGAATCAATTCAACCTCACATATCCTAGATATCACATCTTCTATATGAAGTCAACAATACAAAGATATATTCTTATGTAGCCATCTTGATTCAACTACCAAAATACCATAATGCATAAAAATTCATAACCTTAAAAGAGCTTATGGAAAATTTATCCAAAAGGAAATTTGAAAAACATATAGAAAAGAATAAAAAGGAGAAACTAAGAGAAAAATGGGGACTTACAAATAAAGAGTCAAAAAAGTAGAGTGCTTCCACTTTGTGAAGATCTAAAATATTACAAGTAGGAGCCTTTCTTGCCATAGTCACATAGTCAAAGTAAAAGGGTAAGGGAAAGAGAAAATTACCCACTACACCTCCACAAAGTGAGCCAATAGTAGAAGAGGCCATTGAGACACTCCTACAAATGAGTGCAGAACAAAAGTGGAAATTAAAAAATAGAACCTATATAAAAATAGACCTCTCTATCATAAGAGAAAGAGAAAAAAAAATAGGCATCCACTACACAACAACCAAAGGATTCAATGGATGAAAATAAACTCTTTAGAAACCTATTCAACCAAGGGATTATAAAAAAACCATGGCACTCTATGAGGATATGGGGGCTCAAAACAGATTGATCATATAACTTAGAGCAATAATTAGATAAATTTCCTTTGCAAATACATTGGAAAGTATGATCAAATAAATATTGCAAGTCCTAGAGCATCAACCCTAAAATAAAGAAGGATATTCACAACACAAAAGGAAGTTCAAATAAAAAAGGAAGATCTACTAGAAGTCACTTAATCAATATCTAAAATATAAAATAAAATATTCAACTAATTCAAGCTCAGAATCTCTACTTAAAGGAGTGAGTAGAAAAATTGATGCTCTAAGATCCTTAAATAACAAAGTAGATTCAAGAAGATACAATTGAAACCACCAAAAAGGCCTATGAATTGGTAAAGGTTGAAGAAACACAATACCAAAATATCCCATCTTCCCCCTCTAGAGATATATAAATTGGTTGACCAGGAAGCACTATCTGAAGCACCACCATCTCTATAGCAACCCTCCTCATCTACAGTGACATCACCATTGTAGTTCATAAAGAACTTGTTGGAACAAAAAAATAAAATCCAACATGTGGCTACTCCACAAATTATACAACTTCCACTAGTTGATTCTCAAGTGAATATTACTAATACCTCCCCCATACAAAATTTCAACTTGGGGAAATTTTTCATCAAACAAAGGGGAAGATATAATAAAACATGTGGAAAATAGTGAGTAGCTGGAGGGAGCCATAAGTGAAATTAACTCTAAGTTTACACATTTCCAAGGAGACTCATCTAACCCATTGGGGTGCATATTACAATTCTAGTAGATGGCTTAAGTATAAAACATGCAACAACAAACATCCACCCTCTGCCAAACAATCACTAAAAATCAAGGAAAAAATGGATAAAGAAGGGAAGAAGTGTGCAACTTGCATACCACATTAGAACCCAACATCAACACATGCACAAATATAAAAAGTGATATGAATGCCTTATATCATTTCTACCTACAATGGCCTAATCTCACAAAAACCTCAAAGGCCAAATGGATCAAATTGAACAAAAAATTCTTTAGGTGGGGAATTCTTATGATGCTATGTAGGATATAGATGGAAAGACAAGGGACCAATTGGAAGCACTCTATGTCTAGTTATATCAAGTGTAGGAATAGTGAGATTAGATCAAAAAATAATTTAAAAAACTAGGAGAGGTATCAAATATGTGGTTGGCACATGTAATAGGTCTCATTCATGATGCATAGAAGATGAATCAATAGATTCAAATTCCCACCACCTTTTTGGAAGTAGAAAATATCCTAACATATATCAATGTATAGAATCACTTCCTCTAGCAAGCTAAGGTTCAGTGGGATAGTACCTTCATCTACCTTAAGGATATATATTAGCATACCCTTCAAAAAAATAAAGCATTTTATATTTCTTGAGGACAAGACATAGTTTTCAAAGAGGGGATGATGTTAATAGGGTAAGTAGTAGAGCAGATACTACCACAAACCACCACGGAATGGAGGTGGAGGTTGATGCCAACATGATACCACGAGGAAGGTGTGTACTTTGTAAGGGACACATCCCAATATGATACATGTATAAGAGAGGAAAATAATGTAACAAATGAAAAAGGAGATAAAAAATATAGACTAATTTAATACCATCTATCTGTATGAATATATAATATAATGATACCAAATTTATATGAAAGATATAAATAATGAAGACTAAATTTAGCATTATACAAATGTTTGTTCTTATCTTACAATCACTAATAGGCATATAGCCGATATAATCTATATTTTGTCTGAATAACTTAATTATAGATTCCAAATTTAATTCCTAAATTTGATCCTTCTCCTATTGTTAAGTATGGGGTATAAACACATCATATATATAATACTTGGGGCTTAGAACTCTAGTTTGTGACTCCCCACTTTTCTTACTTACAGTGTATGAAATCAATAGGCATGATCTCCCTCAATAATTGACACTTCAAAAGTGTGGCTCTTATGGAATATATTTGACATGGGGGATATTGTTAGATAATTGTTGTATACTTCCCATGTTTATTAGATGGAATGGGTGTTATTTTTTAGTTTTTTCTTTCTTTTTTTTTTCCAATATTTTAAAGAACACATATTTATATTTTATATAATTTCATGTAATGTGTAATTTTTTAATGTCTCCATTTATATCAACATATTCTTAAAGGAAAAGTAAGAGACTCATTATTGTATTGAAGAATGATTGAGTTTTGCAAGAGTGAAATTTTAATATGTTGATTTTTTTACCCAAACAAGTTTTTCCGGGTGAAAATACTAAGTGTTGTCTTTTCTTCTATTATGTGATTTTTATTTCATATTATATATACATTGATTCTATTTTATAGATTTATCTATATTTTTAATCTCCACATATACTTCATTAGTTATTCTACCCCATCAAATAAAGCTACAAATATAGTGTATTTAACAAAATATACAAAATTAAATCCCCTTCTAAATACATGATGATGTGCCTTATGTTGATGGTCAAAACAACACAAAAACATTAAACAAAATATTACTATTCTATTTCTCTTGAAAGACAAAGATAACACATGGAAATCTAGCTCCTAAGGTCCTGGTAATTGGTTCTCAATTATGCTGATTTCACTCAGTGGTTGATATAACTATAATATTCAAGGGGCCTTTGCTGGTAAAGAAAAATAATGCATAGCATTGAGCAGTCTACATTTTGGGGTTTTAAATAAAAGAAAAAGATGAAACAGAGCTTTAAATCAAAGAAACGTGAGTAAAATTCTTACATACCCAGACATGCATATCAATAATGAGTGTTCACTTCACCTAACCACAACTATAGCAAGATGCAATCCATAGAATGAACTATGCTACTACATACATCCATAATGCTAATTCAAATACCATCAATATTTCCTAAACTTACTTCAAACAAATCACTCACTCATCATCCAAACACAAATCAAATGAACACAATAACAATTCAATTCACAGATAATCCAATGATATGATCTTGAATCTAGTTCCTTCTATTAACTTTCATCAAATAAGGAACAATTACGCACAACGAAATCATTGGCGTATGGATTGACCAAGTACCATTAACCTTATCAAAATAGGTCCAAACTTTAAAACCATAACATGGAAAATGTATGAATACTGTAAAATCGTCAAGCTTTTTACTAAACTTTTTAAAGTATCTTTCTAAAACATCTGAAATCCTAGATCTAGTTTCTATCTTCTATCCTTAGGAGGCTAATATTTTTTCAATTAGCTGACCTTTACAAAGTAGATTCTAAAAATACATATAGGGTTGCACCAGTTTCTCAATCATTAATCAAGATCCACAATTCATGGAGTCAGAGCTAAACATAGAAGTGGACTCAAGAACTCCTACTTTCAAGACTGATCACTTTGTTGTACAAAAAAAAAGAAATCTGATACCCCAAGAAGGAAGTGAAACCCCCAGATCAGACTTAGAGTTGAACTTATGTCAAAATCCATGAAAAAAAGGAGAAGAGCAGATGGAGTATGATGCAAAGAGTCAGTCACTTTTGCACTGAATTCTCAAGGATGTACTCATCATAACTAGAGAATATTTGTTGAAGAGTACTTAAATCCATCCCATCCAACCAATCATTTTCAAATTTGATTCTTACAAATTCTATAGAAACCAATTTTTTCATTTCCTTTAACTTGATGAGCTCCTTTCTAGCAACTCTTACCTCCTCCTGGATATCCATAAACTAATCTAGCAATAAAGTCTCCCCATCATCTCCCTTTTACATGATTTTTTCAAATCTACTTGTCCATCTCTCCCTTAGTTTATCCAATGATAGGCCTTCTTTATTGGAGGAATCTAAGTTGATATAAATGGCCACAACCACCTCTAACTCAATCATCTGTTGATTCAAGTCTTTACTCATTTCTCTGACTTCCTCTTGATGTCCATGCATAGCCCTAGATTTGTATCTTATGATGCTCACAATATTTTCCACAAAATCTTCATTACCAAGCTCAAGAATTGAATATTCTATCAAGGTTTATTTGGGCACTTTGCTGACATCTTCAAGCCTTTTAACATATTCCTTATATTCATCATCTTGCTTGAACAAATCCTTAGCTTGCTGGTCTAGATCTTCTACCAATTGAAGAGCAGCCTTATGAATCTTAGAGCCTTCAATAAGAATATCATCAACCTCCTGGTTGAGTTTATCCAACCATTTATCCATCATCCCCACCTTGCTTTTCCTCTGAATCAAATCATGTGCCTCCTTCTTTGTTAACAAAACTCGGGATTCAGGAAGCGTAGCCTATTGAGAAATGGGACTGGAAACATCTTTCAAGAAACCGTGGAGCTGATCCAATTGAGCCTTAAGCTCATCCTTTCTTTGCTTATCTTTAGTCATCAAATTTTTGGTTGAAGAAGCCACAATATCAATCAGACTAATCTATTGGTTTCTAGTAGGCTTTCCCAAAATCAGTGCCCCCAATTGATAATCTATGAATTGCATATCATCACGAGTCTTCTCCATTATAGGTATGGTGCATTCAACAATGATCTCTCCAGCATCAGTGAGCCTAGTGGAGTGAAGAAACCGAGCCTTCTTCTTAGGTTTCTCTTTCCCAATTTCTTTCATCATTTCTTCCCAATTCAATGGTTGTGGTTGAAGAACTTGCTTTCTCTCTAAATCTAGTTTTAGCCAAGTAGGAGCAATAGGAGGAGTGGTTTCCTGGGCTAAAGAGGAAGCAACAGTAGTGGAAGATAGAGGTTGCAACAATATAAGCCTTGTCCGAGAATCAACCTCTTACACATTTTGCTGATCACTTTGTTCTCTTTCCTATTCTAATTTTTCTACTTCCTCTTTATCCTTTTTCTCTTGCACCCTTTTAGCCTCCAACTCCTACTTTAAAAATTCCTCTTCCTCTTTCCTCTTTTCCAACATTTCATCTCGCTACCTTTTCAGCTCTTCAACATAGTCCCATGCCTCCTTGGACTTCTTTTCATGTTCAACAATCTCAACAACCTCTCTTTCCCTTTTCAATCATTCTTGCTCTTCTCTTTTTCTATAGGCTCTTCTTGTTCTTTGATCTTAGCTTCAATAGCTTCTTTTTCTCTTCTTTGCTGAGCCTTCTCCTCTTCAAGATCATGAATTTTCTACTACAACATCAACCTATCTCTTTCTTCTTGAATTTTGAGCTCTTGCTCCTTTTGTTGTTGCTGTTGAGATAACTCACCGACCTTCACTTTATCTTCCAACTACTTCTACTTGGCTGCCAACTCAGATTGTGCTCTGGCCTCTTCTTCTTGTAGCTTAACTGATGCCTTAGCTTGTGCTTTAGCATCAACTTCTCTTTTTGCATCCTCAAAAAGTTTCCACTAATCCTCTTCAGTCAATATGTGTTCAGTGCCTGCATCATATGTCATATCCAAAGATGTTGATACATGATGCTCTTTATCAGATGGAGTCTTTGCTTAATCCATTTCTATATTATGTATTTCAACCTCATCCTCCATTTGCCTCAAGACTTCTGCTTCACCATGGAGAGATCCCTTTGGTGATTCTTTCCTAACTCTTGTGCATCATAGGGTTGAGTAGGTAACTGCTCTACAATAGATGTGGAAGCACCCACCTCCGCATTGTTTCATCTTCATTTCCCTCTAGAAGGTCTTGATTAACCACCTCCTCTTCTTCTACACTAGAAGGCATAAAATCTAAAGGTTCCTTAGGTTCCATCCTTCTTTATTCCCTTTTATATCCTTGGGTGGTACCTATAGCCTTCCTCTTCTTAGATGATGCAACCTTAGTATGATTAGCTCTCAAACTTACCCATTGAATACTCCTATCCAAGACCGGTCTTGCAATCTGCATTATGTCAATGGTCTCATCAACATTCCATTCTATTGGATCATGATCCTTAGTTCCAATCTTGTCTGCATCATACCCGGGATCCAAAACTATCCCATCATCGGATAATGTCTTTGGAATGTCCTCCTTTATCCCAAACTCAATCATAACTAGGATAGGTATCCTTTCATATTGCCTTCTCCTAAGATCATAATAATCTTGCAAATCCTCCAAACAATCCTCCAATAGATTGAAGTGCTTCTCAAAGACATTGGGGAGTAAAGCCCTCATCTTGTGTTTAGGGTCATAGCATTTCCTGGTAGTGTACAAGCCCAACATCAAATAAACTAATTCATCACAAATATCCTTACTTGCCTGAATGTGTGGACAACAAAAGGCCCCCAGCTTCATTGGAAATTTATGGTAATCAGTCTTGTGTTTTTTACCGAACTAGAAATTAACAGCCAAGGCTTGATAAATAAATTCCATTAAGATGATCCTATAACCACAACAACTAGGTAGCAAATGAGGGTGACCATCAAAGCTTGCTAACCTAAAATAGGTGAATGTGGGGTACTAGATAAACCAATGCCACCATTCATTCACAAAAGCCATAGCCTCCCTGCTAAGTCTATATCCACCATTGCCATTAAGCTTGTTGATAATGACATAAAGAAAGGCATCATTAACCCTTCTATAATGTTGCTCTAATGCTTGCAAAGTGAGCTGGTTATAATACTCCCATACTCTCTTTTGTCCTTGGGATTCCCCTAATATACCTATTGTCTGAAGTCCAAAGAAAATCCCAACTCGGGTAGCTGCATAAACCACATAGGAGGTCATAAAGAAACACTTGGTTTCTCTCACCTTGATCATCTGATTGTGAAAGTTGTCTGCTACTATCATTGACCATTCAATTGTTGCCCCCCATCCAAAATAGTTTGAATGAAAGGAAATATCCATTCTTTAAATAATGAAGCATCCCTTTTACCAAACACCCTAGAGAGGAACATGATCATATCTCCAATTTGTTTACTAAATTCCACCCTCTTAGGTTGATCTGGAAGCTTGGTCAGAGAATTCTTTGCCACCCTCATCTAAGTCTTATTCATATGAAATCTATTCCTCTCCTTGTTATCACTATAAAGCTTTAGGGCCTCCGCCTCGTTCAATTGCTTAGGATTCTTGGGATCAGGTAAATGAAATAGGAATTTGATCATTTGAGGCGTAAAGTCAATAATAAAATTACCCTTTACAACCACACACTACCTAGTAGCAGGGTTATATGCTCCAGTTGCTGCAAGAATCAACTCCGGACATTAAACATATAGGGGAAAAAGTGCAACATGTGCCAGTCCTGATTGAAAAATTCTTTCTATCCTTCCTATGATATGCTCTTCAGTAAATGTTTCCTCATGGAATTCTTCATAGTTGAAAGGACCCAAATTGGTGTCAGTTATGTCAGTCCAGTTAGAGTCAATCTTGCTAGCTGTGAGGACAACCTCCCTATGCTTACATCTCAAGGTATATGGGAGATGTTCTACTTTAATCTTCTTTGTCCTAACCCCCTACCATGAAGTTTCACCTAGCTGGCTCCTTTGAGAGGCCTCATCTGATGCTCTTGACATTTCTTAATACCTACAACAATTTCCTGTATTAGATGAACAAAGCATCTAAGTTAGTCAGTCATATAATCACTGTTCCATCCTCCTAAGATAACATTCACTTGGTCAAACTATGCCCTTATCAGAGGTGGAACCATAGAAGTATTAGGAACCAAAAATTTCTCTTATCATGAGGTGAGGCCAGGATCAGAATTAGATATGGAGTAAAATAGTATCATAAGTGGGACCGGAACGGGAACAAAACCCAATAGGGTCGAAGATGGGACTGGAACAAGACCATAACTGAAATGGGTTGAAGGCAGGACCAAAACGGGACTAGAACTAGAAACAAAAGTTAGTTCTGAAGTTCAACTTCCTCCTCGGATCTACTTCTGACTAGGGTAAAGATAAGTAACATAATAATGAATGGCAGTGGAATAATTCCAGCAAATGAAGAGTACTCAAAAAAAGGCGGTCATAAGAACTCTAAACCCTAGGTCACATGGGTCCCAAAGGAAAACTAGAAATGGCTTAGCCTAAACCTCCAACAACTCCTCCATACAGAAGTCATTAAAACCATGAACAAGTTATATTGTAAAACACTAATTCGCTTGATACCCTATTTGTAAAAACTAGGGCACAACGAGAAACCTATACAAACTCGAATTCAAAGTGATAAAACCAAAATAGGGTCCCAAAATGAGATTCATACCCAAGCAAGGAAACCCCCCCAAATTGAAACCATAGTCAAAACCAGAGCACAACAAAATGAACTTGTCATGAAAGTGACAATAGAACAAACAAAAATGACAAAATGGAAAAACAAACTTAACAAAACAGAATGGAACAGAAAAGAAAGAAACAAGCAAACAGAACAAAAAGAATAGAAACAACACCAACCAAGTGAACAAATTCATAGAATAAACCATCCTATGAATACACAAAAATGACACAAGCAAAAGAAAAAAATGGGAGAAAGAAAAGAAAAAGAAACCTACCTCAACACGCTCCTTAGGATTGACCAGAAACTTGCTAGGATTCACTCCGTAAATTTCCCCCACGATCAAGTCAACTCTCAAGGTTTTCCTAGATGTAATTTTCTTAAACAATTCACATAATAATAACAATGAGGTAGTTTAAGCATAATTAAACCTTTAATTGTTAATTCACACATGCAAGTAGATTGCATTGAATGTCATGAATGTGGTAGTTCAGGGACGGAGCCAGCAACGTGATTAGGCAGTTAAGTCAAGTCAACAGAACATCAAAAGGTAAAGCGAACATGGAGCCAGCTCAGAAACAAGATAAATAAGCTACACAAAGTTCCCTATTTCACTTCTGACCCTAGATCCGGCCCCGACAAAATGATTGACCAACAAACGAGAAATGGAGATGGGAGTGGAAACAAAACAAAAAATGGAACTCTCGCAAAGTTTGAAGTTCTATTTTGGTTCTGGATCTGGTCCCAACCAAAGGGAAAAGAACAAAAAAAGAAGGGAAGCGGGTCCGGAATGAACATCGGACCCGGCCTAAACAATAAAGAGCGAGAAAGAAACAGAGTGGAGACGAAGTTGGGATGGAAACACAAAATGGAAACTTAAAACTTCCCGATGTGAGTTCTAATCCCGGTTCTAATCTCGCGAGAGAAAACAAACAAAACACAAGGAAACTATCAACAAACACGATAACGGACCAACACAAGTGTTAGTCAAAAACAACCAATGAAACAAAGGAAAAAAAAAAGAGAAGGGCAGAGGCAGAGTTGGAACAAGATCTGAACTTGAAACCATGAAAGAGTTCCATCTTTAGATTTGGTTCCAAACCCACCTCTGACAGAACAAAAGACAAACTTAGGAGCAAAACAAACAACTCTTAAGACCCAACCAAACAACCAAAAGTGACCAAAACAAAAGACAAAAAGGGGAACCCATTTTTTTATTCTACTACAAAAATGGGGTGGTTATGCAAGGCATAACAAATGGTGACTCGGCTGGGGAAAATGGTTTACCCATTTTTAAGATATTGAAGAATTCAGTGACCCCAAAACTTATAATTTATGAGACATGTTAACTTAAGTGTGATCAAAATATTTAAGTAAAGCTAAGTTGGAATCTTAGATGTAGAACCCACATAAACTACTGCTTGAATCTGAGTGTGTGCATGCTTATGGTGCATCCTTATTTATTTGAGCTTTCTCCACACCTAAACAACTATATCTACGATCCAAGCTACATGAGTTGAGTCCTTTGACTGTTGTGCAATGGAATCCTAGGTATTGCTCTGCTACCAGTCAGGCATCCATAGCCCTAACGGAGATACCTCTAGTTCTCTCAAATCATTGCTCTACTTCCATTTAGGTGTCCATATCCCCGATAGAGATACTTGAATTACCCATTTAGTATTGAGTTTGCCATTATTGTAGTGCTTCTCTTTTTTTTTAATATCTCTTTTACAGGCCTTGTGAAAATTCTTTTCAAAAACCTTCTCAATACAAAGACATTAATAGTCTAAGGTGTGGGTTGAGAACTACAGTGGATCCTATGACAGTCTTGGGGAAACAGATTTTTCACTTGAATCAAAGATATAATCACCCTGAGATGAATAGGCACTTTATAGTCAGATGTTTTTATCTATTTTGTGATAGATTTCAATGATAGTTCAGGAGGTTATCTACAATATACGTTACTCGTAATAGCCTTCAGAATCATGCTAAAATGACCATAAGGCATGAATTTTAGAACAAAATATTTCAACATATATGCCTAAAAATGCCTAAACCAAATCCTCTCCTAGTGCCTACAGTATTCTTTGAATAAAAACCCCAATGTTTTAAGATGGAAAGAAAAAGGAATCCCCAAAGAAGAAGAGAAGATAGACACAAAACAACAAAGGAAACGAAGAGAAAGAAAGAAACAACAAACAAACAAACAACAGAAGCAAGGAACTAGTAATTACACAAAATACATATATACAATTAATTCAGAAACTCAAACCTTTACGATCCAAAGTAATGCTTGAGAAATTTCCCATTGACTAGCAATGTAATAGGTTCTCCCGTCAAGGTGCTCAAATGAAAAGCGTTCTCACCCAAGATCTTGGCTACTTGATACAGACCTAGCCAGAGTCTATCAAATTTTTGATGATTACCCTTTTTCTCCTTAGCTTTGTCCCACAACAACACCATATCTGAGATTCTGAATGCCTTAATCTTAGCTCTCTTGTCAAACCAACGTTTGACAACAGCTTGATGGTTGAAAAGCTGCTGTAGAGCAGCATCTCTCTATTCTTCCATGTTTAGAAGGTTGTTTAGTCTTACCTCAATCCAGTCATCTCTTGTATAAAAATCTTGCATGAACTTAAGAACAAGTATCTGTAAGCGTATGGGGAAAACCGAATCTTGGCCATAAACTAGTTTAAAAGGGGAAGTTCCTAGAGCAACCTCAATACAAGTTTGATCTGCCCATAAGGAAAATCTTAACTGGGTATGGCAATCTCTAGGATTACTATCAAGTAATTTCTTTATTACTTCTAACAGATTCTTGTTAGTAGATTCTGCTACACCATTTCCCTATGGATAGTAGTTAGAGGAATACTTCAAGATAATTTTATTCTCGTAAGCCCATTGTATAAATTCAACAGATGAAAAGGCAGGGCCATTGTCACATACCAAGGCAAATGACACTCCAAACCTGGTAACAATGTTTTCAGTAAGAAATTTGATAACCACGTCAGTGGTGTTGTTCTTGAATGGTTGAGCCTCAGTCCAATGGGTGCAATAGTCTGTAGCAGTTAGGATGAATTTGTGTACTATAGAAGAATTAGGATTAATTACCCCAAAAAAATCCAGTGCCCATTGGGAAAATGGTCTTACCTCATATACTAGTTGTAGAGGCATTGTTGGATTACGCTCTTTTGATGTAGAAGTCTGACATGTTGATGTGAATCCCTAAACACATGGGGCCAATAATATCTTGACTTGAGGATTTGATGAGCCAAAGAATCTATTGATCCATGGAATTCAGCCATGGCATGTTTAGCTTCTTATTGATCCAGACATCGTAGGTACACCCCCTCATAATTTCTTCTGTATAGAGCCCCTCCTTTGAGCATGTAATGGGAACTTTTCATCCTCAGTTCCCTCCTCTGGGTAGCATTCATTCCTTCTGAGCATCTGTTATTTGAGAAGGAAGAAAATCAAGTCAGTATACCATGGGTCCTTGGTAAATGAGTGCATAGTATATTGTTGATAGGTAATATTTTTGTCAACCTCTGCCATGGCCTTTGATAAACGTTGTCCTCAGAAAAGTTTCATTGTATGGATCTCTAAATCATACTCTTGCAAGATAGCCATCCATTTTCCTCTTCTTTCCCCTAATTCATTTTGCATAAGGAGAGACTTAATCGCTGGATCAAGCACTATGGAAATAACTTAGCTTCTCAAAATGTAATGCCTAAACTTTTTTACCACTCTTACCAATGCAAAGGCCTATTTTTCCAAGGGTAGGTTCCTGACTTCTGCATTCTTGAATGGCGAGCTCATGAAGGCAATTGGTCTTTCATCTCCTTCACCTCTACGCTATATTATGACTTATGCACATGAATGATCAGATGAAAATGAATAAATATAAAAGGGATTTAGGTAATTTGGGCTGGTCAGGACCGGTGCCTCAGATATTGATTGCTTAATCTGCAAAAATGCAGATTTAGCCTCATTACTCCATTCAATTTTAGCATCTTTCTTCATCATCTCATTGAGGGGTTTGACAATTTCTATAAACCTTGTTATGAACTTCCTTACGAAATTAATCCTCTCGAAGAAGGACCTCATCTCCTTTTTAATACCTAGCATGGTCAATTTCAAAATAGCCTTAACTCTGTCGAGATCTATGGATATTCCCTTTTCTGATATTACGTGCCCTAGAAATTTCCCTTCAAAATCTCTAAAGAAACACTTCTTAGGATTTAGAGATACTCCATAGCTGATACATCTCTTGAGGAACTTTGCTAAATCAGCAGCATGATCCTTTCTTTTCTTGAAAAATATGGTCAAGTCATCTACATATATAATAATACACTTACCTATCAAATCCTTAAAAGCCACATCCATTGCACGCTAAAAGGTATCTCTACCGTTAATGAGGCCAAATGGCATGTGTCGATAGGAAAATGTTCCCAATTTTGTAGTAAAGGAAGTCTTCATCCTGTCCTCATGACTGATAAGCTCTTGGTTATATCCAAAATAGCCATCTAAGAATGACATCATTCTGGATCCATTAACCATTTGTAATACCTCATCAAGAGAAGTGGATAGTTATCCTTCTCTGAGGCCTTGTTCAGATTCCTGAAATCAACACACAACCTGATCTCCCCACTTTTCTCACGTACTAGAACCAGATTGGTGACCCAAGTGGAGTGCCTTACTAGGAAGATGATCCTTGCTGATAAAAGCTTTTGCACTTCCTTTTGTATTAAAGGCTCAATCAAAGCATTGACTAGGCATTGCTTTTGATGAAAGGGCTTGGCTTCTGGCTTTAGCGGTATTGTGTGTGTGATCATAGAGGTGTCAAAGGTCTTCAAATCCTCATAACTCCAGGAAATTGCTGCAATATCTTCTTTTAACACCATGATTATTTCATTTCTGATCTCCTCAGGGCAGGTCTTGCCTATAAGGACATTTCTTTTGTGGCCCGAATCAACCAGATTAATGGATTCATACTTTCCTCCTTCACTTTGCGTTGGCACTCTCTCCTGAGCCCGAGGGTCAGAATCAAATATCCTTTCTAAGGATACCATCCCCTTGGGGATGCTATTACTCTTTAAGTTGATCACTCCTTTTGTATCACAACCTTCAGAGTCCTATTCTTCCTGATCTCTATCTGATTCATCTATGATCTTCCCTTCAAAGACATCTGAACTTTCCAAAAAGGAAAGTATGTGTTGGTCGTCATCAAAGACCTGAAAGTTCCAAACATTATCAGGGATTGCTGGGATTGAAACTACCTCAACTGAAAATCTTTTCAATTTGGAGTCCTGCATAGGCTCCAAAGTACTAGTAGTAACTTCCAAAGCATCTGCTATCTGATTTTATTCTCTAGGGATCAATGTAATTCCGAAAGCATCAAAGTCCTTGATTAGATTCCAAACCCTATTTTTGTAAACAACCAATCTTTTTATTATGGCAGGTGTATTGGCTGCGAACCTATTTGATAATAAATTCAGAGTCCCCCATCACCATAAGAGATGTGACCTTCTTTTGATGATCAAACATTAAGCCCCTAGCGAGTGCTTCGTATTCTACCACATTATTTGTGCAACCAAACTGTAGCCTATAGGAAGCAAAGTAAGTCTTCCCTTTTGGATTGGTTAATTCCACCCCTACTCCACTTCTTGATTTGGACTTAGAGCCATCAAATTTTAGAATCCACAATTGATCTAGGGCTGGGATCTCTTTCTTTTTCTGGCCTATAGTCTTTTGCTTGGTAGAAGTATATGGCGGCTCGGACTGGTGCTGATCATCAGTACTTGAAATTAACTGGGGGCACAGTTCATCAAAAGATTCTCCAGAATTGAAAATTTGTTCAAGAAGTGATTCCTGGACCTCCCCTTGAGCTAGGTCATGATTTAGTACTTTGTTACCAATGCCTTGGGCATTGGAAGTGTTTTTGGAGTAAGTGTGATTGGAAAAGACTGAGATTCCTCAGTCTCTAGTGATAATTCAGAACATAGAGCTTGAGTTTTCTTGATTTGAGAAGATGATTCCCTCTTAGCAGAGCCAGATCTCGTAAGGATGGTTGCATCCTTAGCTTGAAATGGAAATTCATTAGTAGGGGCTTGGGGTTGACATTCACTAGTTTCTTTTAGCCTAGAGACATGTTTTAAAATGTCTACACAGGGTTGGCAAGTTAACTCAGAATGATTCTGGTAATGCACCCTACAACAGTTAGGAAGTAGGAGACTCCACATATCGACCTCCTCTCCTAGTACTAGCCTATCCTGTTGTAATTTCCTTGTTAGGACTTACTGATTAACAGTAATCATTGGGTCATTTTGTTGTGAAAGGGGTGAGTCATCAAAATGAAGTACTGAAAAGGTCATGATTTCCTCCTGCTTGTAAACTCCTATTTCACTTTTCAAATAGGCTACCTCATTAGGGGAGTGATATTCAGTGATCATATGTTTGAGCCTAGGCTCACTTTCAATTCTGATCTGGGTTTTTATTCCCTTCTAGGGCAGCCACATGTGTGAGAAATCCAAAGACAAATATCCATCTAGACTTTTCATCAGGTCTCTACTCAAGAGCATACCATAGGTTTCTGAGATATCTGCGACTTGGATATCCACATAAGTTTGGATCCTTGGATCAGATCCAATCTGTACATGGATATTTTTAAGCTCTCCTACCACATTAACTTCTATTTTATCTAATGAGATAACCTTATTTTTTTGGAGTGGGCTCAAACCTAACTTTCTACAAATGGAAAAGGGCATGGCATTCCCTGACGCCCCAGAATCTAGTAGACGGTTATGTAAATTCTTACCTTTAAAGGTGGGGTACCAGTCTTACCTTTATAGAGAGTTGCATTAATCTCATTAGCAGGAGTCACCTTTTCTCTTCCTTTGGACCTATCTGCTTCCCCCAAGGCCTTCAACAAGATTTCCTTTTGAGTCGGGCACCATTTCAAAATGTCAAAGAAAGACATTGAAGTCTTCTGCCTCTGCATCTCTGTAATGAAATCAAATTCAGAATCATTCCTAACCTAATGTTTAGGAATTGGAGATGAATTACCTTTGTTCTAAGAATTTTATGGCCCCTTTGGTGGTGGTGGATTATTATCTGCATTTTGATTTTGTGGGACCATGTTATTAGGAGGGGAAGAGGTCATGAATGGACCTCTCTTTTGATCTGTAAGGAAATGGCCTCCATTGGTTTGGAAGGCTTGGGCATCATAAACATCTTCAACTGCTTCATTGTCTTCTTGGTTGGGAAATGGAAGTTCTTCCTCAAAGATATCATATGCCATGGCAGTATCCGTTGATCCACCAGATTTGTTGGATGCACCCTGGAATGGAGCATCGGCTTGGGCTATCTTAACCACTTTTTCCATTTCTAGGAAATTTACCTTAGAATGGGCTATTGTATCATGTAGTCTACACCAATTGGTCATAAGATGGAGGTCTGCCACATTGGCAGTGTGTGGCTTTTCATCTCCCACTTGATAATTGTGAGAAACTCCTCCATTATTGGGTCCAGTATTCCATGGCCTATTGTTGTTAGGCCTTTGATTGTATCCTCTATTCTAATTTTGATAGTTTTGATTAGAGGATTTTTTTTTATGGAAGTTCCTATTGGAATTCTGGTTGACATTATAATTCTGATTGGGATTTTGGTTTGGATAACCACTGAGATTAGAATATCCTCCCTGACTCTAAAAACCTTGGTTCTGGTTGTGAAGGGGATTTTGTCTAAGTTGAGCCATGTCATTAGACATCTGAGATAGTGTCTTTTTGAGAGTCTCCATATTGTTGGTCAGTTGGAGAGTCTTTTCATTTTCTACATTCTTTACAACAAAAGATTGATTAACTAAACTTGATCCTCCAGCTTGATTTTGGTAATTTTGATTTTGCTGGGAGGAATCTTGGGGACCATTGTTAAAAAATGGCAAGGGAGGTGAAGCTTGGAATTCAAACATGGGTCCGTATTGGGAATAGGACATCCCTAGGACCATATTGAATAGAGGGGGGGATTGGACATTGGGTATTCTAAAGGAGGGAGAACCCCTCCTAGACTCCCGGATTGCAGACTAATCTGTTGTTGCAATTGAATGGTGAGATGATATACCTTAGCCAAATAATCAGTTTCATTAGCATTATAGATCCTTTTTAAGAACAAGCCAATCAAAGGGTCCACATCCCTTAAGTATGCCAAGATGGCAATATTCTCAGCCACCAAGTAAGGATCTTGCAACCTTCGGTACATTCTCTGGAACCTAGTGTTGAATAGAGGGAGTGGTTCATGATGTTCTTTTCTTATGGTGGAAGACTGGTGGTAAAGGATAGTAGGGTCTACGTAAACCCTAAAATGATTGATAAAAGCATTCTCTAAATCCGTCCAACCTAGAACCGAACCTTGGGGTAAATTTAGGTACCAATTGTATGCCATGTCTCCCAACGAATAGGGAAACAGTCTGCACACAACGTCTTGATGAGCCTCCTGAGCATGGGTACAGGCATCCTTAAATTCCTGTATGTGCTCCTCATCACGTCTTGACTCCCCATGCATGTACTTAGGATAGAACCTCTCTGGGTTCTTTGGAAAATCGTGTATACCCCCAAGGATAGTCCCTAATGGTGAGGGGTTATTAATAAAGTAAGCCATAGGTCTTAGCAATTCTACTGGTTGAGTAATTTGTGGATTGGGTGAAAGTGGCTGGTGAGGTGGCATAGGTAAGTTTGGTGGAAACCCAAGTGGGGTGAGTATTGGTGATAAAGGTTGGATCAAAACTCTACGGGCCTGGGGCCTATGCCCAGTAGGGGTTTGGAGGTTCAGCAAGTGGTTCGGGATTCTGAGAAGATCTAAGAACTCTCTCGTACCTATCTAGTGAAAATGACCCAATGTGAGCCATCTTGTCCTTTAGGCCCTCGTTCTAGCACCGCAGTTGTTGATGGTCAAAACAACACAACATTAAATAGAATATTACTATTCTATTTCTCCTGAAAGAGAAAGATAACACATGGAAATCTAACTCCCAAGGCTTTGGTAATTGGTTCTCAATTATGCTGATTTCACTCAGTGGTTGATATAACTATAATATTCAAGGGGCCTTTGCTAGTAAAGAACAAGAATTCATAGCATCAATTAGTCTACATTTTGGGGGTTTTAAATAAAAGAAAAAGATGAAACAAAGCTCTAAATCAAAGAAATGTGAGTAAAATTCTTACGTACCCAGACATGCATATCAGTAATGAGTGTTCACTTCACCTAACCACAACTATAGCAAGATGCAATCCATAGAATAAACTATGCTACTGCATACATCCATAATGCTAATTTAGATACCATCAATATTTACTAAACTTACTTCAAACAAATCACTCACTCATCATCCAAACACAGATCAAATAAACACAATAACAATTCAATTGACAGATAATCTAATGATATGATCTTGAATCTAGTTCCTTCTATTAACTTTCATCAAATAAGGAACAATCAAGCACAAAAAAATCACTGGCGTATGGATTGATCAAGTACCATTAACCTTATCAAAATAGGTCCAAACTTTAAAACCATAACATAGAAAATGTATGAATACTATAAAATCATCAAGCTTTTTACTGAAATTTTTAAAGTATCTTTCTAAAACATCTAAAATCTGAGATCTAGTTTCTATCTTCTATCCTTAGGTGGCTAATCTTTTTTCAATTAGCCGACCTTTACAAAGTAGATTCTAAAAATACATATAGGGTGCCACATGCACCAACTTCTCAATCATTAATCAAGATCCACAATTCATGGAGTCAGAACTGAACATAGAAGTGGACTCAAGAACTCCTACTTCCAAGGATGATCACTCTATTGTACAAAAAAAAGGAAATCTAATACCCCAAGAAGGAAGTGAAACCCCCAGATTGGACTCAGAGTTAAACTTATGTCAAAATCCACAAAAAAAGAGAAGAGCAGATGGAGTATGATGCAAAGATTCAGTCACTTTTGCACTAAATGCTCAAGGATGTACTCATCATATCTGAAGAATATTTGTTGAAGAGTACTTAAATCCAGCCCATCCAACCAATCACTTTCAAATTTGATACTTTCAAATTCTATAGAAAGCAATTTTTTCATTTCCTTTAACTTGATGAGCTCCTTTCTAGCAACTCTTACCTCCTCCTGGATATCCATAAATAGATCTAGCAATAAACTCTCCCCATCATCTCACTTTTGCATGATTTCTTCAAATCTACTTTTCCATCTCTCCCTTAGTTTATCCAATGACAGGCCTTCTTTATTGGAGGAATCTAAGTTGATCAAAATGGCCACAACCGCCTCTAACTCAATCATCTATTGATTCAAGTCTTTACTCATTTCTTGGAATTCCTCTTGATGTCCATGCATAGCCCTAGATTTGTATCTTATGATGCTCACAATATTTTCCACAAAATCTTCATTACCAAGCTCAAGAATTGAATATTCTATCAAGGTGGATTTGGGAACTTTGCTGACATCTTCAAGCCTTTTAACATATTCCTTATATTCATCATCCTGCTTGTCCAAATCCTTAGCCTACTCATCTAGATCTTTTGCCAATTCAAGAGCAGCCTTATGAATCTTAGAGCCTTCAACAAGAATATCATCAACCTGTTGGTTGAGCTTATCCAACCATTTATTCATCATCCCCATGTTTCTTTTCATTTGAATCAAATCATTTTCCTCCTTTGTTAACAAAACCAGGGATTCAACAAGAGCAACCTATTGAGAAATGGGACTGGAAACATCTTTCAAGAAATCGTGGAGCTGATCCAATTGAGCCTTAAACTCATCCTTTTTTTTCTTATCTTTAATCATCCGGGTTTTGGTTGAAGAAGCCACAATATCAATCAGACTCATCGTTGGTTTATAGTAGGCTTTCCCAAATTCACTACCCCCAACTGATAATCTGTGAATTGCATATCATCATGACTCTTCTCCATTACAGGCATGGTGCATTTAGCAATGATCTCTCTAGCATCAGTGAGCCTAGTGGAGTGAAGAACCTAGGCCTTCTTCTTAGGTTTCTCTTTCCCAATTTATTTCATCATTTCTTCCCAATTCAACGGTTATGGTTGAACAACTTGTTTTCTCTCTAAATCCAGTTTTAGACAAGTAGGAGCAATAGGAGTAGTGGCTTCTTGGGCTGAAGAGGAAGCAACAGTAGTGGAAGATAGAGGTTGCAACAATATAAGCCTTGGCTGAGAATCAACCTCTTGCACCTTTTGTTGATCACTTTGTTCCCTTTCCTGTGCTAATTTTTCTACTTCCTCTTTATCCTTTTTCTCTTGCACCCTTTTATCCTCCAACCCCTGCTTTAAACATTCCTCTTCCTCTTTCCTCTTTTCAACAATTTCATCTCGTTTCCTTTTCAACTCTTCAACATAGTCCCATGCCTCCTTGGACTTCTTTTCATGTTCAACAATCTTAGCAACCTCTCTTTCCCTTTTCAAGCATTCTTGCTCTTCCCTTTTTCTATAGGCCTCTTCTTGTTCTTTGAGCTTAGCTTCAATAGCTTCTTTTTCTCTTCTTTGTTGAGCCTTTTCCTCTTTAAGATCATGAGATTTCTATTGGAACATCAACCTATCTCTTTCTTCTTGAATTTTGAGCTCTTGCTCCTTTTGTTGTTGCTGTTGAGCTAACTCATCCGCCTTCACTTTATCTTCCAACTTCTTCTGGTCGGCCGTGAACTTAGATTGTGATCTAACCTCTTCTTCTTGTAGCTTAGCTAATGCCTTAGCTTGTGCTTTAGCATCAGCTTCTATTTTTGCATTCTCAAAAAGTTTCCAATGATCCTCTTCAATCAATATGTGTTTAATGCCTACATCATTTGTCATATCCAAAGATGTTGATACATGATACTCTTTATCAGAGGGAGTCTTTTTTGAATATATTTCTATATTATGTACCTCAACCTCATCCTCCATTTTCCTCAAGACTTTCGCTTCACCATGGAGAGCTCCCTTTGGTGATTCTTGTCCTAACTCTTGTGCATCATAGGGCTGAGTAGGTAACTCCCTTACAATAGATGTAGAAGCATCCACCTCCGCAATTGTTTCATCTTCATGTCCCTCTGGAAGGTCTTCAGGAACCACCTACTCTTCTTGTGCACTAGAAAGAATACACTCTAAAGGTTCTGTTAGCTCTAAAAAATGAAGGTTGAATGCCTCAAGAGGCTGCCAATCTCTTGATATGCTTTAGGGTAACAGACAAGGTGAAGAGAACTCAACCTTCTACTCTTTAGGTGCTGCTAGACCCAGGTGGGTGTGCCTTTTGAATTGAGCAAACTTATCTTATGATTATCCTTCTGAAATGTTTTGTCCACAATGGCAGATGGAAGCGAAAAAATGAGATCAAACTTGATAGCAATCTTCTGATCTAAATCCTAAAATGCTTAATAAACAAATATTAGATTCTGAATGAATTCAAATGATGAAATTGCAGAGACCAGTGCCTTGTTGGGTATGCAGAGTCAAATGAAACAAAAGTGGGCAACTTGTTCTGGTAGAAAATCAAATTACAGGCATATGATCCATTCATAACTTGTATAAACAATGCAGGATTATGACTACTAAGCTCTACTTTAATAATCCAGATGAATCTTCCTGATTACTGTGATCAACAAAAAGGATTTAATCTCTACTTGAGAGAACCAAATAGATTAATCACACAGATACATCAAATGTGCATTGACAAAATAAACATAAACTTGTTATGTCAATTTAAACAACCAGAAAGAATCAAATTGGAGACAACTTCAGCAATACTTTTCAATAAGTTCAACATGCAATTGACACCAGAAATAACCTACCACACTAGCTGATTTTCATTGAATTGGCCAGTTTAAAACATGCAACATAGTCTCCAGAATGAGAAATTTATTCTACTATTCCCATTCCTAATCTACTGTATCTATTCTAAGATTTAATGATAACTCAATTACAATCGGGGTGCATATTTATACACCAACAATCAGGAAACAAATCGCTTCTGAATCATGTTGGCCACCGAAGAAATCGGGCCCAAATTCATGTTGGCCTACAACGGTTATAGAAATTCACTTATGTCGGCCCATAGCATTTGAAAATAGTTAATCGCCAATGGAATAGTCGATGAGACAACCAGAAAGCATGCCGAAGGAAATTCAATCGTCAATTGTTAGTCATCCCGTGTTCCTCTGCTCTGTGTTGTTCACTTTCACCGTGACCATTTGTTCGCTATGTTGAAGTCAAGAAGTATCCTTTTGTCCCCTTTGCATTTTTCCAAGACTCGCCAGAGTCAAGGAAACATCATATCAAATACCTTATGTCATACTGAAAACTCATATGTTATGTTCCTTCCAATCATTGAGACACAAGCAGTTTCTTACCGTTGCGCTTTTGTTTTCATTCACTGTCGCTGTAACATTCAACCATCGGGGAGAAGTTTCATAGAATTCGCTTGTTTCACAAAAATTCGTCATCCATTCTGTGTCGCCGTGACACTTGTTTCTTTTTTCTGACGAGTCCATTCGCCCCATATATGTCACTGTAGCTTATCGCTCTCGGGGAGACCTCTTGCAGATTTCGTTACCTTCCCTGAAAGCCCCTTTTTCCTTTTGTATGTTGCTGTGACTTTTCAACATCGGGGGGACATCTTGTAGATTACATTGTTATACCGAAAGCCCCGATCACACACCTATTCTCCAAGAGAATGCCAACCTTTCATTGAAAGAAATCCATTCATTAAACATTGTCAGCAAGACCCGACCTTTTCGCTATGACCATACCCCGATGCACATGAGTCCTACCGAAGAGTATATCATTATGTTTTCGATCAGAAAGACAAAGGAAGATCGCTATGACATCAAATGAGTCTTGTTGAAAGGCAACACAGACTCATGTTAGCAGAAAATGCATAATGGGTCGAGGAGACAATGGTATTCTTACGCCGATATAGACCAAGATGTAAAAAATGCATGACTCAATGGATTCAATGTGGGAAATATGGAAAAATATGAGTGGAATATGCACACGGTAGGACCAAATTTGGAAGTTTATGAGTAAAACAACATATGAAAATATCAGATTTTTACAGTTCCAACAGTGGCTCCATCTGGGGATGAATGATAGTAAGATCATTGCAAGGATCCAGAATATTTGGGTGAGCAGATCAGACACAAAATGATGAGCCAGTGAGTAGAATGGAAATGAAAATGAAGCATGAAGGAATGAATGCAAAAATAATGCAAGATGGAAGTGAAATGGATGCAAAATGAAGGTGAACCACAACCCTAAACTACTGTGCATGGAAAAGAAATTTAGAGAGGATAAGTAAGAGTTGTCCATGCACTAGCAACCCTTAATCCTCTGTAATTCATCATCACCTGTTCTGAGCTATTACGATCTGAAACTCAAACCAAGCTTTCCCTTGTCAAACACCTAGTTTTTTCTTGAGTTCATCAGACTCCTCTTGAAGATACTCATGCAATATTTCCTGTCACTGTCATTGCAAGTTCTTAGAGTATCATCATGCTCGGTTTGGCCCAAAATCCCTACACCATTCTGCATTTCAAATTCTTCATCATCATGGGACAAACCCCTATTATTTTCAATATTCAAAATGCATGCATATTCAATACAACATTTTATATCATCTTTCTCACTGTTATGAATTGTGAAACATTCTTCCAACTGTATTGAAAATTCACCATCAAAGTACTTCTCTTGAGAATGAAAAATTTCTGTCATATCAATGGTGTCTGAAACAAACAAATCTGAAACCTTTTGCACCTCCTCCAAATTGTCATTTGGAGATAATATTATATTATAGCTCACATCTCTAGTATCAAGCATATATGAACCAATCAAAGCTGGAATTCTATCATCATTGGCATGCAAATGAAAGTCTCTTCCACATGAATTAGAAATTTCAAAATCACATACCTCTTCTTGAATGGACATAGGATTATGATCAACACCAAAAGTTTCACCATCACACAAAGAAATGCACTGGGTGTCATAAAAATATTTACACAAAGATCTCTCACTATCAAAACAAATGCAGGCTGGACAAAAAACCTCAGAATCACCTTCATGTGTATACCTCTAATATTCAAGTTGACTTAGCAAATCTGAAATTTTCTCACTGCTAAGTGAACATGCTTCTACACTTTCATCACTACAGTTATATTCTTCACTTTTTCCATCATCCAAAAGAGGCCCAAGATCATTAAAGAATAGAAAATCAAAAAAAATAGCAGCACAGTCATTTGTTCCATCACCTTGTTTGTCTGAAATTGTCTCCTCTCTATTATATAGTGAATTTGAAAATACCTGAAGTTCATTCTTGGGAAAACCTTTGCAAAACATCATTTGATCCTCTTTTAAATCTTCATCATGCAATGGGCCTGAAATTTTTTGGAAACTATTCTCAAATTTACAAACCTCCTCTTCGTCAAATATATCTTCGTAGCTTTCAACTGCAGCTGGGGGTATTATATATTCACTATCAAATGAATCAACATTTCCCATTGCCTCTTCATCTTGATCTTCATAAGAGGTAAAAAAATCCCTTGACTGTAGATCAAAATCCTTAGGTGCCTCCTCACAATATGAATACTCACTGGATTCCTCACAACATGTATTGCCTTCCCTGTCACAATCTATTATGCAAGAGGGATACCTTGTACCTTCATCTTCATTATGCAAGCCATCACAGGAATCATCTTGACTTACACATGTTTCATCTTCTACTAGATGAATTGTTTGATCAATTCCTCTATCTTCATCTTCATATTTTTTCCTAGGTACAATATCAGCGCATTCAACTAGTTGATCTAAATAAATTGGTATGTATGATTCAGGCGAATATACTAGGTTTGGCTCATACACTTTCATGAACTACAGAATGATGTCGGACCTACTAGGTGGGAATTTAATAGGTATTTTCTTACAAATATCAATCATTCTGTAGAGCAAAGAGTACCTAGATTCTCCTCTATATCTCCTTATACGAAGAAAGTCATCCAAAAGATTTTTGAAATATTCATCATCTTTAGATTGTTGGTTTTGATACATACCTTGTTGCAAATTCTGACTGACATCTTCAAGTGGGCTAGAGTTATGCTGCATTTGACATTGATCACATATACATTGTGCTTGACACTGATCACTTTGGAGTTGCACTTGACACTGATCACATTGGAATTCTTGATAACTTGCCAATCTTTGTCCAGGAGGGACTGGATAAACACTTACTTGCTTTGATGGCTGTGGAGAATAAGTGCTCTGCTATGCATGATATGTACTGCCACCATTGTAGAAACTCCTAATTGTATCACCAGGCACTTGAGGGACCCAATAACTTCCCACATTTATGTAATATTTCGTTCCATATACAAATTCCATCCTTCATCAAAAAATTTTTAGAGTCGCCACCTACTTTTCCAAAAGTAGGAAAATGATTATTTTTTATCTTTTCCCCAGTGGAATCACATTTTTTGAAATTTCTCAAATTACAAGTTTTCCTCCAATGACTCTAAAATGTGGTCTTCAACCGAATTTTCTGATACAGTCCCCATTAGAGTCGCCAATTTGTTAGCTCTCAAAAACGTAGGTTGAATGCCTCAAGAGGCTGCCAATCTCTTGATATGCTTTAGGGTAACAGACAAAGTCAAGAGAACTCAACCTTCTATGCTTTAGATGTTGCTAGACCCAGGTGGGTGTACCTTTTGAATTGAGCAGACTTATCTTATGATTATCCTTCTAAAATTCTTTGTCCACAATGGTAGATGGAAGTGAACAAATGAGATCAAACTTGATAGCAATCTTCTGATCTAAATCCTAAAATACTTAATAAACAGATATAAAGAAACTAAATGAATTCAAATGATGAAACTACAGAGACCAGTGCCTTGTTGGGTATGCAGAATCAAATGAAATAGAAGTGGGAAACTTATTCTGGTAGAAAATCAAATTGCAGGCATATGATCTGTTCATAACTTGTATAAACAATGCAGGATTATGACTACTAAGCTCAACTTTAATAATCTAGATGAATCTTCCTGATTACTATGATCAACAAAAAGGATTTAATCTCTGCTTGAGAGAACCAAATAGATTAATCACACATATATAGCAAATGTGCATTGACAAACTGAACATAAACTTGTTATACCAATTTAAACAACTAGAAAGAATCAAATTAGAGACAGCTTCACCAATACATTTCAATAAGTTCAACATGCAAATGACACCAAAAATAACCTGCCACACCGGCTGATTTTCATTGAATTCACCAGTTTAAAACATGCAACATAGTCTCCAGAATGAGAACTTTATTCTACTGTGCCCATTCCTAATCTACTATATCTATTCTAAGATCTGATGATAACTCAATTACAATCGGGGTGCATATTTATACACCAACAATTAGAAAACAAATCACTTCCGAATCATGTCAGCCACCAAAGAAATCGAGCCCAAATTCATGGCGGCTTACAACAGTTATAGAAATTCACTTATGTCGGCCCACAACATTTGAAAATAGTTAATCACCAATGGAACAGTCGCTAAGACAACCAGAAAGCATGCCGAAGGAAATTATATGGTCAATCGTTAGTCATCCCATGTTCCTGTGCTCTGTGTTGTTTGCTTTCACCGTGACCATTTGTTCGCTATGTTGAAGTCAAGAAGTATCCTTTTGTCCCCTTTGCGTTTCACCAAGACCTGCCAGAGTCGAGGAAACGTTATATCGAATGCCTTATGTCATACCGAAAACTCATATGTTATGTTCCTTCCAATCGTTGAGACACAAGCAGTTTCTTACCGATGCGCTTTTGTTTTCATTCACTGTCGCTGTAACATTCAACCATCGGGGAGACGTTTCATAGAATTCACTTGTTTCACAGAAAGTCTTCATCCATTTTGATTCGTCATGACACTTGTTTCTTCTTTCTGATGAGTCCATTCACCCCATATATGTCATTGTAGCTTATTGCTCTTAGGGAGACCTCTTGCAGATTTCATTACCTTTCCCCGAAAGCCCCTTTTTCCTTTTGTATGTCACTGTGACTTTTCACCGTCTGGGGGACATCTTGTAGATTACATTGTTATACCAAAAGCCCAGAGCACACACCTGTTCTCGAAGAGAATGCCAACCTTTCACCGAAAGAAATCCATTCATTAAACATTGTCAGCAAGACCTGACCTTTTTGCTATGACCATACCCTGATGCACATGAGTCCTACCAAAGAGTATATCATTATGTTGCCAATCGGAAAGACAAAGGAAGATTGTTATTTCATCAAATGAGTCTTTTCGAAAGGAAACGCAGACTCATGTTAGCAGAAAACGCACAATGGGTCGGGGAGACAATGGTATTCTTACGCCGATACAGACCAAGATGTAAAAAATGCATGACTCAATGGATTCAATGGGGCAATATGAAAAAATATGAGTGGAATATGCACACGATAGGACCAAATCTAGAAGTTTATGAGTAAAACAACATGTGAAAATATTATATTTTTATAGTTCCAATAGTGGCTCCGTCTGGGGATGAATGATAGTAAGATCATTGCAAGGATCCAAAATCTTTGGGTGAGCAAACTAGACACAAAATGATGAGCCAGTGAGTAGAATGGAAATGGAAATGAAGCATGAAGGAATGAATGCAAAAATAATGCAAGATGGAAGTGAAATGGATGCAAAATGAAGGTGAACCACAACCCTAAACTACTGTGCATGGAAGAGTAATTTAGAGAGGATAAGTAGGAGCTGTCCATGCACTAGCAACCCTTAATCCTTTGTGATTCATCATCACCTGTTTTGAGCTGCTATGTTCTGAAACTCAAACCAAGCTTTCCCCTATCAAATGCCTGGTTTTTTTCTTGAGTTCATCAGACTCCTCTTGAAGATACTCATGCAATATTTCCTATCACTATCAATGCAAGTTCTTAGAGTATCATCATGCTCGGTTTGGCCCAAAATCCCTACACCATTCTGCATTTCAAATTCTTCATCATCATGGGACAAACCCCTGTTATTTTCAATATTCAAAATGCATGCATATTCAATACAACATTTTATATCATCTTTCTCACTATTATGAATTGTGAAACATTCTCCCAGCTGTATTGAAAATTCACCATCAAAGTACTTCTCTTGAGAATCAAAACTTTCTGTCATATCAGTGGTGTCGGAAACAAAAAAATCTGAAACCTTTTGTACCTCCTCCAAATCGTCATTTGGAGATAATATTATATTATAGCTCACAGCTCCAGTATCAAGCATATATGAACCAATCAAAGTTCAAATTCTATCATCATTGGCATGCAAATAAAATTCTCTTCCACATGAATTAGAAATTTCAAAATCACATACCTCTTCTTGAATGGACACAGGCTTTTGATCAACACCAAAAGTTTCACCATCACACCAAGAAATGCACTGGGTGTCATAATAATCTTTACACAAAGATCTCTCACTGTCAAAACAAATGCAGGTTGGACACAAAACCTCAGAATCACCTTCATGTGTATACCTCTGATATTCAAGAGTTAGCAAATCTAAAATTTTCTCACTGCTAAGTGAACATGCTTCTACACTTTCATCACTACAGTTATATTCTTCAATTTTGTCATCATCAAAAAGAGGCCCAAGATCATTAAAGAATAGAAAATCAGAAAAAACATTAGCACAGTCATTTGTTCCATCACCTTGTTTGTCTGAAATTGTCTCCTCTCTATCATACAGTGGATTTGAAAAAACCTGAAGTCATTCTTGGGAAAACCTTTTCAAAACATCATCTTATCCTCTTTTAAATCTTCATCATGCAATGGGCCTGAAATTTTTTGGAAACTATTCTCAAATTTACAAACCTCTTCATCAAATATATTTTCGTAGCTTTCAACTACAGCTATGGGTATTATATATTCACTATCAAATGAATCAACATTTCCCATTGCCTCTTCATCTTGTTCTTCATAAGAGGTAAAAGAATCCCTTGAATATAGATCAAAATCCTCAGGTGCCTCCTCACAATATGAATACTCACTGGATTCCTCACAACATGTACTACCTTCCCTGTCACAATCTGTTATGCAAGAGGGATACCTTGTACCTTCATCTTCATTATGCAATCCATCACAGGAATCATATTGACTTGCACATGTTTCATCTTCTACTGGATGCATTGTTTGATCAATTCCTCTATCTTCATCTTCATATTTTTTCCTATCTACAATATCAGCCCATTCAACTAGTTGATCTAAATAAATTGGTATGTATGATTCAGGCCAATATACTGGGTTTGGCTCGTACCATTTCATGAAATGCAGAATGATGTCAGACCTACTAGGTGGGAATTTAATAGGTATTTTCTTACAAATATTAGTCATTCTACAGAGCAAAGAGTACCCAGATTCTCCTCTAGATCCTTATACCAAGAAATTCATCCAAAAGATTTTTGAAATATTCATCATCTTTAGATTGTTGGTTTTGATACATACCTTGTTGTAGATTCTGACTGACATCTTCAAGTGGGTTAGAGTTATGCTGCATTTGACATTGATCACATTGACATTGCACTTGACACTGATCACATTGGCGTTGCACTTGACACTGACCACATTGGAATTCTTGATAACTTTCCAATCTTTGTTCAAGAGCGACTAGATAAACACTTACTTGCTTTGATGGCTATGGAGAATAAGTGCTCTACTGTGCATGATATGTACTGCCACCAATGTAGAAACTCCTAATTGTATCACCAAGCACTTGAGGGGCCCAATAACTTCCCACATTTATGTAATTGTTCATTCCATATACAAATTCCATCCTTCATAAAAAAATAATTTAGAGTCGCCACCTACTTTTCCAAAAGTAGGAAAATGATTATTTTTTATCTTTTCCCCAGCAGAATCACTTTTTCTGAAATTTCTCAAATTACAAGTTTTCCTCCAATGACTCTAAAATGTGGTCTTCAACTGAATTTTCTGATACAGTCCCCATTAGAGTCGCCAATTTGTTAGCTCTCAAAAATGTAGGCTGAATGCCTCAAGAGGCTGCCAATCTCTTGATATGCTTTAGGGTAATAGACAAGGTCAAGAGAACTCAACCTTCTACCCTTTAGGTGCTGCTAGACTCAGGTGGGTGTACCTTTTGAATTGAGCAAACTTATCTTATGATTATCCTTCTGAAATGCTTTGTCCACAATGGCAGATGGAAGTGAACAAATGAGATCAAACTTGATAGCAATCTTCTGATCTAAATCCTAAAATGCTTAATAAACAGATATAAAGAAACTGAATGAATTCAAATGATGAAATTGTAGAGACTAGTGCCTTGTTGGGTATGCAGAGTCAAATGAAATAGAAGTGGGCAACTTATTCTGGTAGAAAATCAAATTGCAGGCATATGATATGTTCATAACTTGTATAAACATTGTAGGATTATGACTACTAAGCTTTACTTTAATAATCCAGATGAATCTTCCTGATTACTATGATCAACAAAAAGGATTTAATCTCTGCTTGAGAGAACCAAATAGATTAATCACACAGATACATCAAATGTGCATTGACAAACTAAACATAAACTTGTTATGTCAATTTAAACAACCAGAAAGAATCAAATTGGAGACAACTTCAACAATACTTTTCAATAAGTTCAACATGCAATTGACACCAAAAATAACCTGCCACACCAGCTGATTTTCATTGAATTCACTAGTTTAAAACATGCAACATAGTCTCCAGAATGAGAACTTTATTCTACTCTGCCCATTCCTTATCTACTGTATCTATTCTAAGATCTGATGATAACTCAATTACAATCGGGGTGCATATTTATACACTAGCAATCAGGAAACAAATCGCTTCCGAATCATGTTGACCATCGAAGAAATCACGCCCAAATTCATGTCAGTCTGCAACGGTTATAGAAATTCACTTATGTCGGCCCACAACATTTGAAAATAGTTAATCGCCAATGGAACAGTCGTTGAGAGAACCAGAAAGCATGTCGAAGGCAATTCAATCATCAATCTTTAGTCATCCCGTGTTCCTCTACTCTGTGTTGTTTGCTTTCGCCGTGACCATTTGTTCGCTATGTCGAAGTGAAGAAGTATCCTTTTGTCCCCTTTGTGTTTCGCCAAGACCCACTAGAGTCAAGGAAACATCATATCAAATACCTTATGTCATTTTGAAAACTTATATGTTATGTTCCTTCCAATCGCTAAGACACAAGTAGTTTCTTACCGATGCGTTTTTGTTTTCATTCACTGTCGCTGTAACATTCAACCATCGAGGAGATGTTTCATAGAATTCGCTTATTTCACCGAAATTCTTCATCCATTTTGAGTCGTCGTGACACTTGTTTCTTCTTGCTGACAAGTCCATCCGCCCCATATATGTCGTTGTAGCTTATCGCTCTCGGGGAGACCTCTTGCAGATTTCATTAGCTTTCCCCGAAAGCCTCTTTTTCCTTTTGTATGTTGCTATGACTTTTCACCGTTGGGAGGACATCTCATAGATTACATTGTTATACTGAAATCCCTGAGCACACACCTGTTCGCCAAGAGAATGATAACCTTTCACCGAAAGAAATCCATTCATTAAACATTGTTGGCAAGACCTAACTTTTACACTATGACCATACCCCGATGCACATGAGTCCTACCGAAGAGTATATCATTATGCTGTTGATCGGCAAGACAAAGGAAGATTGCTATGACATCAAATGAGTCTTGCTGAAAGGTAACACAAACTCATGTTAGCAGAAAATACATACTGGGTCGTGGAGACAATGGTATTCTTACGCCGATACAGACCAAGATGTAAAAAATGCATGACTCAATGGATTTAATGGGGCAATATGGCAAAATATGAGTGGAATATGCACACAGTAGGACCAAACCTAGAAGTTTATGAGTAAAACAACATGTGAAAATATCAGATTTTTATAGTTCCAACAGGTTCCTTAGGTGCCATCCTTCTTTTTTCCCTTTTATATCCTTGGGTGGTACCTGTAGCCTTCCTCTTCTTAGATGATGCAACCTTGGTCTGATTAGCTCTCAAACTTACCCATTGAATACTCCTATCCAAGACCGGTCTTGCAATCTGCATTATGTCAATGGTCTTATCAACATTCCAATCTATTGGATCAAGATTCTTAGTTCCAATCTTGTCTTCATCATACCCGGGATCCAAAACTATCCCATCTTTGGATAATGTCTCTAGGATGTCCTCCTTTATCCCAAACTCAATCATAAGTGGGATAGGTATCCTTTCATAATTCTTCTCCTAAGATCATAATCATCTTGCAAATCCTCCCAAAAATCCTCCAATAGATTGAAGTGCTTCTCAAAGATACTAGGGAGCAAAGCCCTCATCTTGTGTTTAGGGTCATAACATTTCCTGGCAGTGTACAAGGCCAACTTCAAATAAACTAATTCATCACAAACAACCTTACCTGCCTAAATGTGTGGACAATAAAAGGCCCTCAACTTCATTTGAAATTTATGGCAACCAATCTTGTGTTTGTTACCGAACTGGAAATTAACATTCAAGGCATCATAAATAAATTCCATTAAGATGATCCTATCACCACAACACATAGGTAGCAAATGAGGGTGACCATCAAAGCCTGCTAACCTAAAATAGGTGAATGTGGGGTGTTGGATAAACCAATGCCCCCATTCATTCACAAAAGCCATAGCCTCCCTGCTAAGTCTATATCCAACATCACCATTAAGCTTGTTGATAATGACATAAAGAAAGGCATCATTAACCCTTCTATAATGTTGCTCTGATTCCTGCAAGGTGAGCTGGTTATAATACTCCCATACTCTCTTCTATCTTTGGGCTTGCCCCAATATACCTACCGTCTGAAGTCCAAGGATAGAAGAGAGTATGGGAGTATTATAACTAGCTCACCTTGCAAGCATTAGAGCAACATTATAGAAGGGTTAATGATGCCTTTCTTTATGTCATTATCAAGAAGCTTTATGGTGATGCTGGATATAGACTTAGCAGGGAGGCTATGGATTTTGTGAATGAAACCTATTCCTCTCCTTGTTATCACTATAAAGCTTCAGGGCCTCCACCTCATTCAATTGCTTAGGATTCTTGGGATCAAATAAATGAAATAGGAATTTGATCATTTGAGGCATAAATTTAATAATGGCATTACCCTTTACATCCACACACTACCTAGTAGCAAGGTTATATGCTTCAGCTACTGTGAGAATCAACTCCAGACATTGAACAAATAGGGGAAAAAGTGCAACATGTGCCAGCCCCAACTAAACAATCCTTTCTGTCCTTCCCGTGATCTACTCTTTATTAAATGTTTCCTCATGAAATTATTCATAGTTGAAAGGACCCAAATTGGTGTCAGTTATGTCAATCCAATCAGATTCAATCTTGCTAGCTATGAGGATAACCTCCCTATGCTTACATCTCAAGGTATATGGGAGATTTTCTACTTTAATCTTCTTTGGCCTAACCCCCTTCCATGAAGTTTCACCTGGCTGGCTCCTTTGAGAGGCCTCATTTGATGCTCCTGACATTTCTTAATACATGCAACAATTTCCTGTATTAGATGAACAAAGCATCTAAGTTAGTCAATCATATAATCACTATTCCATCCTCCTAAGATAACATTCACTTGGTCAAACTATGCCCTTATCAGAGGTTGAACCATAGAAGTATTAGGAAACAAAAATTTCTCTTATCATGAGGCAAGGCCAGGATCAAAATTGGATATGGAGTAAAATAGTATCATAAGCGGGACCGAAATGGGAACAAAACCCAATAGGGTCAGAGACGGGACTGGAATAAGACCATAACTGAAATAGGTCAGAGGCGGGACCAGAACGGGACTAGAACCAGAAACAAAAGCTAGTTCCCAAGTTCAACTTCCTCCTCGGATCTGCTTCCGACCAGGGTAAAGATAAGTAACATAATAATGAATGGCAGTGGAATAATTCCAGCAAATGAAGAGTACTCAAAATAAGGCAGTCATAAGAACTCTAAACCCTAGGTCACATGGGTCCCAAAGGAAAACTAGAAATGGCTCAGCCTAAACCTCCAACAACTCCTTCATACATAAGTTATTAAAACCATGAACAAGTTATATTGTAAAACCCTAATTCGCTCAATACCCTATTTGTAAAAACTAGGGCACAATGAGAAACCCGTACAAACAACCCGAAACTGACGTGATAAAAGCAGAACAGGGTCCCAAAACAAAATTCATACCCAAGCAAGGAAACCCTCCCAAAATTGAAACCCTAGTCAAAAACAGAGCACGAGTAAATAGACTTGTCACGAAAGCGACAGCAGAACAAACAAAAATGACAAAACAGAAAAACAAACCCAACAAAATGGAACAGAACGGAAAAGAAAGAAACAAGCAAACTGAACAAAAAGAACATAAATAACACCAACCAAGCGAACAAATTCACAGAATAAACCATCCTGCGAATACACAAAAATGACACAAGAGAAAGAACAAAACGAGAGAAAGAAAAGCAAAAGAAATCTACTTCAACACACTCCTTAGGATTGACCAAAAATTTGCCAAGATTCGCTCCGCAAATTTCCCCCATGATCAAGTCAACTCTCAAGATTTTCCTAGCTGTAATTTGCTTAAACAATTCGCATAATAATAACAATGAGGTAGTTTAAGCATAATTAAACCTTTAATTGTTAATTCGCACGTGCAAACAGGCTGCATTTAATATCATAAATGTGTTAGTTTGGGGATGGAGCCAACAACGTGATTAGGAAGTTAATTCAAGTCAAGGGAACATCAAAAGGTGAAGTGGATGTGGAGTCGGGTTAGAAACAAGATAAAGAAGCTACACAAAGTTCCCTATTTCACTTCCAACCTCGGATCCGGCCCCGAGAAAACGACCGACCAACAAACAAGAAATGAAGACGGGAGCGAGGATAAAACCAAAAATGGAACTCTCCCAAAGTTCAAAGTTCTATTTTGGTTTCAGATCCGGTCCCAACCAAAGAGTGAAAAACAAAACAAGAAGGGAAGCAGGACCGGAACAAACACCGAACCTAACCCGAACAACAAAGAGCAAGAAAGAAACAAAGCAGAGTTAGAGTCAGGATGGGAACACAAAATGGAAACTTAAAACTTCCTGATGTGAGTTCTAATCCCGGTTCCAATCCCGCGAGAGCAAACAAACAAAGCACAAGGAAATGACCAACAAACACGAGAACAGACCAACCCAAGTGTTACTCAAAAACAACCAATGAAACAAAGGAAAAACAAAAGAGTTCTAAGGGCTGAGTCGGAATCAGAATAAGATTCGAACTTGAAACCTTGAAAGACTTCCATGTTTAGATTTGGTTATGAACCTACCTCCAATAGAACAAAAGACAAACTTAGGAGCAAAGCAAAGAACTCCTAAGACCCAACCAAACAACCAAAGGCGACCAAAAGAAAAGACAAAAAGGGGGACCCATTTTTTTATTCTACTACAAAAATGGGGTGGTTATGCAAGGAATAACACCTTCCACATACAAGTGACCCTAGTTTGGTATGATGTTTAAGTTGACATTACTTTGTTTCTTATCATGTATGAAAGTCAATATCTCTTTAGATTTGAGGAACATATCATTTTTATATCTTCTATTTTAGGATTACCATTAACTAAATTGATCATATTTGAGCATGATTTATTGATACCATACGTTGAAATGAAATTTAACTTATCAAAAAGCCAATTTTCCTAGGTGCTAACTCCACATTAAATAGTAAATTGTAAGTATAAAAGTATTTTAAAATTTGCATATCACAATATTCTAAATAATTAATTTATAGAATAAAAAATTAAATTTCTACACATTAAAAATAAAAAACTAAATTATATGAAATAATTTAAAATAAAGTTTTTTAGTGTAGTTACAAAAGTAACATGGGCTTTTGGTTTGTTTCAAAGTGCTTAACTTGTAGCTTTTTCTATTCCTTCCATATCTAATGATGTAAGATTTTCTATTATATTAAATTATTTCTATGAGATGACTAAAGTGGATTCTCTCTATTACAAATAAAAAAATAAATTAAAAAATGAAGAGATTCCTAATTGTTGATTCCCTAGTTGTACAATAGCTAAAATTACATCATATCATAGTCAAATTCAAGATGTACTTGCATGCTTCTCTATCTAAGATTATTTAAAAACTTAAATTATTCTCAATTTATTCAGCTATTGCAAATATTTTTCATTGTCTATTGGATGAGAAACATTGATTATTTTGAATTATCACAATGAAAATTTTATTTAGTGATAACAGATTTCCACAATCCATGAAGATTATTGCTAAGTGCTTATTACTTAGATTGTGTTGCATTTTTTGCATCTATGCTAGAAACACTTAGCAATAAAATTTTGTTTACAAACACTCATTAAAGTAAGTAGATGAGAAAGAGTGGATGCAAGAAATAGAGTCTCACTTAATCTAATTTTTCCAAGATAATAAAACAAGTTAGCAAGGGCATTGCCACTATTGGAGACAACAATCTTTTCCTCCACATTAGAGTTTTTCATACCAAAAATATGTGTTGGGTATAATTTTTTAGCATGATTTATTTATGTTTTAGATCACAATATAGTCTTCTCTAAAGTAAAAATCATTTTCATAAGAAAGTATCGAGTAGATTAAAATTTTTATTGATTCTTAAATTCTAAATTATGATTTTATGAATCAATAGGAATTACAAATAGACATGTATTTAAGATAAATTTTGAGCAAAAAAAGAGATTACATGTACGTTGGAAAGATTCTTGGGAGTTGAATAATGAGAATATTTATTCCCACCTTGCACGTTGATAAGTGAACATATCCCTCTTGGAGCTTCTTATTCTATATAGTGATTGTTGGATCAAGAAAAAATATTAGATAATATTATGTATAAGGATACTCTTTTTGAATGTTGCTCGACCTCCTTTAAAATTTAGGTGTAGAACATTAAAGGTGCATGTGAAAATATCATCAAATCTGTAATATTATTTATGACAATATATTGAGTGGCATTAGCTTTGTGGCTAATTTTGTTTTCTTAAAAGAGTTATTTCTATGGTAAATTTCTAAATTGTGTTTCCATTATATTTCTATATTTCATGCATTGCTAACCTTCATTGATGTGTTCTCATTTGGATTCAATAATTTTATGTTTGTATAATTTATTGTAAAGTTTATTCCAAGCATACATTTCTACATTTGATATATGATTTTAAATATTAAACTCTTGGAAAACAAGTACCAATCAATTATTTTTGATCAAAGTAGGAAGAAAACACATAATATATGTAAGTGAAGTTGTAATAATGGGGGTAGTTCGTGGAACTTGGTACTTGAACAAAAATGTATAAACAGTGATGTAATGTGACTTAGTACAAAACTTGGGTTTGGATCTTGATAATGAAAATACAACACCATAAGAATATGATAATGTAAGTGTTGCATCATGATAGGGGCAATAATGATTTGAAAAGTGGATTAATGATGAGTGCTAGATGATCCACAATGACCAAGGTGTGATGTCATTTTATGTATGATATATGCACTCAATTTAAATGGTTTGGAATAAGAATTAACATATAGGGGGCCTAGAGAGAATTTTGAATTTGAAAATGAGGGTCAAATCCACAATGCATTGTTGATTTGAGTCATTTCTATGCCTTCACTTTCAACCTAAGAATTTAAGAATTGATAATTTTGGAGCTATGAAATGTCTAGGTAGAGGTTAAGTTCATTTTTTTAATGGTTAGCAAGAAAATTAGATTAATGGAAAAGTCAAATTAATCTAAATTATGTACTAAGATAAATATTTAGAATATCCATATAAAATGGCATTAAATGAAATATGTAAATACAAGATATATAATTTTGTGTTGTACAATCTATGTCCTAATAAAACTTTAGATATACTCAACATAAATTTAATTATAAAATAAAATTCTTGATATCAAAATTTATTGATTTATATTTTTTAATATTAAATAAAATTGTTTAAAAAAAATATTAAAGTGTCACTTCATAAGAAGACTTAGTTGAATTAAGATGATCCCATAAATATTATCTCCTCAATAAAATATAAAACCTAACTTTTATTTAATATGACTTAAGATGACTAGAAAAATCTTTAGCCGATAGGCTATATATATTGTGGGAACTTTGAGACAAAACCTATCTCACGCCTGAAACTGCTTTTAAATCACCAGAAAACAGCTTTCTCCTAGTTTGCAGGCAACACTGCCAGACAACCGACATATCTTAAATGCATTAAATGATATTGAATTTGGTTGAGGGAGAGTCGCATCGAATTTACTAAGGTAAACAATTGAACATACAACTGTTTGAGGGGAATTAAGGAGGTAAAATATCTTATCTCCAGCGGTGTTAAAACGTCCCTTCGAGTAGTAACTATCTCAGCGCGCGTCAATTTGCTATACTATTGTATACCTACCACCGCCACCGCCCAAAAAGAATGAATCACTTACTATAAACAAGATACCTTTCAACATATATTACGAAGCAGAGCGAATCGAAGAAAACTTGGGAAACTGTAGTACAAATTTGGATATGACTGGAAGCAAATTGAGGACACTGTAGTAGGGATTTGTATCCAACAAAACGCATTAGAACAATCCATGGTACTTTCCGCCATTGTTTCTTAGCAATATTTATTCTCTTTAGTTAATTTTCCATTGCTATTCACATGTAGTTCCTACAATCATATTTATTTTAGCATAAAACTACTTATATTCCACTATGTGTTACCTTCCTACATTCTTCTACTTTCTTACATTATCTAACCCTCTTGGAAGAGAAATACGTTGTTGCCTCCTAAATCAAACCTATTTATTGTCATCTTCTTCACGCAGCACAGAAACTAAAACTTTTCTTCTCACCTTCTTCAACGCTCTACAAATCCAACACCCCCTAGCAATGCATCCCCGCTGCTATTTATTTTTGCTCCTCCAAACTCTTCCTCGCTGGTATTGACCTTTCACTCCTCCAATTTGGTGAGCTACAACCTGAAAATAAGGTTTGGGTGAGGGTTTTAGAGAATGTTTATTAAAATGAAAATTACGGCCAAGATGCTAAACATCCAATAGAAAAGGTATATGACAAGTCTAACAAGAAAGCTTAAAAATAAATACAAGAAACCTGTTACACTAGCATCTCCCGCACCAGTCCTCTCTCTTGAATTTTTGGTTCTTTGACTAGACTCGTGGAAAATCAATCCTTATTTTTTCTTACAGAGTCTACCATTCATTCCAAGAAAACCAAACCAGATCGTAGAAGCCCGTCTATGTGGATAAAGCAAGCAAAGAATCTAAAATCTTTGGAAAAGAGGTGGCTAATCAACAAGATTTAAACAACACCCACTCATAAAAATATGTTACAACCATGAGCAATCACCACCTGTTTACAATTGTGCTACGTGTTACCAGCGTCCTTCAACTTGTCCATCTCTCTTCCAACAGATAATTGCCTCGTGTCATTATATCACTTCCTTTTTCCTTCAATAATGCCTTTTACATTACCATCTAACAGCTTAATTCTTCAATGCTTTCATTTTTGCTCTACACCTAACTCCTCCTATAGTCCCGTAGAGCACAACTTACTGTATATACCACCACGCCTCCGTATATACTAAAATGATTTGTCACATCTGTGTGGGACAATTGTAGGCCCCATGGACAACCCTTATGAAGAGGGCTCCTTCTAGATTGACATTCGTTTGCCAGATGGGTATCCATTTGAACCCCCAAAGATGCAATTTATAACAAAAGTTTGGCATCCCAATATTAGCAGCCAAAATGGTGCAATATGCCTGGATATCTTAAGACACCAATGGAGCCCAGCTCTGTCCTTGAAAACCGTATTGATTTCTTTGCAAGCTTTTCCTTCAATACCTGAACCTCATGATCCTCAAGATGCTATTGTAGCACACCAATACTTGAATGACTGCTGGCTTTGATGTAGATAGGGTTTGAATGACTACTTAGAATTGAATCAATTCTTGATGACAATTATTCATTAATCCCAATTTATATTTGATGGGTGTCGTAGATTTTAAGATGATTTATAATTCTCATTATCATTTTAATTATTCATTTATTTATAAACAAAAACAATTGAATTGCATGTATATTAGTATGTGTGTTCCTTATGACAATGGATGACATAATGAGGAAACATTTATTTATTCTTTTGTTGAATTAGTATCATATACAATATTTAATATGGAAAATTTATTAAAAAATAGATAAAATGATATATTTACAAGTCTAGATTAGATAAAATTTAAATAAAAATAGGAAAAAATATTAAATTGAAATTTATTTATTATATTTTATTGGATTTTTAGTCAAATTTATCTCAAATAGTGTAGAGATTTTTAATTATATTTATTAGGTTTTGTTATATTCTATCTCTATTAGTCAATTTTACCAAAAATAGTGTAAATATTTTTTAATTATATTTTATTTATCCTACTTTATTAGATATTTTATTCAAACTTATTTCACATTGTGTAAAGATTTTTTATTATATTTTATTAGATTTTGTTATATTTTTAATGAACATAACTCTCAAGAGAGCATCCAAGTCTCTTTTCACTTTTTCATTTCCATATTATTGTAGCCTTAAACAATTTTTAGTGACGTATGTTGAGTGTGGCACCAATTTATTTTACTCAATTTCTATCATAAACACTTGCCACTCCATTAGGAAAACAACCACCCCTACGAGTGAATCCAAGGAGAACCCAAACTTCTATCCATAAAGTCAAAAGAACAATTAATTATTAATGATTTAGTTTTCAATGATAGATGACAGTTATGCTCCACTTAGCATCCCTTTCCAATAATTATTTAATTTTGAGACATTATCGTAGATTAGCATGCAAATAAACATTTTTTAAGTTCTTTTATAAAATCTTGGCTTATCCATTTACCAAATGCTACTTTCGAATTTAAAATACATTATATATAAATTACAATTGACATAACTATTGCATCTTGATTACAATATTGATGTCAAATTGCCTAGTTGTTAAAATATGAAACAAAATTCACAAAGAGAAATGGTAGCTTGAAGACAAATCACTAGTTCCTTAAATCAAGATTGTATCTAAAAATTGCATACATAAAAAAAATATATTATATGCATAATATTGTAAATCAATTAATATATCTTTTATGCATATATAAAAATGCACTCTCTAATATATTAACTTCTAATTATTTTTCTATGTATAAATTTTATCACATTTTAGGAGATTAAATTAAAGAAATGTTTACTTCAAGATTGATAGAATAAAGTTTATATTTGCAGGTTAAAGGTATTCATTTGTAAAGTAAAATCATTTAAAATAGTGTTTCTATTTTATGATCAAGATTGTCATCTTAAAAATATATTCTATGCATAATATTGTAAATCAATTAATGTATCTTTTATGCACATATAAAAATGTACTCTCTAATATTTTAACTTCTAATTATTTTTCTATGTATAAATTTTATCACATTTTAGGAGATTAAATTTTAAAGAAATGTTTACTTCAACATTGATAGAGTAAAGTTTATATTTGCAAGTTAAAGGTATTCATTTGTAAAGTAAAATAATTTAAAACAGTGTTTCTATTTAATGATCAAGATTGTCATCTTCCAAAAGGCAAGCCACAAATACTTATACATCACTACACATATAGTATATTGTTTACCATTTTAAAATTTTAATTTCATTCAGGAATGGACAATTCACATCAACCTAATGAGAATATTGACATATCGAGTAGTTCCAGGTCCCCAATTTTGTCGATTAACTCAATACCATTGATCAGTTGGAATGGCACTTCTACAAGCCACATATAAGATTTTGTGAATGACATTGCAATTAGCTGCCTTAACTTGCTACAACAATTAACTCAATACCATTGATCAGTTGGAATGGCACTTCTACAAGCCACATATAAGATTTTTTGAATGACATTACAGTTAGCTACCTTAACTTGCTACAACAAGCAAAGGCCATTGTTCGAAATGTACAAAGTGTGAAGGATTGTGACATTGAGTCATGGAAATAACAATACATGAGTTCCACTCAACTTGTGAGAAGTTGGGTTCCTTCTGCACTTTCCTTCATGTAATGAAAATAGATGAGTTCTACACACAAGGCAGTTCTGTCTACATAAAAGAAGCATTTTAGAATTACTTGAATGATGTCTAATACACTTTCTCTTTGTAAATGTGTATATAGTATGTGCTTTAACCATGTAACTATGACTTTTACTGACTTATGCATAGTTGGCTATTTTGTAATTCCCTAAAAGAAATGTAAGGTCCAATATACTATGGACAAGGCACTTTGCCTCGTGTCAAAAATATATACAAGTATGTAATACAAACACATTGTAAATTTTGCATAACACAATTAAAGTTGCTACAAATATTGCTTTATTTAGTATTAGGTTGTGTATAAATTGATTCAAGTGTTTTAATTTTCTCCAGAGGTAGCTTCTTATGAGTATATATAGCATTGTGATCTCCAAAATAAAATGGCAAGGACATAGATTGTGTTTTTTAGCGACTAGCTTTCTTTTGTAAAGATTGTCCTTCAAGTGGTCCTCTCTACAAAGAATGTGTTTCTGCAACTCATTCATCACAATTTGTTTTACAAGTCAAGAAGATGCTCAAATGTGATTCAATAAGAAAAGATGACATTGAACCTCATATAGCTCATGCTCACCAGCTTGTTTCCTTACATCTGGAACAAAGAAGTATTTTTTCTTAGAAATAATTCATCTTCTTCACCACCATCCTCATCCTCATCCTCCTCTGCTTCATCTTCCTCTGATGGTTGTTGTACAATGTGTGAAAGAAGATTTCATGAGAAAAATAATGAAGTGTTGTACTGCTCTCTTAAATGCAATTGAGTTCCTCAAGTAATTGTACTTACAATATGTTTTATCATCTGTGGCCTAAAATTATTTCAACATTCAACCCAAACATTGAAAAAATTGTATGTTTAATTCTTTATTGTGTGAAAGAGATGGTTATACAACCATTTTATTTTGCTAATGTTTATTTTTTGCTGTGAGATTAAAGCTTTGTTTGTTGTGGTACTGGTGTTTGGCTATATCTCCAAATTTGTATTACGAAGATTTTGAAAAATTATACAGACAATATTGTACAAGTTTTAAACTGCACTTCACTCCCATGCTTATTATTTCAGCATTCAACCCAAACATTGAACAAATTGTATGTTTAATTCTTTATTGTGTGAAAGAGATGGTTATACAACCATTTTATTTTGCTAATGTTTATTTTTTGTTGTGAGATTAAAGCTTTGTTTGTTGTGGTACTGGTGTTTGGCTATATCTCCAAATTTGTATTACGGAGATTTTGAAAAATTATACAGACAATATTATATAAGTTTTAAACTGCACTTCACTCCCATGCTTACTTCTATATATGTTTCTATCGGCGTAACCCTTGCACCCTCTGGTGCAAGTGCTAGTTATAATTCAACTCAAATTCAGTGAATTCATAAGCTCAGGTTAATCATGCTTTCTCATTTTCACATTGCAGTCTATTTTGCTTAGACTTTCTCCCATCAAATTATTGTCCTGACTGCAAGTTGCATGAAATAGCAGGCCGGAAAAGGCCAAAATGTGCAAAAAGGTGGAACGCAGAAATCTAGAAATTGGGTGGAACAGCTGGTTATAGATGGCATTCTATTCGGGACAAATAATGCAGTAAGTTAAACTTTTGATAAAATTTTGAAAATTCCAATTTCCACATGGCAGTTTTCAATAATGTAATCTTAATCAGTAATGAATGTTCACATGGCAGTCTATCATCTTAAAGATTTCTCCCATAAAATAGCGCACCACCACGGAAATGGTATCTGATCCGATCCGAAAAATATCTGCAGCAGTCAACTGATAAGACACAAGTGGTCCACAAGGAGTTGGATGAGTAACACTGGCTCAACTCAAATTCAATAAATTCAAACGCTTATACATTGTTCATCATGCTTTTTCATTTTCATTTTACAGTCGATTCTGTTAAAACTTTCTCCCATCTAATTATTGTCTTTAACGCAAATAGCGCTACACCACAGAAATTGCGTGGAATAGCAGGCCAGAAAAGGCCAAAATATACCAAAAAAGTGGAACGAAGAAACGCAGAAATTGGGTGGAACAACTATTGGTCATATATGGCAGTCTATTCTGGCCAAAGAATATGGAAAGTTAAACTTCGACAAAAATTTGAGAACTGCAATTTTAACATGGCAGTTTGCAATAATGTAATCTTATTTAGTAATGAATGTTCACCTGGCAGTCTATTCTGCTTAAAACTTTCTCCCATCAAATGTTCTGAATGTGCAAATAGCGTTATACCACAGAAATTACATTGGAATGTACAAAAATTAAACTCAATAGAATCTGATCCATGCATATCTTTCACTCAGTCAAATGATAAGACAAAAGTGGTCCAGAAGGATTGCAAGATGCCTTCTAACCTAGGAAGTTGATGCAATATATCATATTGTTGTAACCACTATTATTCATACTCTGTAGCCAAGCTTTTCAAGTTTGAATTGCATTCAGCTATTCTATTTCCTCTCCGTTTTATCTGCATTAGACTAGGAGGTACACTTCTCAATCTCTTCAAAAAATCTTGAAGATGGCGTCTATACTTGCAGAGGGTGCTGTTGGAAAAGTTTGTGAGATGGCCATTCATCAAGTGGCTAATGAGATAAGCATACCGAGAAACTTTACGGAAGACTTTGAACATTTGAAGAACAAAATAAAGCAAATAAATTATTTTCTAAACGAAGCTGACGAGAAGAACAGTAGACAAAAGGAGTCTGTCAAAGAATGGCTTCAAAGCGTTCGCAACATTGCCTGGGAGGCAGAGGACATCCTTCAAATATGTGCTGTGGATTCCATATATGCTACTAATACTCAGTTTTGCTTTTTGAGTTGTAATGAATTGATTCTTCGCCATCAAATGTGCAGAAGAATTCAAAAGGTCAAAGCTCGAATGAGCTCTGTTATTGAAGATGGAAACCAATTGAGTATAGGTCATACTGCGGTGTCTCACATAGAAGAAGCAGAATCATCAAGTACATCTGCGAGACGACAGTTTACGAGACTAAGTCTCCTGCCCAGCGATTCGAGACTAGTGGGGATACAGCCCAAGGTTGAAAGCATGGTGAATTTGCTAGAAAACCCCCAATTTCCAATTATTGCAGTGGTTGGAATGGGGGGACTAGGCAAGACCTATCTTCTTCAGCATGTCTACGACGCCCAAAAGGGAAGGTATGAGATATCTGCGTGGCTTTCAGTATCTCAGTTCTATTCTTTTTCCAAGTTGCTTAGTGATTTAGCCTTCCAATTGAGTAAAGATTTAAGTAAGGAAATTGAGAAGAGTGGGGTAAGTGAAGAGGTAGCAACACAGTCGATTCATAGCTTTATCCAAGGGAGGAGGTGTCTTATTGTTTTAGATGATGTATGGAGGGTTACTAGAAAGTGATTTGCTAACTAAACTTGGTATCCCAACTGGAGGTAATAGTCAATGCAAAATTTTGGTTAGCACAAGAAGCTGAGAGGTCTCTTAAATCTCAATGCTAAGATTTATGATATTGAAAGTTTGACAGATGAAGAGAGTTGGAAGCTTTTTTGTGCTTATGCATTTCCCGAGTCTGAGGAAAATAGAGCGCCAGAGTACCTGGAGGAGGTTACCCTTAACATCGTGAAGGAATGTGGGAATTTGCCGCTTGCCATCAAGACCACAGCAGCATCTCTGGCAAGCACTACAATTTCAGGGGACTGGCAGTTCAAGTTGAGTAAGCTGCAGAAGGTAGGCACTCCTAGCGATCCTGTCATGGATATTCTCATGTTGAGTTACGACACCCTGCCCGCGCATCTGAAGGCTTGTTTTGTTTATCTTTCCTTCTTTCCCGGGGATGAGGAAATAAAGTGTGAGTATCTCATATATCTATGGATGGGAGAAGGATTCATTCCAGCAGGAGAGAATCCGTGGGGTTATTTATATCAACTTGCCAATCTGTCTGGTTGAAGTATGGGAAGATGAATGGGTAACAAAATATTGTAAAATTCATGATTTATTACTTGACTTGGCCATACATATATCCCAAGAAAATCAATGTGCATTCGGTGTTGAGGATACCTTCTTCAAATTGCAGTCTATGAATACAGGTGGTGGTCCCTGGTGTCGCCTATTTTTGGTGAAGAAAGATATTGATGAGCATGCCATCTCAGAGAGGCGTCCTGTTTCTTCCACACTTATCCGCACACTATCGCTGTCCAGCAATACCGAAATTGGAGGGAACATTTCGGCAATGTTGTTTAGTAGTATGAGAGTTCTATGGGTTCTCGACTTCAGCTAGACAAATTTCACCACATTTCCTGCTTGCATTGGAAAGATGAAACTTCTTATGGTGTTGAATTTGAGGGGGACAAAGATTAAGAAGGTACCATACTGTGTGAAATGTTTTTAGAGTCTCTCTTTTCTTAGTGTCTCCGATTGCATTGAATTAGAGTGTGAGGCACCGAAATGGATAAGTGAACTGAGGTGTCTTCACATTTGGAAGACCCATTTGAGTGAATTCCAAAGGGAATATCAAAGATGGAGTCTTTGCGAACACTGCGACCTCAAAGGGTGGAGTTTTTGCCAACACAGGGAATATCAATCAGTTTGTCGTCGCTGTCAGTGGAAGAGGAAGGTGTGTTAAGGTTAGAGGATGTTGGAAGATGAGTGAGATTGAGGAAATAGGGTTTAAAGTTGATCGTGAATCACAGTTGAAGATGCTGGAAGAAGGGATCTTTGCGCCCTTGCTCAACATGCATTGTCTGCAAGTCGAAAATAAGATCGATGGAATGCAGGGTGAATCAGAATCAGATCTTGGGACATCTCAGATTAGATGGTTTTGCAGTGCCAAGTTGGATATGTTGTTTGGAAAATTTCAAGTTCCTTTATTTACAGAATTGTCAATGCAGTAGTTACCCAGAATCAAAAGCAATGCCCAATCTAGTTAGTTTGTGGTTTTCTACTAACAAGAGGTGCAGAGAATTTCTAAAGGCGTTTGGAATGTCGGGAGGGTTTCCACACCTCCGCTTGCTTTTAATAAATGAATTCTCTGAATTGGAGGAGTTTCCCGAAATGGAAGATGGAGCGATGGGATGTTTTGAGACGTTGTGGGTCTATCAGTGTGAGAAGTTGAATAAAGTGGGAGAGGGATTGGAACGACTGAAAAGACTTAAGGAGATTGATTATTCCCTCTCAGGGACGGATGAATTGAGGGAGACATTGATGGAAGGTGGGATATATTGGAAATAAATCAAAGCCAGCAATTCACACATAACTTTTATTAGTTGAATAAGGGTAAGGGAACATTTAGTGTATATATAGTTTGATAAATGATTTTTATAAACATTATTTATTTATTTATTATTATTATTATTATTATTATTTTAATTTATTATTTATATTGATGAGTACTACCAAATAAGGGGGTAACTCCCAAATATAGTAGTGGCTTTAGGCAGTAGAATACCATAAACAACCCATAAAGTTTACTCCTAGCTAGACATTCCTAAACATTCATAAGCTGATAGATTGTTGCCATACGATTCCCCATCCTGACAAGCTTGTTGAGACTGCCCTCCCCCAACCAACAGAGATCGAAGTCCATGTATCTTGCAAATGTCACCAAGTCCCCATTCCTGACTCCCATTCGAAAGACTTCCCATGCGTCGGACATGAAGTTGATAAGAGCCTCATGCTTGGAATTTCCCGTATCACCGCTATTACCTTCATCATCGCTCAGAATGGCCGGATCAAAGTAGACTCTGAGAAGACTGACCCAACCTTTCGTCTTTAGCTCCAAAGTAGCATTTGCAACAACAAGAATGTAGATTGGCACCACGAGCCTGTCTAACCATGCCACCACACATTCTCTGGACTCAGTGATGTCCACCAAAACTCCAATCAAAACCTTGAGCAGCTTCCCGTCACACCAATGTTGATTTACACTCTGAAGGGAGGAAAGCAGATCAATAATAGTATTTAGTATTTCCTGATTTTGGACTAGGAACAAACGCCTACACTGGGCTGGGAGAGCTTCCGAAGCACATTGGCAAAGAACCTCGAATTGAAAAACCATGCTTGTTTCACACCCCACACCCCCAAGACATCCGCTTACAGAATAAGGTGGGTCGGGGTACCAATGTTAAATAAGCGTGGAAGGTTACTAAAAAAACCAATGGATTGCAAATACCCAACAGTCGTAGAGTGGCCCGAATCACCTGGGATCTAAACCACCGGTACACTCTGCAAATACTCACATTCCAAGGGCTTCTTGGGCATGGGTATGGACAACAGATGAGGCACATCAGCCCAGAGAGTCACATAAAATAGTTTCTTGCAGACCCAGCCATGGTATAGATGTTGAACCCACGACTACTTTTTCGGCTTGCCCTACACCCGAAATTTCCAAAAGGTCAGCCGCTCTATTTGCCTCTCTATAAACGTGTGATAATGTGTACTCTGTTAGCCTGCCTAAAGATTCTTTTACTAGACCGATCCAGTCATGCATTTTCCAATTTTGTGATTTCCCAGAAATGATTGCGTTTATGCAGAGCAACGAGTCTCCTTCGATCTCGACTTCTTCAATGCCCTTCTCGATGCAAATTTGTAGCCCAAGCCATAGTGCTTCCATTTCAACCATGTTGTTTGTACATATCCCAAGATTTTTTGAAGCTGCCCACACACACTCACCTTTGGGATTTCAAATTATGCATCCTGCCCCCGCATTGCCCGGGTTGCCTTTTGCCGCCCCATCGAAGTTCATTTTCCATTTTAGCCGTACCAGATGAGTCCAAAAAATCTCTTTCCTATTCACTTTTGGTTCATGTAGCCAGCAGAGAGCAGGTATCCTGAGCCCACTCCATTTCTTCATGATTTCTTCATCCCACCTTGAGAATTTTGACTTAGTTCCCACGTTTATCTTGTTATTCACAGTCTCTATGATTGCCAGCTAAATTTTCTCAAAAAGGCATTCCCGTGGCAGTGATGTACCTTTAAAAATTTGTCTATTCCTTTCTTTCCATATATGCCATACTATCAATGAGGGCGCAAGACACCAGATTCCCTTCCAGTACCCAAACTTGCACATGACCGACCAACTTGCCAGAAAATCCCAAAGTTTATAATGTCTTGGTCCAATAAGATTGAAATCATTTTGCAATCTATCCCAACAGAATGCAACGTATGGACAGGATAGGAGCAGATGGTCTAAGTTTTCTTCTGCTTGTTTACACAAGATGCACCGGGATGGGCCAAGAATACCTAATCTCTTTAGTCGCTCACTAGTTAGGCAACGTTTATGGAGAGCAGTCCATAAGAAAGCCCCGACCTTTGGTAGAATCTCTTTTTTTCCAACAGATTCTGGCCATCCAAGATTTGTCTTTACTTTGCTTTAGCTGAATTTGGTAGCCTAGCTTGGCAAAATACTCCCCGGAAGATGCCTCACACTAGAAAATAGAGTCTTCCCGATCAAAGAGTCTTATCAGGCAGTTACCGAGCTCCTTGCATATCTTAGTAGTCAAGATTTCAGGGATTTGTGGGGATGAAAATTTGATCCAAGAGTACATACCGTAAGTTGAGTTGTTGTTTGTTTTAACATAATCTGCCACCTTTGCACCAAAAGTGGAGTGAAGGTGGTCTAAATATTGATCGAGATCAAACATCTTCACCAGGCATTGGTGGCCATTCCATGAGTCCATCCAAAATGATGCTTTTTTCCTGTCTCCAACCCGCCATGATAGGTGTGTTGTTATTATGTGCCTGCAACTTGATTTGAATTTCCATGCAGCTGATCTACCATCTAGATTATCGACTGTTAGTATTCGAGACGAGTCTTCATTGTCCAGGTATTTGTTTTGTAGAATTCTGCACCAAGGTTTTTTAGGCCTTTTGTACATCTTCCATATCAGTTTTGCACCTATTGTGTTATTCTGCAACCACATTTTATGTAATCCAGCTCCGCCCTCGTTCTTTGGCATGCAGACTGACTCCCATCCGATTAAGGGAACTTTTTTTTCCTCTTTGGAACCTTCCCACAAAAACTTTTTCATAATACCTTCCAAATCTTTTTCTATTTTAACCGATGCTTCCAAACAAGACATTGTGAATATAGGAATTGCCGCCAAAACCGTTTTGGTCATGGTGATCCTGCCTGCCAGAGTGAGCCAGTTGTTCCTCCATGCCATCACCTTGTTTCGACATCTTTCCACCACCTCACTCCAATGACTGGCTTTACATGAGCCTTCAAATATTTGTACACCAAGGAACTTGGATGGTAATTGTCTGACACGAATTCTCAAGATTGAGATGATCGCTTGCTGCAGTTGGTCCCTTGTGTTGAAGAATAAAACGCAAGACTTATCCCTGTTCATTTTTTTCCCTGAATTGTTTTCGTTGTCTGCCATCACCTTGCTTATAATTATGGCTTCATTTATACTTGCTTCCCCTAGGAGGGATGTATCATCCGCAAATTGTACATGGGTGATTGGTTCAGTATTAGGGGCAACACATATGCCACGCCAACGCCCCTACATTCTACAGTTTTTTATAGCACAGCTAAAAGATTCTGCCAAGATGACGAAGACAAAAGGTGAGAGCAGATCACCTTGCCTAAGCCCATTTGTTGCTTTGAAGAAACCTTGGAGTGATCCATTAATTGCTATAGAAAATCTCACCATGTAGATGCATTGAAAGATTAGTTCTCACCACTGACTGCTGAAGCCTAATTTTTTCATAACTCCCATCAAGAACGACCAACACACCTTGTCATAAGCTTTCCTAACATCCAGTTTTATAATCATCCTCGCCTTTTTGCTTGACGAAGTGTATGTACTGCCTCCGAGATGATAAGTATACTGTCTGAAATTTCTCTACCAGGCACGAAGCCATTTTGTTTCGTCGAAATGATCTTAACCAGAATAGGTTTTAACCTATTGGCTAGCACCTTAACCGCGATCTTGTACAAAGTATTGCACAGTGAGATAGGTCTAAATTCATCAAAGGATGTGCATTTTTGCTTCTTTGGGATCAAAGCTATTATCGAATTGTTAATATCCTTAACAAATCAGCTAGTTTTGCGAAATTCTTCAACAAACATCCATATCTCGTTACCCATGAAACTCCAACATTTCTGGAAGAAGCTTGCAGGGAAACCATCAGGGCTTGGAGCCTTGTCAGGGTGCATTTGAAAATGTGCCTTATGCACTTCTTCCATTGATACTTGTGCACACAATCTTTTGCTGTCTTCTTCGCTGATTAAAGGCCTGACAGGATCCAGGAAATCCGCATTCAACTCTTGGTTGTGAGTTCCCCCGAGCAATTTAGAGAAGAACTCACACGCTACCAAGCCAACCACCTCCCCACCACTGACAACCTGGCCACTACAATCATGGATCTCTTCTATCTTTTTTTCCACCCTCTTGGCCAAAACAGATGCATGAAAGAATTTGGAATTGGAATCCCCCTTGGTTAGCCATACATCCCGCAATATGTCTCTCCAGTAAATCTCTTCCCTTTTTAGTAGCTCACCTAATCTTTCCTTTAGGTGCTTTTCTCTTGTGTATTCTTCATTTGTCGTACCTTTCTTTATTATCACCTCGCTAAGGGCTTCCAGTTCCATCTCCAATTTTGCTTTATCCATAAAAATGTTCTGGAACTGTGTCTTGTTCCATTCTTTTAGTTTTTGTTTAATTAGCTTCAATTTCTTTACTAGTATAAAACTAATAGAGCCACCAACCTTCAATTCTTTCCACCATTGCTCCAGAAGCAGAAGAATATTCAGATCTCGCCACCGCATATTTTGGAACTTGAAATTTGATTTCTCTATTGCTTGCCTAGATGTTATTGACAGTTCGACAGGAAAGTGGTATGATATTAAGACGGGAAAGATATTGGCAGCCAACTTTACTCCTGTTTCAAACCAGCAAGGTGATAACAAGAACTGGTCCAGTCTTTCCGATATAGCCGTGAAGTCCTTGTGACGATTTGTCCATGTAAATATTCTATTGTCCATTGGGCAATCCACCAGCCCACACTCCCCTACAAATGCTCTGAAATCTAGGATGGATTGTGGCACCTTCCTAATGCCACCACTCTTCTCGGATAAATCAAGGCATTAAAGTCTCCCCCTATGATCAGTGAATTTACTGAACGAGAAAGTACAAATTCAGACATAGAGCACCATAGTGTAGCTTTGTCAACTGTTTTTGTCAGGCCATACACACTTATAATCAAAAACCTTTTGTTCAGGGTTAAATCGAATGCAATTGCCGCCATCCAGTTCATAGAGGCGAACAAGACCTCCACAAAAACCTCTGCCACCTTCTATAAAAGTCCTAAGCCACATGTTGCGCCAACCAAATTTTGAAAAGAGCCATCCCAGTACCGACAATATTTGAAGAATTTTGCACATTCTTCGTCTGCTAGCTTTGTTTCTTGCAACAAAATAATACTACTTACACTTTTCTGTAATTGACGCCTAACCAGGCATCGTTTGTTAGGGGCCATTAGGCCCCTGACATTCCATGTAGTAATCCTCATTGCTTCCCAAGGGTGGGTTCTCCTCCCTTGGTACTCATAAATTTGGTGATGCTAGTATATTTCTTGGCCACCACTTCTTCTTCCCTTAGTTGTTTTAGGGATTTCCTCCCTCTTGGGTTTCTCGTGTTGCCGATTTTGCCTAGACCCAAATGATTGATTGCCGACTAGGAAATACATCTTTCATCTATTATGTCCAATGCATCATCATCACAAGCATTTGAATCTAGGTCATGACTTTCACTATCTACATCTGCCACTGTGCTCATGAAAGGTGGATGCCCTTTCCCCGGGGAGGGTAATTGGGTATGTGGAGCCATCCCCACTTTACTTCTGTGTGAATCAATGGGGGATTGAGCGCCATTCTTCTGAACTCGTTCTTTTGAGTCAATTGCTTCAGTTAGGTGAGTTTTTTGTTTAGTAGCATCTGCCTTAGTTGTGATGGTTTGGGATGGGATGGTTCCAGATGGCCACTCATTCCAAACCTTTACATTCTTTGTGCAATTTTCTGCACTGTGACTTCTATTCCCGCATTCTACACAAAAGAAGCGTGGTTCTTCAATCTCAACATCCTACAGCCATCTTTCCCCTTTCACCATGAGACAAATTTTGTGCGGTATGGGTTCAATTGCAGCAATACGGAGTCTGGTGAACTTATACATATCACCTTCCAAAATATTTGAGTCCACTTCGAGTAAAGTTCCCAATGACCTGCCGATCTTTTCTAGGCAATCCCTGCCCAATATTCTATCGGTAAATTATATAATTGAACCCAGACCAGAGTATCATACGGTTGCTCTTTTGTCAGATCAAAATTCATGCACCATGGTTGCATATACAGTGGCATGCTCTTCATGTACCAAAGATCTCCTTTCATTATTTGTTGTTTTGTTTTCTCATCTACAAATACCACCATAAAAAACCCCTTTGGCATAAACCTTATTAACACTTTTGTGTTCCAATTTGCTATGATCCAATTTTTGATCTATGCGCGACTTGGTGAGCCCCCGATGAAACGGAAAATACAAGCAAATTCACTCAGGAGGGTCGCGTCTTCCTTAATTTCATTAGTCACATTGATCTCCATTAGGGGCTCTTCTTCTTGCTTGTTACTAACTGTCGATGTTTTCCTTGGTGTTTCTTTTGGTGTCTCCGAGCCAAATCTTTTACCTTTTGCTATCTGATGACTATGGGTTTTGTTTCTCCATTTGATTCCTGCCCGGGCATTCCATACTTCATTTCCTCTTCGCTCAAGATGCGGATACTACCCTGTGTATAGGGTTCGGCTTTCTGTAAGGGTTCCAGGAGTATCATGTCTTCGCCTAGCTTGGTTTCCTTTCTTATCCATCCTTTCCTATGACGTGGCTGATAAGCATTTGTCTATCCATTCTCCGCCGACGAAAACCCATTGTGGAATGTGGTCCTTCGCACCACCCTCAGCTCCATCATCCTATAATTTGTCACCCCAAAGCCTTCTTCCTTCCCCTTCAGCTGTGCCTTCTGAAGCAGCCTTCCTGCCTTCCGGCTTCGCACTGCTCTGCTCCATTTCGCTTCATAATTATTTTATTAATTATAAAAGATATTATCATTAAATTATTAAAAATAAATAAATAAATAAAAATAAATTAATTAATTAATTAAAAATAAATAAAAATAAATAAAAATTAAAAATAAATTAAAAAATTAAAATAAAATAAAAATAAATAATAATAATAATAATAATAATAATTTTATAAACATTATTAGTTTGAGAGGTCCTATTCTATTGTTTTTTGTGTAGATTTTATTTTATAAAAAGTATTAAATATTTTGAATATAGTTAATTTTAAAATATATATATATATATATTTATTTATTTAGTTTTTTTTAAGATATCAATTTGAAATTATTATATTTATTTTAAATATTTTATTTTATATAATATTTGAAGAGTAATATTTAATGAAATTTTATTTTATTTTATATGCTTAAGAATTATTTTTAAATTTTTTTATTTATTTGATTGTTATTTATAGAGCTACTTTTATTTATTTAAGTGTTATTTTATAATTTTAGTTATTTTAAAATTATGAATGTTAATTCACTTAAAAAATAATTTATTTTACATTAATTTATTTAAGAATTATTTAACTTAATTTGTATTTTTTACATTATTTTTATTTAGTTAAAATTTATTATTTTACTTTACAACTACTTAAGAACTATTTTAATTTTATTTATTTAAAAGTTATTTCATTTTACTTTCAAATTATTTAAAAAATATTTTACATTAATTCAACTTTAAATATATTTTTTTAACATGGTCATGTCATGCACTCAATTGAAGCCATTATAGGTCATCTTTCAATGTAGTTAGAAAAGTTGTTAGACTGGAATAGATCAAATCAAATAAATATGATAGAAAGAAAATTTTATTGTAAATAATTGTAAATGAAGAGAGATTATTTTACATAAAATAATGAATGGTAATTGAAAAATATAATAAAATTCATGCATCTCAACATCTAGAATGCCCTAGATAGTTGTGTGAAAGGATCTTAATCGATATATTTCAAATCACCTTATGTCAAGTCGAGTTTATCACTTTGGATCCTATTTGCAATTGTAAACTCTATCTCAATGAACTTGACCTATACAAATGTTTACTTCCTATTCTTAATATTTTTTTAATCCTTAATTATTGAATTGGAGATCTTCTTTCACACATGCTATTACATAGGGATTTTGACTATCAAGTTAGTAGTGTTCATAAATACCCTAAAAATAAGCATGCTTCAAACATGCACATGAAATTTAGAATGATTCCTAGGTGGTTTACTTGCAATAGACTAACTATTTGATTGGAAGAATATTTTCTTTATCTCAAAATAACGAAATGATTCTTCTCTTTTACTACCTATAAATATGCATTCAAGTGTGTCTCTTTGATAATCATCAACATGAATTCAAACAAATGCATTCTCTAGATGAGCATAACACAAAATTTTGAATTCTTATGCATAGTTATCTTAAGAAAAAAATGTAGATGGGGGAAATTTAACTCAAAATTTTGATTTTGATTTTCTATTTAGGTGGATCATGGTTGAAGCTATAAGGATTACTCCATAGTTGTAAATATTCCCTAGGTTAGATAGAAAGGTTGGACTAGTGTTAGAAATGATTATATTATGTATTAGAATAGGATTAGTCATGAAAATGAAACATATAAACCAATTAGACTAGGTTTGCATGCACAAAAGTATAAGGAGTAGTGACGAGTATAGGATTAGGTGGAAGTGAGGATAGGTACATGAGATCAACCATGCATATAAATGTGTCATTTGTAGCTATATAAATGTATTGTTATTGCCTAAAAAGAGGCACAAAAATAAACCTAAATAGGAAGAAAGGAATTGGTATGCATTTTTTCCCATTAAATTTCACCCCCACTTTTAGATGCATGTGAATCCTAAATGAATATTTTATCTCTACGTATCTAGCACCCATAAACATGGATATTATAACTTATAGACAAAAAAAATTATGGTTCATATTTAGGGTGACAAATTTAGATCATGTGTGTATATATTTTTACATTCTTTTTCTTCCTTTAGATTTTTCTACATATGTTCTCTTGTGAATTTGTATAAGAAAAGGGATAAAATATTTGCATAAATAGCTTATGAATTGCAAGAAAAAATAAATTTATTAAATAAGAACATTAGTAAACATTTATGTCTCTCCTCAATTAATCACTCCCAAAGGGTAAAATTTATTAATGAAGGTTTTTCTTAAATATATTGATCATAAGCATGTACTCATGTAAAAAAATAGTAATATATAGAGATCAAGCTAAAAAATTCAATATGGTAAATGCATAGTACCATTGAAAAAATACATCATTAGAATTTCATAATTTTAATCACACATGGCATTCATATTGAATTATAAGAATGCAAGCACACATAATTATCTAAAAATGGAAATATAACAATCAATTCAGAGAGATGACTCATGAGAAGCATATCATTCTAGACTAGAGGTAGGATCCAAATAAGATGGTTTCCCTTAGCATAGAAAAAAATAGTGATACATCCCTCTATAGCCAAAAGAACCCATAAAAGTACAATAAAAGGATTAATGTGAAATATATAAGAATATGTGTGAGATTTTAGAGTTGTATCACTTTAAGACAACTTAAATATTTTAGTCAAAATTATTTTGACAAAAAAATGGAAAAATAATTTCACTTGTTATGACTTACATCAACTTGATTGTGTACGTTTGGGAAAAATATTTTTAGTCAATATAATTCCACTCAAATATGTTACAATACATTAAAACTACACCAAATGTTCCATTACACTACAATGTAGAGTATTTATATTACAATGTAGACACATGAAATTTGACCTTAGTCTAATCACACTTGATTTTACCTATCATAATATTTAATTAAATAAATATTTATTATTTATTTAATCAATTTAACCTTTTCCCTTATCCATCATCTTTAAATAAATAAATTTCATAACCTTATCCCTGAATTCTCCAACTAAATTAACTAATTAATTCTCAATTAATTAATTAATTTGGGCTAATTAATTCCCTCTACATTGTCCAATTAATTAAATAAATATTTTATTTATTTAACTAATTTCACTTTATCCACTTTCCTTATCCATTTAATCCTAGCCCTCCATTTTGTTCAAATGGATCATAATCTAAATTTTTCCTCATGTGACAAGTGTCCCCTTCACATGTCTAACTAACTTCTTGTCTAGATTCATTGAATCTAGACACTTCCCAAAAGTCAAATTAACTTTTCATCTTATCCATTCATCTTATCTAAACCTCTTAATCCTAGCCATCCACATAAGGTTGTTACCATAATCCTAATGATAAACCTAAACCTTATCCCTCATGTGATACTTGTCACATGACTACAACTTCAATCCAAACCCCACTTCTCATTTAATATGCACCATCCATCACTCAGTGCATCATGGACCTTGATTTCTCTCATGGAAATTCTATAAATGAGTGGACTCCCATCCCATTTGTAAATATCCAATCTTATGCTAATGTTATGTTGCAAAATTTCTATTGAATCATATTAATCACATCATCATGCTATTAGAATCATGAGCAACCACATCTAAGCTATCAACACATCAGCATACTACACTTGATAATTTTGAGTTTTGCATGTATTCAGTTTTATATAGACTAGATTCTATGCATATTTCATATATATCATTTATATGTAATACATTTTGGTGAACCTGACGTTAATCCTTACTTCTAAATACTTGTCCATGTGATTTTTGGTGAGTTTGATTTTGCTGGTGAAGGAATTTTCTAAGTAGGGTTTAAAAATATTTTTTTTATAGGATCCTTGAATCACAAAAATAAACTCATAATTGCACTTTGGAAGGCCGAGAGATGAATTTTGATATATAACTAGACATATTTTTCTTACTGATTTTTTTTTGAAATTATTTTTAGGCCCCCTTAGGACCCACCGTACAAAATTCATATGGTCATATAGAAATCTATATGGTCGTACATTCATATGGCCTATCTATAGACTAGGCTTATACAAATAAAATATAGAGGTATTTCATTTGTAGGTATATACACATGAAATATAGGGTTTTTGTAGGTATATACACATAAAATATACAGTTTTTATATACATAGTGAGTATATTGCATATTTTTATTAAATAAATCATTTTCTTTACTAAATATACTCTTTGTATATACATTTACCTAGGTTTTATTATATATACAATAGAACATTTTTTTGCATGGCACAACATATTTGTGAGTATACTCACGCAAGCCTGCGACCTATGGAGTATACACAGACCATGACCCGTGGAGCTCTCATAGCCCGCGACCATACTCATCGCATGGTCATGTAGGATTTTCAAAGCCTAATCACTTTTATTCCTTTAGTATTTTAACTTTTTTTTTTTTAGGTAAAGATGGCTAAGCCACAAAATATACTGATAAAGAAAAGTATTACAAAATACGGTGAGTTGCTAGAAAGAAGCAAAATGCAACTAAAATATTACAAAATCGGGCCAATAACGCTGAAGCTAGAAAATGTAAAGATTGAGCTAGGAGGAGAAACAAGATCTTGGGAAATACATCTGAAGAAGAGAGAGAGGAATATCAACACTTTAACTTTAATTTTAAATTTTTTTTGAATATTTTAAAAAAATTAAAAATCTATTTAAAGTTTTTTTTTTTTTTCAGGGCTCTCGGTCCTTGGTCATATGGATGACTAGGAGTGCTACAAAACTTGGGAGCCAACATAGGTGGTCGCTCCCCTATTCCTATTGGGGCTTAGTTTTTAGCACCCAGAGCTTATCACTATCCCCTAGTCCATTGGGTGATTAGGCGTTAGGCACCTAGGGGCTAGCCTTAGCCCCCTTCCTTTGCAAGCCTAAAAGGAGTAGTTCTACAAAAAATAGGCATAACTTTTGACTCACATATCAGATTTTCAAAATTCAAAATGCATTGAAAATCTAACTTAGATCTCTTTATGGTAGTGTAAGTGTATTTTTTAGATTCTTCTTTGTAAATCAGGTGTAATCAATCAAATTCAACCCTTCATTTCAATCTTTAAGTGCTCATTATCGTTCATATGAAATCATTTTTTAACAAATATTTTTTATAAATTTATGAGAAAATCATAAGGAATTCATTTTTGCAATATGTTTCTACTTTAGGGTATGTGCATGATCATAATGGGCCAAAAAGTGGCGATATGATGGGTATGTGTAGGGTATGTGGCTGACGACTTTTTTTTTACCCAAAATTGATGAAATGAAAAGGGTTTTTAAAGGACATTCTCAGCTTTCCACCAATATAAATTATGCTTTACTTTGAATTTAATAAATAATTATTATTCATTTTGTATTTGAATTACGACTACAATCCGATTGATAGGTGATTAAAAAACATCTATAGCTTTCAAATGGTATCACATTTTTTGAATCTGAAACATGCGCCACATTCTATGCTTCGCATACTATAGGATTAAAAAAAAAAGAATTTCATGAATTTTTGACCAAGTTAAGGTGGTTAGACATATGGGTTTTTATATTTTTTAAAAGTTGTAATAAAAAATTCATAATTAGTTATTTACTTGGAAACAAATTACAAAAAAATATGCATCACATCAGGACATGAGTCCTCTACTTATATCTAAAATATTATAAAAATATATTATCATTTTATTGTGGTTAGGGTGGTTAGACATGCACCTACTTCTTATTTTTTCCCTGAAATTTAAGTACTACTGCATTGAAATTTTAAATTTTCACCAAATAGATTTTTTAAAAAAAATAATCCTTGTAGTTTAATAGAAACTACATTCAATTTGCTAGAGATTCTATTCTTACATATTTTTGAAATAATATAGATAACTTATTCAAATTTTTATGTCAAGTTGCCTATCTCTGGTTTTTCTAAATTTTTTGCCACTTAAGGGCCTATTTTTTCCATGATGATCCTGCACATACCCCTTAGACAACTCTGTTTGGTGTTTTTTATCTACATTCAAAATTGGGCTTAAAATTTACTTGGACCACATTTGCATTTGGGATCTAAAATAAACAAGTGTCTTTTAATTCCTAAGACTCACTTACATATTCTCTCCTCTTGCATCCTAGTGCGATCTTGAGGAGCATAAATAAGTGAGATTATTTTCTTTTTAGGAGGCCTTCCTAGGGATTTCACCACCCTAGGAGACAACCTCAACTCTTGTGTTCTAGTGAAGTCTAAAGAGCGTGGGGTGAATCAAAAGGAACACCTCTTGGAAGTACAATATTGTCAATCTAGGATAAGCCTCTAAGAACTTTATACCTTAGAGAAGTGAAGGTGGAGATGGTTTACCTTCTCCTCTCACTTGTTTGGTAGTATTCTCTTTCATCTATGAATTAGGCCTCATGTACCCTTATGGTATATAGAGGATACCCCTAGTTGAGATTGTGAAGACTAGTTGAGACATTTTGGAAATCTCTTCTTATGTTTCCTTGTGCCTACAAGGATTGATAATCCCACTTGAGTTATTATTTTTCATGTGTCTTATGTGCTTGAATGTTTAGATCATATTCCCCACTTGAAACCCAAAAAGGGGGACACTTATCCAAGTTGAGTCATGGGATTTTGTATTTTTACATTTTTTAATTTATAATACCCAACCAAGGTTGCACGCTTTTGGCTAGAGCTATGAACCAGCAAGGCCACAAATGGGGACATCATCTCAGCATGGATGCCCAACAACCACCACACCTACAAGCATGGTAGCCTAGTAGGGGCACAAAGCCTGTGGGCACACCAGCCCAACGAGGGAGTCGGCCCCAGACACTAATGCCTGTTACAATGGTGAGAAAGTCAACAACTACTATGGGTCATGTCCAGAGACTTGAACCTCAGTGGGCACAACAACAACACTATCCTTTCTCCAACAATAGTAACAACAATTCTATGAGCCAAGTCTAAAGACTTGAACCCATGTGGCCACAACAACACCATCACTCATCCAATCTCACATAGGCTCATGCCTAGTATTTTTTCATTATAATTTTATTATTCATTTTAATTCTTAATAATAAAATGCAAAAAAAATAACTCTTGAATTGAAAACCTCAAAGGTTAGATGGAATTCGCATGCTTTGCAAGCCGAGCTAGGGTGACCATGCCCTAGCTCATTCTCTGTGTGTTGCTTGCTTATGCATTGTGGGGGGTTTTTTTTTTATGCAATTGGGGCTATGGTGTTGGGGTTTACGCCTGCTAAAGCATTATTTCTCTCTTTTTCCTTGATCGGTGGTTGTTGTGTGGGAGTTTCATCCTTTGTGCTAGGAACATACTTTCTCTTTACTGTCGTGGACTCTCCTTTGGAGTTACTGTGCTACGTGCAACCTGTCTTGGTTCCTGGCTTCCTTCTCTACCCATGTGGGTCTGAGGTGTGCGTGCGTGGTCTTGGGGTGGCTACGTGAGTGGCCTGCCATTTCGTGGGGCCTTGGTTCTTCCCATTTCCATGTGGGTTTTGTGTTTTCTGGAGACCTTCTTGCTGTCGTTTGGGTGGCTTGTGGGTGGAGGGGGTTCAATCCTTCCCTTGGGGTTTTTTCCATTTCTTGCACAAGTGACCTGGGGGCTTGCATGCCTACCAGGGATCTTGTTTATTGCTATGCCATGTGGGGAAACATTTGGGGCTAGCCCCAAATTGGATTTCTAATCAGCATTTGGTTCGAAGCCTATGGCACATGGTGTGAATGTTTTTGATAATACATTGTTTTCATCAAAGATAGAGATGAATGATCAAGGATTAGTTAGTGGTTCCCAGATAATGAAGATTAATGGGTGTTTGGAAAGATGCAAAGAGAGACTGAAGCTAGTTATCCCGATGGAGATGCTTGCAGATGATATTGAATACTATTCGAGGCACTCCTTTTATTGCAAGTTCATGGGTTTGAGAGTTTCGCTACAATTTTTGGAATCCTGGGCTTAGCGAACTTGGATGCCAGAGGGCGAGATGGAGATTAGGCTCCTTGCGAACAACTATTTTATGGTCTCATTTGATTGCATGGTAGATCATAATAAGGTCTTCGAGGGTGGTCCCTATTTTTATAACCAGGTGGGTTTGTTTATCAAGCCATGGAATCCTGGCTTCAACCTGACTGAGGCACTATAGAGTCAAATTCTAGTTTGGGTTTGGTTTCCGTGGTTTCCAGTTGAGTGTTGGCAGGATGATGTGTTGCATTTGGTGGCCTCAATGCTCAGTAAACCTGTTGGGTCTTCACAACAGACATAGTTTAAAAAGGTAATGAATTTTTCTCGTATCTTTGTAGAAATTGATTTAAGCAAGCTACTGTTAGATTATGTTGAAGTGTGTATTGGATCCTATACCTGGGTGCAATAGCTAGATTATGAAACCCTACTTTTTCGATGTCGTCTTTGTCATGAATATGGTCACTTGCAGCGTAGGTACCATAGGGCTAAACCCATGGTGCCACAGCCTTCTCAGCCTTCTCACAATCCGCCTAGGTCTGATAAGGGGAAGGAGCCTATTCTAGGTGATGGTAACAGTGATGATGGTTATGTCCCTGTCAAGGCTCACAATAGGAATCAGTGGCAGAAGAGGACCTTGAGGGAGAGGCAGGATGATGACACTTTTAGTAGGTTTGAGGTGCTGGATGATCTCAGCTAGGAGGAAGTGAATCCAGGGTTGTTGAAATTGGATCAAGGAACTCTGGGTACAGGACAAGACGAGCCTCCTTTGGAGGCTATGCAGGTTGTGTAGGAGAGTGGGGTTGGGTTGATGGATACAGATCAACATTTGATTGTCTAGGCTGAACAAGAATCTACTATTGGAGCTTCGAAGAGTGGTGGAGGTGGATTCCCATTACCCCTGAAAGATGGCACAGAAGTGGGGAAGGTCTCTTTATCCTCTTCTTGTTTAGGTATTCAACAAAAGGAACCGAAGAAAGGGGTTGGTGAGAGGACTTCCAAGCTGGGAAGGAAAAAGGATATGGATAATATTAAATTAACTGGGGAAACTTTGGTGGAGTCAAGGTCAATCAAGACTCTGGATTCACATTTTTCATGCCCCCAAAAATTATTGTTCTCTCATGGAATGTTATGGGCTTGAACAGTGGCCCTCGACAAAAAGTTGTTCATGATTTGGTTAGGAATCATTCTTCGAATGTTCTTTTTCTTCAGGAGACTAAATTATCTATGGATAATATGTTGGACATGGTTCCTAAGTTGTGGAAATATGGTGAATGCTAGTGTGTGGGGTCTCTTGGTGTGTCTGGGGAGGTGGCTTGCTTTTGGAACCCTTGGAAGATTTTCCCTCTATGGTGGATGTCTTCTAGATCCTAGTCACCTCTTAGTATGAGACTAGTGAGTGTATTATCCTCTCTAATGTGTATGCTCTTGTTGAGTTTCAGGGTAAACAACTTCTATGGTCCCATCTTAATTTTTTTTGTAACTTAGCTCCTTTCCATCCATGGGTTATGGCTGGCAATTTTAATGCTATTGTGGAGTTTTCTAAGAAAAGAGGTGGAATTGCTAGGTTGGAGCCTTCTGCTATGTTATTCAGAGATAGTATTTTAGAATTAAATCTTATTGATGTTCAACCTAGTAATGGTCACTTCACTTGTAATAATAGGAGAGTTGGTGAGCGTTGTGTTGTTGAGAGGCTGGATCAATTCTTGGTTTCTTGTTATTGGGTTGGAGATTTGTGGTCCACTCGATCTGAAATGCTTGATTGGAGAGGCTTTGATCATTGGCCTATTAAGCTTAGTATTATTTCTGCTCGGGGGCCTCATTCTCCCTCCTTCAAGTTCTAGCTTATGTGGTTACGAGATTCTACTCTTCATGAATATGTGGCCGAGTGGTGGAGGATTGGTAGACCAGCTTTTGGTATGACAATGTACACTTTCTCCAAGCTTCTTCATTTTATCAAATATTAGCTTAAAAGGTGGAATTGACGATGTTTTGGTAATATCTTTCATGCTAAGGTCTTTGCTCAGGAGGAGTTGAATAATATTACGAGGTTGATTTGAGAGAATGGGGATTTTGAGGATCTTCTGAGGGAGGAGGCTAGGACTCTGAAAGTGGTTGAGGAATATGAATTGCGGGAAGAGATCTATTGGAAGCAAAAGGCCTGGATTGAATGGCTACAGGAAGGTGATAAAAAAACTACCTTCTTCTTCAATTCGGTGAAGGACAGGAGGCATGGTAATTACATTTTTGTTCTGGTAAATGATAGGGGGGACATCTTGCCTCATTCTAGGAAATCTCTGTTGAGGCATCTCAGTACTTTGCTACTTTATTCAAGGAGCATTCACAGGGGGGCTCTATTGAGGAAGCACAAGTTCTTTCTTGTATTCCTCAGTTGGTATCCAAGGAGGTGAATGAATATCCGATGAAAGAGATCTCTCTTGATGAGCTAGAGGGGATTGTGTTTCAGATGAAGAGGGGTAAAGCTCCTGGCCTTGATGGTTTCCCAATTGATTTTTTTCAAGAATTCTGGGATATCATAAAGTTGGATCTTTTGGCGGTTCTCCATGAGTCCTAGAGGAATAAGCAGATTCTTTGTGCTTTGAATTCCACCTTCCTTGCTCTCATCCCCAAGTGTGAAGGGGCTGATAGGTTATCTCAGTTCTGACCTATCTCTCTTTGCAATGTGACATAAAATCATTTTGAATTTATTGGCTAAGAGGTTGAAGTGGCTTAAAGTGCTGATTTTAGAGGAATAGAGTGGATTTGTGGCAGGTCGTCAAATTCTTGATGGTGTTGTCATTGCTACGGAGACCATCCATTCCATGGACAACTCCCATGAGAAGGCAATGTTCATTAAGTTGGATATGGCTAAGGCTTATGATAGGGTTAGATGGTCTTTTCTGTGAAAGATTCTTGTTTCTTTTGGTTTTTGTGAGGAGTGGATCCAATGGGTCATGAGCTGTGTCACGTTTGTTTCCTTCTCGGGTTTGATAAATGGAGATCATTTTGAACTTTTTGGTGCCTCAAGGGTTTTGCGCCAAGGGGATTCTCCTTCTCCATATCTTTTTCTGCTTCTTATGGAAGGTCTTAGACAATTTTTGAAAAGAAAGGTGGAGCTTGGAATCATTTAGGGTTGGTAATGGGGTGGAGATTTTCCTCCACAATCTCATTTGCAGTTTGTTGATGATACTGCCTTGATGGGGATGGCAATTGTTAGGGAAGCTTCTAAGTGGAGGTAGGTGTTGGATATCTATCTTGTTGCTTCAGGTCAATTGATTAATGAGGAGAAATCATCCATCTTCTTCTTCAATATGTCGGCCCCCATATAGAGAAGAATTGCTAATATCTTGAGGTTTCAAATAGGGGTTCTCCCTTTGACGTATCTGGGTATCCCAATTTCTATTTGCCGACTTCCCAAGGGTTCTTGGCAGAATATTATTGATAAGCTCTATGCAAAAGTTAATCATGGAACCCATAGATGGTTGTCTTTTACAGGGTGGGTTCAGCTTCTCAAGTCGGTGGTGCAGGCTCTCCCTACCTACATGTGTATGCTTCAGGTGGCTCTGATGGGTTTTTTGAGGGAGTCGGATTCTCTTAAAAGGAAGTTCTTATGGGTTAGAAGTTTTTCATCTTCCAAGTGGAGCCTGATTAGGTGGGATGTTGTGTGCAACCCAAAGCAATTTGGTGGTCTTGGTCTTCAAAAATCTGTGTTATCTAGAGTGGTTGTGGCTAATAAGCTATTCTTGAGATGGTGTGTGGAGCAGGATCAGTCATGGGCCAAGATATTATCTTTTAAGTATTTCCCGGGGATTCCTTGGTAGGATCTCCCTTGTTACCCTCTTGAGGGGAAAGGTTCAGTGGTTTGGAATACTCTTCAGAAGGGTGCGAAGCTCATCAAGGAAGGTTTATTTTGGATTTGCAAATGGGTCATTGAAGCTCTTTTTTGGTCAGTTTCTTGGGATGGCTTCCCTCCACTTACTTCTCAGTTCCCCAACCTGCTTCCTTTGTGTCAGAGATTTCTTGAGGTTGGCTAGTCTAGGGTGAGTGACTTCAAGTCTGTCACTTCTTTTGGTCAATTGGAGGTGGCTTGTTGGAAGGATCTTGTGGAGTGGATAGATTTGGGACTTGTGGAAGAAAGTTTTGAGATTCATAGGATTCCTTATAGTAGGAGTTGTAGTTCTCTTCTGGAAGAGGACATTCTTGCTTGGACCCATAATCCTAAGGGGGTTTATTCTATTGCTTTTGGTTATCAGATGTTATTGGCTCAAAAGCTGACCGGGACAGAGGTTCATTGGTGGAAAAGGGTGTGGAATAAACTCTCGTGGCCAAAATGCAACTGCTTTGTTTGGAATTTGGTGTGGAATAAGTGCTTGACCTAGGACAACATTCATAAATGGGGATTCCAAGGACCTTCGATTTTTTTTTTTTGTGTGGGAAAACAAAAGAGGATTCTTCACATTTGTTCTTCTGGTGCCCCTTTGTTGTGCAACTTTGGCATTAGTGGTGGGAGGTGTGGAAGATTCCTTGTATTCGTTCTTTCTCTTTGGTTGAATTCTGGGATAGTATGGGAAGACCTCCTTCTATGGCTTCCTTTTTGTAGGATGTTTGGTATGTGGGCCCTACCTTTCTACTTTGACAGATATGGCTGGAGTGGAACTGCCAGATTTTTCATGATCAGAAGTTGGTGGGTCAGAAAGTGTGGATGCGTATGTTAGGAATGGTGTAGGAGTCGGTTTTGGCTAAGTGTGATGTAGTTTTCCCCTTGGAGAGAGGTGATGTTGAGTTGGTGGCCAAACTGGGTCTTTAGGAAATTCATTCCTCTTTTGTTAGATCTAGGAACTGCAGGCATGGGAAAAAGAGAGTTCACCAGGTTGGAAGGTTGTTACCTCCTCCAAATGGTTTTTTAAAGATCAATATGGATGGATAGATCTTCTAGGGGAAATCCTAGGCTTGCTGGGATTGGTGGGGTTGGTAGGGACTCAGCTGGGTCGGTGATTTTTCTGTTCTCTATACATGAGGGGGTGAAGAATGTTAACTTCATGGAGGGTTTGGTGATTCTATATGCTATTGAGAGGGCCCTTGTTTTGGGTTGGCGAAAGGTTATATGTGAAGCTGATTCATAGATCTTGATTAATTTGTTGAATGAGTGGAAGATATGAGATATAAATTGTTAGTTGGCTTTGGTGGTTTAGCAGATTCTTCAGGTTAGTTTCTGGATGGAGGAGACTTCCTTTTTTCACACCCCAAGGGATTGGAATCGTGTTGCCAACTTCTTGGCCAAATGGGCCTCTAAGCATGATAGTGGTTGGAAGGTTGAGGATTGGGATCAGGGTAACCTAGAGTTGCGTCTAGATTTGGACCAATTCTTTGAGGATAGGAGGATACATGGGGATAGTTGATAATGTTTTTTGCTATGAGTTTTTTTATTTTTTTTCTAGGGTTGGGTCCCTTGGTTATTATTTTAATTCTCTTTTTTGATTTCCAATAAATTTTTACCCCTTTGGTTTTTAAAAAAATACCAAAAAAAAAGAAAACTAAAAAACACCAAAAAAATAAAAAACGCAAAAACATCAAAACCTTTCAAAAATAAACAAGTCTAGGTTCCCTCCAATTCAAGCTATCCACTTCATATCAAATTCAAACCAATTATCCCATGCTAGTCATCATAATCATTCCTAATCATTTGTTGTCTCATCATAATCAACCCTTCCATCCTAATCATCCATTTTCATCTTAATCATCTCATCTTAATCCTCTTATCCTAATCATACCATCCTATTCATCCATAATCATTGTCATTATTATCCCTAATCATCATAATTATCACATCCTAAACCTCCATAATAATTCTGATCATCCCCTCTAATCATTCTAATCATCCCTTATAATCAGATTATCATTATTTTCAATCCTAATCATCCTTCATCTTATTTTAATCATCTCTAACCATCCTAATCACTACATCCCCAATCATTATATTTATCTTACCCTATTCATCTTATCTTAATCCTCTTATCCTAATCATTTATTCACATTGTCATCATCCCTTACCCCAACCTAATCACTCCTTTACATCCTAGTCATTTCTCCTCATCGTAATCATTCCTATTCATCCTAATTATCCCCATAATCTTCTAATCATCCATATTTCCTAATCATCTCCAATCATCTTATGCACCCCATCCTGACTATCCTAATCATCTCAATCTATATCCAATCCATCCCTAATCCATCATTTGGGACCCTAATCCTAATAAAATTTCCTAATCAAATAAAGGTCCTATTCCCTATTATAATCATCCTCCAATAATCCACATCAAATCGACTATTCTTAATAAAACTTAATCATTAATATTTGTCCTAATCTCTATCCATCATCATCCTTAATCTACATTCTTCATTATCATCTTGAATCCACATCCTTCACCATCGTCATAATCTAGTCCCCTCGTCAACCTAATCCCATTACAACTAAATCCTTTAATATAATCCATCTATCCTAATCCAAATCTAATCACCCATTATCAATATACCTATCTCATTCATACATCCAATTCCTAATCCTTAATTAAAAATCATCATTTGAATATAAAAGTTTGGTTAAGGACTTAACCTCCTTTATACCCCATATCCTTTCATCATCATCCAAATCTTTCACCTAAGGATCATATTCATAATCCACTATCATCTATTTCAAATCAAACCTCCCAATCAAAAATAAAGACCTTAAGTTGATTTCATCTTTAATCAAAACTTGCTTAAGAACATTAGTCTATCTTAATTATAGTCATCAAATCCAATAAATTCCTACTTAAGAACTTTTACCACCTTAATTAGAAATGAAATACAATCAACTCTTTCTTAAGAATGTAAATCTATCTTAAGTATATATATGAATCCTTAATTAAATCAAATCATATTAAGGTCTTGAAATCTGATCCCAAGTCTAATCTCATCCTCCATATTCATCCTTAGGTCTGTTTCTTCTAATCCCCAATATACTCTTAATCCATCATCTAATTTCCACCTTCATCCAAAAATAAATCCCAAAATTTCCTCTTCCAGTAAATCCTCCATCATGTCTATTGACATAATATATCCTCCATCCAACCTAATCTATTATAATCCCCCTTCATCCATTCCAACCCAATCCAACATCATGAAACCATATCCTAATCCAAAAAAACAAAATATCACACTCAAGTTCAGCCCAAATTACATTGATGATGATGATGGGGATAGTCTTGTTGACCAACCTGAGTATGATTCCTATTATGCTAATGCGACTCTTTTGGACCAATATGAGCTCTCCCCATCCACCACCTCTTCCTATGTCCAAGAATTTACCCACCCCTTTTCCAATCACCAAGCCTTCACCAATTTTTCCCTCACCTATCACTTCAACAATGATAAAGAGGCCATGCTTAGATATCTCCTTAGAATTGGTGCAAAAAATCCATCATCCCTAGCTTCAAAAAATTCTAATCCATCTCTTATTAGCCATGATTCACCTTGATTTGACAAGGGAAACCAAAACCCCATCCAAATTTCCCCTCAAGTCCCACTCATGTCCTTACCATCCACATCATCCTCATCCATCATTACTGATTTCATTCTCTCTCACCACATCAATAATGACAAAGATTCCATGCCTGGATACTTCCATAGTATTGGTTCTAAACTTCCATCATCCTCGCCTCCACCAAATCCTAATCCATCTCATATTTCTCATCCTACCCCTTCTTTTCATAAGGGAAACCAAATCACCATCCAAAATTCATCTCAGATACCACAAACATCATTAAAATCCACATCACCCCAATCCTATAAAATCACTCCATCCCATGGGTTTCATGATTCCCTCCAAGGACTATTAGTAAAGGAGCCTAATCACTTAAGCACTAGTAAATTTGTGCAATCTTTCCATGTCATGCATCCACTTCCATCTCTCGTCCCCCCATCCAAACAAGTTGATGAATCTATCCAACCTTCCTCCCCTATCATACCATCCACATAAATCCAAACATACTAAGAACTTGATCCAAAGCATGCTAATATGTATCCTAGCCTAAATCAAGATGTTTGTGACAAAAAATCCTTAGATCAAACACCACAATCTACCTCATCCATTTTTTTTATGTCAATGATAATCCTATGTTTGATTATGATATCTTTGATAATACAATCTTTGATCATGACCTTATTTTTGTTGAAGACATCCAAGATGATCCCCCTCCATCATATGATCCCCTTACATCTCATGATCCATCTTCAAATCAAGAAAAACATACCCTTTCCATCCCATCCAATGATCCCTTTCCATCTCAAGATAAATATATCCCTTCATCCCCCTCTCATGATTCCCTTCATTTGACCCCATCTAATGGTCCCCCTCATAATCAAGATCAAGATGTCTCATCCACCCTATCACATGGTCCCCTTCCATCTCATGATCCCATTCCTAATAAACAATAAATTATCCCTTCCATCCCATCAAATGATCCCCATCCTTCATGTAAAAATAAAAGTGTCACTTCATCCCCTCCCCTCCCTTCCACTCAATCTTATGATCTATTTCCATTTCTAAATCAAGAGAAAATAATCCGTTCTACACCATCACATGATACACTTCCATCCCAAGAGAAAAAATATCTTTCCTCTCCATGTCATGATCCCAATCAATCTCAAGGTCAAATTATCCCTCCATCTCCTAATCTTATCCCTTCTATTCCATCTCATAACCCCTCTCTAAATTAAGATCAAAGTACACCTTCCACCCCATCCAATGATCCTTTCCCCTCTCATAATCAAGACACCCTTCCCACTCCATGTCATGATTCCCTTCCATATCCTAATAAAATTATGCCATCTACTCTATCTTATGATCCTCCTCCATTACATGATCCTACCTCAAGTCAAGATCAAAGAATACCTTCATCTTTATGTCACGATTCTAATCCTCCACACAATCTCATCATCCCTATCCAAGCTACCCATGAACTCGATACCTATTGAATGTGTTCTTACACATTCATCCTATTTGGTTTGGTGATACAGAGCAGGGTGGAAGAACACAAATCAACTCAATCAAACCCTTTACAAAGTCTCAACTTCTCCAACATAAATATTTCCCTCACAGATTGATACATTACCTTGTAGCATAACAAACAAGGTGTTTTTGTCATAACTTTCAGAAAATGACTCAAACCCACATTTTGAAAATTGTTCTAGATACCCTTTTTGGATTTTCAAAAAATTCAAGAGTTCAGGTATGATTGTTTTGGAACAAACCCCTCAAAAAATTGCTACTATGCTTGCATAAAGGCCTAATTAGGCTAGTTTGAAAGGGCAACAACAAGGTTTTCACTTTCTAGGATTCCAATCTTAAAACTAGACCCTCAATAATGTCAAATCAGGTTTACATAAAAAATTCCCATCACCCAAAATGGTTTCCAAGCAAATTATCTACAAAACCCTACTTCTATGCAACTTTTTCAACCAAAATCAAGAGGTTTTTCACCTTAGGGCATCAATCCATTTAGCCAAATCTATCTTCCCTACTCCTGCAAACACCATGAAATCAAAATACACCCTATATAACCCCATTCCATAAATTTTCAAGCATTTTCTTTAGTGGAATGGGTCACAAATCATTTTTGTTGCTCTCAAACCCTCAAAACTAGGGTTTTATGACAGTTTTCAATACAAATGCAATAAAATCCTTCAAACTTAATGATTTAAATGAATCAAACCAATTGAAAATGAGAGAATATTTATGTGTTCACAAATCCCAATGCATGAGAGATCACCTACAGGTCGTACAAGTCTGTACCAACCCCTATAGCAGTAGTTTAATGTTCAGACTTGTAAAACAAAGTAGCCTTTATTGATTTTTCTTCAAAATTACAATCAACCAGCCTTTTTCTCGACCACCACAAGATTTTTAAACACCTTCCAAATGGTTCCTAACTAGATTTAAAATTACGACTATCTAAAATCATTCAATTACAGTCGATGACCTTTCAAATTCCCTACTTTGACAACATTAGCAACATTTTGCAATTTTTGCAAAACTAGACAACTTTTACAAAATGTAACAATTTGACCCCACCAACCTCCTAGCAATCTAACAAGGAATCAATACACATGTGACATAGTCAAAATGACCTTATTACTATAAAGGAAAGCACAAACCAAAACCAAAAATGACAAAATTGCCTCATGGAGGCATGAAACCAACTAGGTGCTCTTGCACCATACTCCCGGACAAAAAGGAACTCAAGTCCCCTTAAGGACTATGCTACAAAAAAACAATGTTTGATCACATCATTCTTTGATCTCCAACTACCTTTCCATCTAGTAGTCCCTTCCATTGAATCAAATACTGGAAATTAGCATTAGTCTTTGCATTTTTTTACTCTTTGGCATCGAGAAATTGCTCCAACTTCAATGACCTACTTGATGGATGTTCTTTGACTCCTCCTTCATCTAAAACTAATGTTAAATCTACATCATCATTTGAAACCTTATCTCTTGTTGTCTTGTAATGGACTGCCTTTTTTTGTACCCTCATTGTGTGCTTGACTTTGCTCTTCTTCCCTTGTAGCTTACCCTTGATCACTACACCTTTGCTTTCAATCTCTCCCATCTGATACTCTACCCCTAGGACTGATACTTTATCAGGTTTACAAACCTCTGAGTTGACATAAATTGAATGACCACTAGCCTCTTTTGAAAATAATGAACAAAACACTCTTTCCATCATCACATCAACATGCTTCTCAAACCAATCTTGCATCCCCAAAATTAGTTCATCCTTGACCTTCAATAACTCAGATTTTGACACCAAATCAATACCATTTCCTTCCAAAATATGATCACACTTCATATCTGCTATCTCAGTATCTTCATGTTTAGGAGTGGCTGCAAACTCCACGTGCTTTTCTTCCTCTATCTCTATGAGCTCTTTCCTACCAACCATCATCATAGTAGCTGCCTTGGTTTGTCCTTTATCATCTTCTATTAATGGTGTCAAATTAAAAGAGATTCCATCTTTTTCAATCTCATATGCATTTTTTCTACCATCATACAAATAATTCCTATCAAATTGCCAAGGTCTCTGTAGCAGCAAATGGCATACATCTATAGGAAACACATGGGTGATCCCACAAAGCTAGTTTACAATTTCTAGGAGATTCTAATTTTTGTTGAAATCACACATTTTTAGAAAATATAATGATTTAAGCCTAAAAAATTTCCATTTAAAGCATTCCAATTGAAGAGGGTTTGATCAAACTACCTTAGATCAAACCCCCTTGGATAGAACCCTGCTAGTTTTAAACCATACCTATAATGGAGTCTCCTTTACACCTATCAAAATGTTGATAAAAAATCACTTTTGATTTACCTTTTGGGGGATCAAATGAATTCATTTAAAATTTATTTTTTGTAATTATGTGGTGCTTATTATAAGCTTCCCAAAAATTATAATTTTAAATAAATTTAATTTTATTATTATATATATTTTTTACTTCTTGTGAATGTAGGTTTTTCACTGAAAATCAAGCTCTCTATTATGTACGTGGAAAAGATAGAATATTATGAAAAAAAAAATTGAAAAATATAAGTGCACTAGATATTGAAGTCCTTGATCCAACAAAAAAAAATTTAAATTTTGATACATACAAAAAAAGTTGTGTTATACAATCCGCCTATGTCTGAATTGTAATTAGTTTGACTTCAAAACTTGATTAAGGAAAAATTATGCAATAAAACACTATGAAACCAATTGGAAGCACTAAATATCGTAGTTACAAATTGAAATTAAAAAAAAATAGAATTTTATTCTTCATGGAAAAAGAGTTATGTGTTATACGGTGAGTGTCACTCCTTAAAAATGATGTTTACTGAAAAGCATAGTTTTCGAAGTAGATGGAAAAAGAAATGCAATCTAATTCTAAAAAAATTGAAAAAGAAAAAATTAGAATCTACAAAAAAAAATTCACAAATCACTAGTTTGCATCATCTTCAAATTCCTCACGGTTTAGCCGCTATAGGTGCCCAAAATTGAAGATTAGTTCGAAAAAATTAGTTCAGTGTCTAGTTTGGCCAAAAATTGTAAACCAATATTGTGGGATCACCCACATCACATAGAATCTTATCTTTGTACCCTTCTATATTGAACTCAACCCAAGCTTGCTCATTAACTAAACCACACTGACCCTCATTTAGCCAAGAAACTTTATAGGGAGTATCATGTGGTATTCTAGAGAATTTTAGTTTCTTGACCATTTCAATGGACACCATATTATTAGTACTACCTGAATCAACTACAACCTTACATACCTTTCCATGCACTTGTAAGTTGTTTTGAAGAGATTCCTTCTTTGTGATGGCTCCTTCTCCTTTGATGCTTTGATGAGTGTTCTTATGACTATTAATGATTCTCCAACTTCTGGAGCAACATATTGCATTGCAGAGTTTACACTCTCATTATCACCTTCTTGCACCAATTGAACTCTCTTTTCACCACCATGTGATTGAGAAGGTTGTTTCTCTAGGCACTTCCATGCTTGATGGCCAAATTTATTTCACTGATAGCATCTCCCTGAAAATGTTTTTGAACCTCTACCTTGTCCTCCAAATCTACCTCTAAAACCTGTTCCACTACCTCTAAATCCATCCCTCTGATATGTCGCTTGTTCTTGGACTTTATTTATATATTCTTGGTTCTTATAGGACTTCCTTGGAGTATAAATTAAACCTCTTCCTCTAGAATTGCTGCCTCTTCCCCTATTTTATTTCTCATGCCTTCTATTCATCTTCTCTTCTTCTCTAACAACCAACTAAAAATATTCTTCAACCGTTCTAGGGGTGGCAAGACTCAATGCATCCTGGATATTGAACCATAACCCATTCATATACCTTTCTATCTTCTCAAATTCATCCTCAACATGACCTACTCTAATGCTCAATTTATGAAACTCTTTTGTATAAGCCAAGACATCCATATCCTTTTGCTTGAGATTGTGCAGCTTTCTAAAAGTTTGGATTACATAGTTACCAGTCAAGAATTGAATCTTAACCTTATACACCATCCTATCCCATGAATTAATTTTTTCTTTTCCCTTTTTCACTCTCTTCTTGCACATAATTCCACCAAGTTAGGGTAGGGCCATTCAAGTTAGTTTTAGAAAATTTCACCTTTTGTTCATTTGCTACCTCCTTGTATTCAAAATAGTTTTCCATTGCATCAATCCAATCTAGCACTTCTTCTACATCCAAATTCCCACTATACATTGGAAAATCCAATTTCACATCAAGAGTATCACTCTTCACAACCTTCAACATCTTAACCATCCTTCTTTCATTAGGGTCCAACTCATCATCATCACCTTGGACTCCTCCTGGAGGGTTTTCCTTCTCACCCTCTTCCTCTTGGTCACTCTCATCTGCAGTGGCCTTACCTCTTCTTTGTTTTGTTTCTAGTGCAGCAAGTCTGGCTAAAATATCTTCCTGAGACTCCATCAATTTTATTTCCCTAGCAATGAACACACTTCCCTTTGGAGGCATTTTTTTCCCTTCATATTGTAACTTTTCCTTCTTCAAATTTCAACCTGTTTCCTTCAAATGATCAAAACCTATGATCTAATACCAATTTGATGTAGATCAGGGTAAAATAACACAAATCAACTCAATCAAACCCTTTACAAAGTCACAGCTTCTTAAACACGAAGATTTCCCTCACAGATTAACACATTTCCTTGTAGCATAGGAAACAGGGTGTTTTTGTCATTACTTTCATAAAATGATTCAAAACCACACTTTGAAAACTGATCTAGATACCATTTTTAAAGTTTCAAAACATATCAAGACTAGAGGTATGATTGTTTTGGAACAAACCCCTAAAAAAAATGTTGCTATGCTTGCATAAAGGCCCTAATTAGGCTAGTTTGAAAGGGAAACAACAAGGTTTTAACTTTCTAGGATTCCAATATTCAAACCAAACCCTCAATCATGTCAAATTAGGTCTACACAAATAATTCCTATAACCCAAAATAGTTTCCAAGCAACTTTTCTACAAACCCCTACTTCTATGCAACTTTTTCACCCAAAATCAAGAGGTTTTCACCCTAGGGCATCAATCCATTTTACCAAATCCATCTTCCCCACTCCTGTAAACACCATGAAATGAAAATAAACCCTATCTAACCCCGTTCCACTAATTTTCAATAATTTTCATCAGTGGAATGGGTCACAAATCATTTTTGCTACTCTCAAACCCTCAAAAGTAGGGTTTTATGATAATTTTCAGTAAAAATGCAATAAAATCCTTCAAACCTAATGAAAATGAGTCAAAAAAATTTAAAATGAGATAAGATTCATGTGTTCACCAATCCCAATGCATGATAGATTAGTTTCAAGTTGTACAAGGCCGTACCAACCCCTATAGCAGCTATTTAATGTTTAGATTTGCAAAACAAAGCAACCTTTATTGATTTTTCTTCAAAAGTACAATCAACTAGCCTTTTTCTTGACCACCACAAGATTTTTAAAAACCTTCCAAATATTTCATAATTGAATTTCAAAATACAACTATCTAACTCCATTCAATTACAACCAGTGACCTTTTAAATTCCCTACTTTGACAACATTAGCAACATTTGACCTTTTAAAACTAGACAACTTTTACAAAATGTAAAAATTTGACTCCATCAACCTCCTAGCAACCTAACAAGGACTCAATAAACATGTGACATATTCAAAATGACCTTATTACAAAGGAAAACACAAACCAAAACCAAAAATGACAAAATTGCCTCATGCAGGCATGAAACCAACTAGGTGCTCCTACACCATTTGGGCTCCAAGAATCAATCATCCCTTCCACTTCATATCCCCTTCAAAATGGACTTGTATCTTGTTTCCAAAGAAACAAGTATCCCATTGGAAAATGGATTTTTCTAACTATGCATTATCAAGGCTAAGGGTTAGGCCTTCACGAGAAAGGCATACTAGAACCCATCCAAATCCAATAAATCATAATTATCATGGCCTTGTCTATAAGGCTCTATATGTTGGTACTGCTTCTATCTATCCCAAATCTAAAATCCCTTCATCTAAATCTAAATATCCATATTCACCATCCTCCAAATCCATCTTTGGTATGTGTATCCCAAATCCCAATCCTTTGACCTTTTCATTAATTTTGGGTCCCTATGTCCCAAAACCAAATCATCCATCCTTCCCATCCATATTGGGTCCGTATATCCCTCCATCCCCTATCCCCATTCTCCCTATCTCAAAATCATACCATCCTATCTTAAATCAAGATCCATAGAGGCATATATCTTTAAAATCCTTCCAACATCGTACCTACATAAACCCATCCATAATATCTCCATATCATTCATCTCCATCCACCAATACCATTTCTCTTGTAATCAAATTGTATGCCAAATCTAAAATGCATAAATCCAAAAATCCACATACATCCAGGGATCAACATGTCCACTCAAAAAGACATGTAGAAAAAAATAAAAATTTGATCCAAACTCAAAAAGAAAAATCCAAAAGGCCAAAAAGGTCCATGAAGTCAAAGAAAAAAACTATGTGGACTCCTAAACTACTCAAGAAAGACATGCATACAAAGAAAAAGAAAAATTGGCATCCAAACTTATGAATCCAATGGCTTCATCCACTCCTAAGTCCTCCAATCCCCCATCTAATAATCCTTCATATTACAAATCCATTTTGGTGCCTATGTCCCAAAATCCAAATTCACTCCATCTTAGCCTCAAAATCCAAAATACACTTCTCTTCCACAACTCCACCATCCCTCATGGTGTGTTCCAATGTTAATCTTTCCAACACTTCCAAGCACTCATCCACAAGTCTTCCATGAACCCATCCATTATCCAACACCTAATTTTTGTCCTTCTATTCTTCTCATACAAGCCTTTGTAAATCCATATCATTCTCCATCTTTCCATCCATTCCCTCCCCTCACCATCATCCTATGAATGTCTATGAACATACCTCCAATTTATATGGTCTAATGGAACACATATTCAAGGGACACTATCCATGAAACTAGATGCTTGATTCCTTCCTCTATCTCCATATCATCCATCCAACATCTTCCAAATCCATCTATCCACATCTTTCTCCATCTTTTACATTCCAAAAATAAAAATAAAAAAAATAAAAATAAAGAAATAGAAATTTTTAGAATTGGCTATGGATGCCAAGATCTATGGACCAAATGGAAAGCACAAAAAGAGAGATGAATTTGTCAAGAATAGACTGTATTCAATGTCAATGATATGAGATGATTTGAGATGATTATTACAAATGAGAGAGACCCCTTGGTTATATAGCCAAGTTGAGTACATAAAAGGGCATAAGATTATGACAAGTGTCGTAATCTTATGACATGAGACAACTAGGAAAAGCTATCACTCCACCTAAGGTGGAGAGATAATCACATGATATGTCCACAAAAGGTGGAAGTGATAAAGTAATGACATGTCAAGTCCACCAAAAGTGGAGATTCTCCAACAACCTCCTATGTGGTCCCTAAGTAAACTTAACTAAGGTGTAATTATGACCTAGGACAAGGTACATTTAATTACACCAACACCACCCCTTAAGTGCAACTTAGGGAGTGGAAAATTATTATGCAAATGACACAAATATGTAAAGATGGGTCCCGACTATGAGGCCATGTTAGGTACCCATGTACATATGCAATGCAATCAATGCAGTCTCTCACAAATGGAGAAAAGAGAAAACCTAGTTGGACAAAACTCCTCCCCAAAAGAGAGATGAAATACAAAAAAGAAATGCTCTTAGTGAAGAATGAGAAGGTAAAAACCCCACATGAGGAAAAAGACCCCCCCATAAGAGAGAAGTAGAAGAGAGACAAGGTATCCCCCCCTCAATGTTGAGTCTCTTGCAATGATGGTAGAAGCTCGACATTGAATGCTGAAGATGATCCAATCTCGCCAAACAATGTTCCTCCCCTTAGGAAGAAACAAAACCATGGATGTATGTAGGATGTTAAGAAGATGGATGATGGATGATGATGTCTCTGAAGCATGCTCAAGTGTATCCATGTCGATACTGAAAGCTGAAACACTCCAAATAGGCGTTCTAAGCCACACTGCTGAAGAGGACAATCCAACATCTAGTAGAGAAGAATGTAGAACATAATCCAAAGACAAATATATCCCCTTCAAAGACAAAGAAACCTCCTTCAAATGCTGTCCAAAAGTATCCACACATGCCAATCTGTGAAGAATGATCATGTAGAGGATGAACAAGAGGGTCAAGGTGTTCCCTCACAACAACTGAAGAAGGTGCATCTTCATCGAAGAGAAGATGAATGCTATCGATGGTGTCTCCCAAATTTGCAAGATGAGACTTCACAAACAAGTCTGAAATACCTATTAGGAAGTCATCCAAAGTAGCCATATCTGGAAGACAATCAAGATCCTACTGCACTGAATCACTAGGAGCCAAAATTGTAGCAACACAAACATCATCAAGTACAATAGTAGATGAAGATGTGATCTCAATAGGAGGAGGAGAAGCAACAAGAGAAGTTTCTTTATCAACTAGAAATTCAAGACATTAATTATACTCAAGCTCCTCTAAAATATCATCATCATAGGGTATTTTTTCAACATCATCAAGGGGAATCAAACAATCTACAGTAGGATCATCTGGGAATGGAGAGATATGATGGTCTCCAAAGATCTCCCAAATCTTGGTCTAAAGTGTGTGTGGGCACTCGATATCTGAGATCTCCACAGGAATATCAACACCAATATATGAACCAATTAATCCTACAATTTGATCATTATTATTACCCCAAATTGATTGCTTCCAAGGTGTGTCTAGTTCAGGTATGAGCCCATAAAGGTATGGAAAAAGCTTAAGCCACCTAAGATGTGTCAGAATACCTTTCTTCCAAGACTCATAATTATCCTTATTCAACATTACCACAGAAGGATGAATAGAAAAACCCATGATACCTCCTAAAATGATCAACACAAATGAATCATCCACAAGATTAGCCCCCCAAATTCACTTAATCAAAGAACCCCCCAAGCAATATATTAGCTTGGCACTTTATGAGTAGTGTGTTTACAATTGCCGCTTGCCAAAAACAGCAAAGTGGACTTGATCTTGGTACATGCAAATGCCCAAAATAGGCCATATAATCAAGTAAATTTTTTGGCACACAATGAGATCAATCTGATCATACCATTGTCAAAAAAAACTGCACCCAAAAATGTTACCGTAGGAGCAAGATATGAGCTCCTGAAGTTCCCAAAATGAGGATGAAGTAGCAACAATTGTGAGAATATGCAATTTCCAGAAAAACCAAACACCAAAACTAGAAAATGATTGCACCACTATTTAGACCATGAAAAATTAGCCCAAATAAAAAAAAATTGCATGAAAAAAGGAGCCAAAATGATTGAGATATCTGTGTTTGAAAATGGACTGCAAAATCAAAACTGCCAACGAAGAAGGGGGGAATTTTTTTTGGAAAACTGATGACATCGTACTGACGCAGGAAAAATACTGGAATGAATTTGACAATTTCTCGCCCATCAACAGAAAATGTGCCTCCCCCGGTTGCCGAAATATTCTTTGTCCCGTCGGTATATGCCCTCGACGGAATATTCTAGAACCTTGTCAGAATCTTTTCAAATCGCCACCATATTTTAGCCGGATTTTCTAAGCAGCCACCAAAAAGTTCTATTGAAGCTGATAAAATATTGACCACCAGTGGTGGGCCAAGATCGTAAGGCCACGAGGCAGTCTATGGAGATGGACAGTACCCTGCCGCAGTACACCTGCAATATCAGTTTGCGGTACTGCAGACTTAAAAAAAACTTTTGTTTTTTTTATTTGATTTTTAAATATAAAAACTTTTACAATAAAAATTCAATCACCCATAAATAAATTTGGGGCTATACGGCTCTCTTGGAAAAAAAATTTGCCTCACCGGATGACTTGCTCTAAATTGGACAATTTGACAGTCGATCTTAGGGTTTTTGGCCCTTTTGGACATGATGGCAGGGTTAGATTTGACCCAAAATGCTCCAAAATTGAAGCTACCTTCTGAATCTGGCAACCACACTTCAACTTCAAACCCTCATAGATTCAACCTTGTATTCTGATTTGGACGAAACAAAAGGAAAAATCAACTTTCTCGAACCTTTTGGACGCAATGGTGAGCTTATATTTGCACCAACAAGTTTTGATATGAACCTGCAACAAAGAGCCACAAAATAGAACTCCCCCAAATCTGAGATCTCTCTTCAGAAAAAGACTCTCCAATGGCACCCAACCCACTCTGATACCATGTTAGCATTGGCTATGGATGCCAAGATCTATGGACCAAATGGAAAGCACAAAAAGAGAGATGAATATGACAAGAATAGACTATATTCAATGTCAATGATATGAGATGATTTGAGATGATTGATTACAAATGAGAGAGACCCCTTGGTTATATAGCCAAGGTTAGTACATAAAAGGGTATAATATTATGACAAGTGTCATAATCTTATGACATGAGACAACTAGGAAAAGTTATCACTCCACCTAAGGTGGAGAGATAATCACATGATATGTCCACAAAAGTTGGAAGTGATAAAGTAATGACATTTCAAGTCCACCAAAAGTGGAGATTCTCCAACAACCTCCTATGTGGTCCCTAAGTAAACTTAACTAAGGTGTAATTATGACCTAGGACAAGGTACAACACATTTAATTACACTAACAAAAATCATTTATCCAATGGTGAAAATGACTTCTTGTGGCACCTTGGGAAATTACCAAGATGAAAATCTGGTAAACAGGTACCATGTGTAATTGCCCATCCTCTTTCACTCTACACTTGGGGGCAAGCTTCATCCATGCCACATATTATCCACATCTTCCACTATCCCTCATTCGACTATCCATTATCCTATCTAAGTCCATCCTTCATTTTCTACCTTTGATCTTGACAAGGCTAAGAATCTACATAAGCCTCACATATCCTAGCTACCTTTAGCTATCTATATCATTCATCTCATATCCTCTGCACATCTTATCCAGCTTCATCCTCCCTTCCCTTCTTTGATCTTGATGAGGAAACTAGGGGTCAAATATTCATGCATCCATATCTTATTCACTTTATCTTTATCATCATATCCATATCCTCGATCCTATATCCCTCATCCTATATAATTCCATCTTCCCTCCCCATCTTTGATCTTTATGAGGAGCCTAGGGGTTTAATATCCATGCATCTATATCTTATCAACTTGATCTTGATCATCCTATCCATATCCTCCATTTGATATCCCTCATCCTACTTGCATTCTCATATACTATCAAATTATTCCTTTCTTCTCACCCTTGATCTTTATAGAGAGTTAGGGGGAAAATACCCATGCATGAATTGGATAATGAAAAGCCTTACTTCCTCCACTATCCATATCCCTACTGCACTATCTTTCCATATCATGCATCTTTTATCATCTTCCATCCTTCATTACACTACCTCTAGGGTTGGGCATCTTTTTCCTTTACAACATAGTCCTTGTAGCTCCATCCTCCTATCCTCCACCCACCATCCTCTTATCTCCCATAACCATCCATCATCCAAATCCTTCTCTCCTATCCATAGAATCACTCCATCCTTCCATTCTTTCCCCAAGGATTGGTTCTCCCTTGTCATTGGATCTCATACATTCCTCTATCCTATCTTTGTATCCACTATCCAAGCAATCCTACTATCCTTCCATCCTTTTATCATTCCTTGGTTATCCCTTGTCATTGGTCCCCATCTATTACTCTATCCTAATCATCATATCACCCATCCAATTCTATCTTATCTAATCCATTTATCTTCTATCTATCCTTCCAATCCAACCATCCCCATCCAATCCACCCAATTCATTCAATCCTAATCCATGCAATCTTATCTTGCAATCTAGCCCATCATCCACAAGGAATCCATAATCTTAATCCAAATCAGCTAAAATCTATTGATCCATTATCAAATTATCATAATAGGGATGTATCATTCTCAATCCATGTGTTGCTTTTATCATTAACAACACAATGTTTAGGGTATTGATTGTTATTATCGATAAATTTTTTATCCTCATCATCATCAATCAATCAATCAATCAATTTTTATCTTGACTTGGAGCATAGTCCTTATGTGCTTATGATTTTTTGTGCATGGTTTCTTGTATCTTGTGTGTATTTTTTGTTTGCACTTATCATGGTATTTTGTACTCTATTTCCACAGGGGCATCATGGTCTTCCATATCATGGTGTTATAGGGAATACACTTGCAGTTGACCTTTTTTATAATGTACTTTGCACATTATCATCTTGGTTCCCTATACCTCGATGCATAATATCAAGTACAACATCAAATATAGGTTGCTTATACCATTGCATCATGATGACCATTCATCCTCCTTCTCCATCATCTTAATCAATCCTTAGATATTTCCCTCCTTTTATCCTTTATCCTCTAGTCCTCACATCCATTTCAAGAGCACACCCATGCTCTTTGAACCTACACATCCTCTCGAGGGGGTGTACCACTACCTCTTCATCATCCTTCCTTATCCTCACTAGTGACTAGGGCATCATGCCACTAGTCCTCATCCAGGTTCCCTACCCACTATGTTTTATTATTCTTTGAAATTATGCTACTTCTCTTAGTTGCAACATCATCTCAAAGAGGGGTGAAATGTAGATAGCTAAAATATGACATTAGTCTAATCACACTTGACTTTACCTATCCTAATATTTAATTAAATAAATACTTAATACTTATTTAACCTTTTCCCTTATCCATCACCTTTCATTAAATAATTTTCACATTTATTTAATTAATTGTAGCCTTAAATCTAAAAAAATTCCAAAGAAATTAATAAATTAATTCTCCATTTATTAATTATTTTGGACTAATTAATTCCCTTCACATTGTCCCATTAATCAAATAAATATTTTATTTATTTAATTAATTTCACTTTATCTACTATCCTTATCCATTTAATCCTATCCCTTCACCTTGTTCACATGGATGATAGTCTAAATTTTTCCTCATGTGATAAGTGCCCCCTTCACATGTCTAACTAACTTCTTGTCTAGATTCATTGAATCTAGACACTTCCAAAAAGTAAAACTAGCTTTTTATCCTATCCATTCATCATATTTAAACCTATTAATCCTAACCATCCACATGAGTATGTTACCCTAATCCTAAACCTAAACCATATCCCTCAAGTGACAATTGTCACATGACTATTACTTAAATCTAAACCCTACTTATCATTCAATCCTAGCCATCCATCACTCAATCCATCTTGGCCCTTGATTTCTATCATAGATATTTCTAATGTTAAATGCTGCTGAAATTTCTATTGAATCATATTGATCAAATCATCATGCTATTGGAATCATGAGAAACCACATCCAAGCTATCAACACATCAATATACTACACTTGATCATTTTGAGGTTTGCATGTATTTTGTTTTATATAAGCTATATTTTATGCATATTTCATTTATATCATTTATATGCAATGCATACACAATTCTAACCAAATTTATGTTGGTAAAATAAACTTTGAGAAAAACAAATTTTCCAAATTATCTTGCTAGGAATAGATAATGCACTTTTATTCTTGTATTTTTATAAATATTTTCTACAAAATCAAGAAATAGCCTTCAATAGATCTTAAGAATATAGTTCAAAAATAATTTTAATATTTTATTACTTTGCATATTTTTATTTCATTCACTGCAAGTAGGTTATTGTAGTCAAACATAGGGTTGATTGGAAACTAGAAAATTTATACTAATATTTTGTTATATATATATTATGCACTAAAGGATTTAATCCTTGACACTATATGAGTGACACCAACTAATACCAAAAAACACAAGTCTTTGGTATATGCAAAAATATGTGACACAAAAAATATGTCACTTTCTTTTTTATGGCTGAAATGAGCATTTGGCAAGCACCAAATGGTTTGGATGACCAAGCCTGGGGCTTGGTCATCCCAAACCTATTTTGGAAAGCACCAAACTTGGTGCTCGCCAAATCTAAAACATGATATAAAATTTTTAAAAAAACTCCCTTTTCATTTTTCTACTATTTTTAAACCTATGAACCCTACATATTTTTTCTCCTCAACCCACACTCACCAAAATAGATTGCCATTTTTTCACCTGGAGGTTGTTAAATATTCATCAAGATGTCGAGGAGGTCAAAGAGGTATATATATCTCTACTTTTGTAGTTTCAATTTTTGTTTAAATTATCTAGATTGAATTAGGTTTTTTATTAAAATTTGTTTTAGTTTCTAGGAAATGATATTCCACCCCCAAATAATGAAAATAATCCATCACCTCCTCATGAAGACCCTCCTAAACAAGAACCACAACAAACATTTCCATCAATTCCTAGACATCCCCCAAGAACACAAGAAGGAATACTAGGGAAAATAGAAGACAATTAAAAACAACTTGAGGAATTGATTACAAGGTTGAAAAATACTATTGCAACAAACCTTCATAGGAGAGGCCTTGCGGAATCCATCTATTGTGTTTCATGTAGGATCAACGAGTGTGCAGTTTATGTTTTGGTCTAAAAAGAGGGTAGAAAAAAATAAAAATGCATACTATCCTATGAGAAAATAAATAAAATTAAAATTAGCAAATCCAACTTGTGTGCCTTCTTCATTGACCCACGAACCGATCAACGATTAGCAACTGGATGGAGGAGGTTCCCCATCCATTGGTGCCACCACAAAGAGATAAATAATAATTTTTGGGATAGGTAGTGGATGGTTTTTTATTAGCCTCCATGCAATAATTACAAGGTTCTACAATAATTTTTGAATAAACTCTATTGTGATTTTTTTTCTCAACAACATTCCAAAATATTTTGACTTTCTAGATTTCCAAGGTAGAGGTGGGGGATCCTCACATGATAGACTGGGGGACCAATGTAACCCACAGCTAGCACCAAGACCCTTGGGTAGACGTGTGGTGGAGCATTTGACTATTCCTTCTGTTGTGAAGGATAGTGTTGATGTGGACACCTTAGACTCCATTAGGTCAATCATTCAGAGCCTTATACAGTATGTGAGGCCTCTAGTATAGGGTGATGTAGGTGATACTTCTAGGCCTCGAGTTCTAGTCAGTTTTTGTTAATATTGTGGTGTTGTTTACACTTATGATCCTAAGAGTAGTCAAGATGTAGCTATGTAGGATACATCAACTATACAGGTGATGGCTATGAAAAAATATTTATTAAATGAAACATTCAACATTGATACTCAAGTAAATTCCAGCAAGTTCATTTAACTATGTTTATTAAATTTCTACATGTATGCAAAAATAAGGCATAGATATTAGTTTATAAAATTCTAGGATTGTTATCTAGCTTCATTAGGACTATCTTAGCTTCATTGTTATAATTTTCATAACTTTATTACGAGAGTCATAGGTTCATTAGTATTGTATGTTACATTCTTAGGATAGTGATAAGTTCATTAGGACAAACATAACTTCATTAGGAAAATCATAGGCTATTCGGGACATTCATTTTTTTGTTAGGACTACCATAATTTCATTATGATTGTCATAACCTTGTTAAGATAGGATTTAACTTCACTAGGACTTTCTTAACTATCTTAGGATAGTCATAGCTTCACTGGGATTGTCCTAACTTTACTAGGGTAGTCCTAATGAATGTATGATAGTTATAGCTTCATTGGGACTACCATAACTTCATTAGGACAATCCTAATGAATGTAGGACAATCATAGGTTCATAATGAATTATAAAAAGTACTTAAATGATAAAAATATTGTGTTATATTTTTGTAATATGACCCTGGAGGATGAATAATATGATTTTTGTGACTACACTCTTACCATGTTAATGGTCACTATCTAAAATATTCTTTTTAATGGCCATAGGCTATCTTAAAATTTATAACTTTGAGATGCAATTTGATTATGATTCCTTATTCCTCCCCTTTTTGGAGACTGCATCTTTTCCTCTTGTTATCCATAATACAACTGGGCTAAAATAAGTATTATCATAACCTATCATTATCTCTAGATCTACAATTCAAACATTATAAACCTCTTTCATGATTTTGTGTCTTATATTGTAATGAGTGTCTTCTATCTTGTTGGATATTTTAAATTACCAACCAGATCTTCAAGGAAGCCTGTGGATTTTCCAATTCCAATGATTAGTAGCCTAAAAGGGGTTGGCCAACAAATGAGAGAAATAAATTAAGCTTTCCTCCTACACTTCAGGTTCTGCAAGACCCAGGAGGGTAATCCCATAATGCACTTATAACATTCCTTCATAAGATCTCCATGTACATTGCATATTACGTAGAAAAATTCTCATATCTATGACTTGACAAGTGACAATTTGCAAAGAATTGGAAAATCCTTTACACATTTACAACTTGCAGCAGAGAATGGGAAATTTTAATGATAACTGCAACAACCATCATCATTATGAGTATGAATTTAATTAGATGAATTTTTCTTTGATATGATCTAGTTGATCAGATATACTTGAATTTTCTCAATATATAGAACAGTGCATTATCCAAGGGTGATGGGGTCAAATTCACAACATACTTAAAATACAATAATAATAGCATTCGATATTCATAGACTATTATGGACTTGCATTACAAATTCATAACTCGGATTTTCTAGAAAGAACATGCTCAATGATCCCATGAATTAACTCACAAACCAGTGACTGTGTTAAAGAATTTTAATCAACTACTTCAATTGAAGTAGCAATGTAAACACACATCCAACCACATGAATTGCAGACCAATAAAATAATCCTTGATCATTTCATTGCTAATTCATGAACATATACATAGGAGACAATTTGCATGAAATTTTTCATTATCAATTTTTAAATGCTATAATTTTTGCAAAACATTTAAGTTGACTGTGAATACAGACTCATAGCCTAAGACTCAACAAGTAATTCTATATCCATTGTATGTTGGTTACACTTCATGAAAATTTGCTAAACCTACCTAAGATCAACCAAAATTTCAAAGACCCCCGCACAATAGCCTTGATTTCCCTTTTATAAGATCAAGGGAGCAAATAAGCATCGGGCTATTGGTTGTTTACATTACATTAAAATTTGTATTTCAAAAGTATTTCATTTCATTTCAACCCCTAGGTGGTTATATTTACACTTGAAGAAATGGGGGGAAATAAAAAAGAAAAAAAATTGTAGAAGCTTAGTAAAATCGTATCCTCATTGTTTGAGGATTCCATGTCACCACCTCATTTAGCAAAAAAGTGTGAAACATGAGAGAAGAAGAAGAATAAAATAAAGAGGAAAAATTGGTTAGATTACCACATGCATTTTCAAATTGAGAGGATATAAATTTTTCTCAAATAGTTATTTTAAAATTCAGTCCTATACTATACTCGACCATGCTCTACATCCATCTCACCATCTCTATGGCTTAATCAACATATTTATCCAGCCAATCCCTATAGTTATCCTCTATAGGCCAGTTGACATCCAATAGTTTTTGCACCTTTATATTGTATGCATTATATCTTGCATCAATTACTACTTTGGCTTCCTTCATAAAGGAGTTCATATCCATCTAAATCCTGAAGAGATTATCAATTAAACCATTCAACATAGTTAAGCCTAACTTATCATCAATGTATGTTATCTGTGGACCTATAGCAATTTGATTCCTGAAGAACTCCCTCCAAGGTGCATACTCTTTGAGTGTTCCATTTTCATTAAGGATCTTTGGCACACCTTGTTCCTCCATATCCCTGAAGGACTTGATTATACCTTTTAGCTTCCCACCAATGTTTTCATGGAAACCTGTAAATTCACCAATCATTTCAATTCCCCTTATTATTTCTGGAAGATTTGTTGGAGCTTCAAGGTCTTCCTTTGAATTATCTTGAATATCCCTCAAACTATTTAATCTACTGGTCCATTTATTCCAAGTGTTCTAGAAAACCCCTTGAACATGTTGAAACCTTTCAAATGCCTCATGTATACCTTTCTAAGTTGACCATGTGGATTCTACTTTATGGGCTGCCTTGGTCAATTTGTGGCCTAGAATTTCATTAGCCATATCCTTTGTAATCTTTTTCATGTTCCCCTGGAACTGATTCTTCTCAGAATTGACTGCTTGGAGCTCACTCTTCAATGCATTAATCCTCAATTTTAAGGTATCTTTATCCTATGATGAAGTACTAGATGGAGAGGTAGGAGAAGTATTCTAATTTACCTTAACCATAGTAGGTTTCACTTTGTTATACTCTTCAACTAGTTTGGTGTGCTTCTCCAACAATTTCATGTATCTGGCCTGAGAAATTTTTGCAGTGTCAATGCTTAACATTGCAGCTTGTGGAGCTATCATTTCTGAAGCTCTTCCTATAATCAGGTCTCCTAAAAGGCAAGTCATTGCTCTACTAAGTCTACACCTCCCCGAATCTGGTGTTAATGACCAAATAGCCAATGCATATAAACTAGGGCTAAACCCTAAACCAAAAGTTTTCTCATCAAAAGTTTCCTTTGACACCACAACATTTGGGTCATTTCTGATTGCATCTAGAGAAATTATTGATGATAAGCTCCACCCTGGTATCACCAACACCCCTTTGTCCTTGACCAATCTTCTAGCTTCCATAGGATTCATTTTCTCAATTTCTTGAATAGTCTCTTCTTCTGTCTTCTTTCTAACTTCTTGTTTTGAAGGATCCAATCCTTCCTCAACCCTTTGTATCCTATCATTTATTTCCTGGGCCTTAAGCTCAGCCATGTATTCTTTGAATTCTCTTGTTGTCACAAAAGAGTCATCCTTTAGAAATTTGATATAAGCTAGAACCATTGCATCATTGTCCTAGCTTTCATCATATTCCCATGGTACTAGCCTATCATCTGGAACAAATGGTTCCATTACATATCCAATGTTATAGTGTTAAAATTCATGCTCTACTCCTTGCTCAATGGGCACCAATTCAGTAGATGGTTGTTGTACATTTTCCTCAGCACCCTGTATTTCATCCAGATTTGTAGAAGGGAACTCCATAACAGGAATATCTTCTATATCCATTAGCTGATGTTGCACTTCTAATGCTATGGATTCCTTTGGTTGATCACCAATTTTTAGTAAATTCTCTTGCAAAGCACTTTGAGCCAGCTACTCTGCTTGTTGCACCTTCTCTAGAAAAGTAACATAACTAAAATCACTATGGAACAAGTCCATCCTCTTAAATTTTTTGGTGAGGTGCTTGTAAGGGCTTTCATAGTAGGAATTATGGGTAGAAACCATATGCTCAACCTCAAAAACTTTCATCCAAATCTTCTCTCTATCCTGGAAGTAGCAAGTGTTGGAAAGTTTCTTATGACGTCTCTTTGATGTAGAAAGTATGAGGTCCATACCCTGATATTCCCCTTTTTATCTTTTCTCTGTTAATGAGCCCTTTTGGATCAAAATTTCTAGTAGGATCTACATCCATTCTCAAATTATTGATCATTATACAACATACCTCATATGCTTCCTTTTCCATGACAACAAAATAATCAAAGGAGAAAGTTGATGCAATGATAGAGGCCTTTCTAGAAAACCTAAAATTCTCTGTATCTCTATGATCCATTTTCCACATTATCTCAATAAAATCTAGCCTATTAGAAACAAATCTTGGCAATATATGTGGTGCCACAGGAGTCCCATAACACTTGATGAATGTGCAATTTTCATAAAAAATACCAATATCCCCAATTGCACTCATAATTGGGGTCATCACCACATTCTCTTGGTCTCAACAATGCTTGAATTATCTTATAAATCCTATCAGTTGGCACAACTCCCATTTGTACCAAAATGGTATGTTTTATGGTGTTACATAATCCAACATATTTTGAATTTGGTCAATGCAAATCCCAGATGTATTTCCACATTTGGACAAGCAATTTGTTACCCTTTTCATCCACTTGTCTTAGTTTCATGGCTTGTCCAAAAACCTCCCTTCCATGGTATAATATCATATGCATCAGTAATGAATAATGTTTGAATTTCAATTGGATTCTCTTTTCTTTCAACCTCATCAAGTCATAGTGTAACTACTTAGCAACTTTGTTGGCATAGTCGAACCATGTGTGCTTGTTTTTATGTTGAATGTCCATGATCATAAGTAATAGGGGTGTTGTTATCCTTCCATCACATTTCACTCTCACCACCTGACACAACATAAAGTATGTGTATGTAAAGTAATTTGCAAATTCATCACAATCCAATGGTTCAACTTCCTTGAGTGCGAACACAAAACCCTTCTCTCATCTATACCTTAGCAGTTCACCTCTTTGGAACCCAACCCTATGTTCATCATATACCTTTTTCAAAATTTCCATATTAATATTTCTACTAGCATCAAGATTCATTCTAAAGATGTCTACAACTTTACTTACCTTTATTTCCAAGATGCTTCTACCATCAATGTTTGTAATTACCCTATTCACATCATCATATCTATCCACGAAGTGTAGCATTAAGTCTACCTCCACAAAATTGTTAGGGACAACCAATTTCCCCAAATCAAAACCCCAGGCATTTCGTCTAGGATGTTGAGCATATCTTCTTGTGAAAGAATATAAAAATAACTCCCATCTAGTCTCTAACAAGACAATGTCACCAATTCTAGCTGCAAGGTTCTAGAAATTGGTGGAACTTAGTATTCCTTCTCCGGTGGCCTTCCCACCACTTGCCTTGACATCAGTCAGTTGGAAATTTTCTGTGAAACAAACATAGTCCTTAGGTTGGCCCCTTTTCTTCTCAATTCCTTCTAATGTTTGGGGTGGGTCATGGGAGACCTTCTATTTTTCTTCTTAGCCATGGGTTTTGAAGATGACGACTCACTAGGTTGGCTCATCTTAGCTTCTTTAAGGATTTCAGGCTCGAATTCAAATTAGGTTTTGGAGTTTATGTTCTATTCTTGATAGCTTAAAATTGAATTCAAATACAATTCGACCCTTTTTCTTTTATCCCAATTAGAAAACTACACTTAATCAAGAGAAGCCAAGAACCCTAATTCATTCTTGAAAACAACATGGACATTTTGATTTAATGCACTAGTTCTTGCAAAATAACAAGGAAAACCAACGGGATTCGATGAAAACTTACCTAGGAAAACTCCTCTGCAACTTTCTCTGGCCTCGGCTTTGGTCGCTTCAAACTCCTTTTCAACTCCTCGAATGTTAGAGTGAGAGGACTATGCAAATACAAACCCTTTTACATGAATTCAGCTGAGTACGTTCACCATTAATGGCTCAAGAAGGTTTGTATGAGTGAACAATAACTCCATTAGTTGGTTGTTCATATTTGAATTTAACCCATTGATTTTCTTATGTGAAAATTCCATCCAATGGCTCACATCATTCCATAATCCCCACAACCCCTACTAGCGATTTGATACATACTTTGATGAGTTAAGGAGCTTCCAGGCGTACCTCTCCATATTTTGTGAGTATCTCTCATCATGTCTTCCATTCTTGCATTGGGATCTCATAAAGTGATGGATTAGAAGCCAAGGATGAGATATTATCCATTGATCTTAATTGCGAGAGGATCTTAGCCAAAGACATGAATTCCATCGCTCATCCCATCTTTACTTTTCATTGAGTTATCTTAACTCGTGATAGGGTGAGCCCGCACAATGGGGAGAAACTCCACCCATCGGTGGTCGTAGGTTCCCTTTTGGATAGTATGAGATAACCGGCGATAGTGAAAAGGCCAGTGATGGGTTAAAAACTTAACCACATCACTCATCGGGGGTTTCTCTCTAGCAGTGGCAATGAAACATGCTATTGGTGATGAACCAAGTGCGGTTGGAAAGATAGTTTATTGCACGTCACGGGATGGACATGGATTATTTTGTAGGAACATGTGATGAGCGATGAACCACCAATGGTAGACATAAGTGGTGCTATAATGCATGTGGGCCAAATTTGTTTTAAAGAGGGACATGCTAGACCTGATGGGTAACCTAAATGTTGGGGCCAGTTGAAAAATGAAAATGGAGAAATATGCCAGTTAAGTAATTGGTAACCTGATGCAACTAATCAACAAAAGAACATAAACTAAAGGATAACCAAGGATGAAAATTTGAATAAACTCTTAAACCCTAGACCCTAATGGCAATAGGATATGATCAAACAAAAATATGACCATGAAATTGAAGGGACCATAAAAAAAATTTAGGGTTCCACCAGTGGCTCTGACTGGGGATTTATGCCCCCCATGGGCATAACAAGATCTCAGATCTTTGGTTAAGTAGACCAAGCATACAAGGATGAAAAAAATGAGAAGATTGTTTGGACAAGACAAGCAGATGCAATAGAAAGGAAACACGCCAAACCTATACACAAAATTTACAGGACTATACAATGTACATGGAATGATAACCTACTTCAAGAGAAGTAGGGTTTCAAGAACTGTCCATGTACTGGAAGTTCAAGAATTTCACCTCTTAGGGACTACAATAAATATGATTCTTCCCCATGCATATCATCAATTAAGTAAGGCCCTAACCACAGAGGATGACAATTCCCATGTTTACCTTTATCCTCCATCCTTGCATTCCACATTAAAACCATACTTCCCAACTCAAACTTTCTTTCAACATCCCTTTTGTCATGCAAGTGCTTCACTTGCAATTGTAGTTTCTCATTTCTTTTATGAGCTTCTCTTCTAGTTTCATCAAGCTCAATCAACTCATCCATCCTCTGTTGCATCTCATCACAAATATCACTATCACATTCTTGGACAAATTTGTACATTTTAATCAAATTATTATGTGGTATTCTAGCCTCAACCCCATACACTAGATTGAAGGGGGATTTTTCAATGACTTTATTCATAGTATTTCTATTAGCACATAACACCAACTACAATTTTGAGTCCCAGGGCTTCTTGTTCTTCTCAATCACTGGCTTGATAGTCTTCATTAGGGTTTTATTGCTAGACTCAACTTTCCCATTCCCTTGGGGATGATATGGGGATGAATAAGATATTCTTATGCCATGTTAGCTATAAAAATCAATGAATTCCTCAGACCTAAAATGCATGGCATTATCAAAAATAATTCTTTCAGGAACCCCAAACCTACTCAGAATATTGTTCATCAAAAAATCAATAACAACTTTACTAGTCACTTTCCTGGTAGGAATGACTTCAACCCATTTCGTGAAGTAATCAGTTGCAACTAGAATCTAGGCATGTCCTCCATTGGACTTCACAAACATTTCTACAATAAAATCAATGCCCCACTATTGAAAGGGAACTTGTGCTAACATTGGCCTAAGTGGTAGGTTTCCTAATAACTTTAATTTACCTGTGAACCTCTGACAAGCATCACATTTCTTTACAAATATGTGTGCTTCTTTGAACATAGTCAACCATTAGAAGCTTGCTCTCAATATGTTATGGTTGGTTTTTTTGGCCATGTAATGGCCTCCACAGGTTCCTTTATGTATTTCAATCAATAGATCTTCTGCTTGATCCCCATCTACACACCTAAGAAGCAAACCTTCAGGGATCGTCCACCATAGCTCACCATCGATTATAACATACTTGATTTCTTACAACTTTAGATTATTTTTCTCATTGTGAGGCATACCTTCAGGGCACTACATGGTCTGTAAATATTTAACAATTCTTTTGTACCACCCGTAGGTCTGCATGTCACATATGGCTGCAACACTTTCATGCTCAACTTGGTTTATTTGGTTGGCCTCCAAGTTTGTCTCGACCATCATCATGGCTAGACCTTGACCTCTTACTAGCTTGGTAATAGAGATATCGATGTTGAACTCCTGAATCCTAGGTGATCCCACAATAGTGGTTTACAATTTTTGCCCAAATTGGACACTGAAATTATTATTTTTAACTAAATCTTCACTTTCGGGCACCTATAGTGGCTAAACTGTGAGGAATTTGAAGATGATGAAAACTAGAGTTTCGTGACATTTTTTTTGTAGATTATAAATATATTTTTTTCAAAAATTTTGGAATCATATTGCACTTCTTTTTCCATCTCCCTCAAAAACTAGTTTTTTTTCATAAAACAACATTTTAAAAAAGTGACTCTCACCGTATAGCGCATAAATTTATTTCCATGAAGGATAAAATTCTAATTCTTTCAAATTTAGATTTGTAACTTTGATAACTAGTGCTTCCACTTAGTTAGATACTTTTTTATTGAATATTTTTTCTTTAATCAAGTTTAAAAGTCAAACCAATTACAATTCAGACATAGAGTGACTGTATAATGCGTAACTTCTTTTGTATGCATCGAAATTCAATTTTTTTTTTGTTGGATCAAGGACTTCAATATTTGGTGAACTCATATTTTTCAAAAAAAAATTTGATAATATGATAATTTTCCACATGTGCAGAACAGAGAGCTTGATTTTTGATGAAAAACCTACATTCACAAGAAATAAAAAATAAATATAATAATAAAATTAAATTTATTTAAAATTATACTTTTTGGGAAGATTATAATAAGGAATACATAATTAAAATAAATAAATTTTAAATGAATTCATTTGATTCCCCAAAAGGTAAATCAAAAGTGGTTTTTTATCGGCATTTTGATAGGTGTAAAGGAGACTCCGTTATAGGTATGGTTTAAAACTAGCGGGGTTTTATCCAAGGGGGTTTGATCTAAGGTAGTTTGATCAAACCCTCTTCAATTGGAATACTTTAAATGGAACTTTTTAAGGTTTAAATCATTATATTTTCTAAAAATATGTGATTTAAGAAAAAATCAGAATCTCCTAGAAATTGTAAACCAGCTTTTGTGAGATCGCCCTCGTATTGATCCATCTGCACTGACAACCTGTGGTCTCTTGTTGAGTAAATATATAATTAATTGCTGCTATTGGAACATATGCTACAACTGTAGCCCCAGTCAAATATGGTCTAAATTTTTTAACAGCCTTAATTAGAGCATATTCCTACTTCTTTGTAGCATCATACTTTAACTCAATTTACTGTAAGGATTTGCTAAAGAAATCAATAGGTTGCTCAAAACCCTCATCATTATTTTGAAGTATAACTCCTTCTACAATATGGAATAAAGAAAATGTGAATAACTAAAAAGGATTTGAATAGTCAGGGGATTTAAGGACAAGTGTTAGAATCCAAGATTAGACATGCAAACCAGAAAAAGCCTTCCATAAGAGAAAAACAATAAAAAGTAGAGCTTTGCATGAAGATGTGAAAATTGATATTATTCAGGAATTGAGAAATTACAAGGGATAAATTTCTTTATAAAAGCAATGTATGCATAACCCTAATTTTGACCTAAAATTAGCTCAACTAAATAAACCTTACTTATTAATTAAGTAAACTAATTATTACCTAAGTAAAACCTAAGTAAACTTAATAAAGTGTAATTAAATAATTAATTACACAACACCCTCCCTTAAGTGCAACTTATGGAGAGTAAAAAAACATGCACCTAATGCTAGGATGAATGCAAGAAAGCATGAATGGGTCCTGACAATAAGGCCTAATTAGGTACCCATGTACAAATGCAATGAGTGAGAAAGAGGAGAAAACCCAGTGGGAAAAAACCCCCCCTTAATGAGATAACCTATTGTAAAGAAGCATTGGAAGAACACTATGGAGTAACATTGGAACCTTAATTCAACAAGCAAGGAAAGATACTTTTTTTTACTACTAAAACTAGATGAGAATCACTCATTGGCTCAAGGAATCATGATAAAGCAACAACAGACCTGATTCCACGGAACACTGGAAAACTCACAAACTAGAACAACCCTAAAATCTATGAAGCAACAATAGATGAAAAAAGATGAAATAATTTGGAAACTGTGTATCTCAATGTCGATTCCAAATTGTGACTAAAACCGATCCATAGGAGCAAGTACCATGAAGATTTTGGAACATTAACCATAAATTTAATGGCCCTCAAACTAAGATGTGACCTGATGTGAATCTGATACGATTCAAGATCATTAACCATAGGATCTCAATCTGATATGTGAACCAATGTGAACCAAAATGTGTCAAGCTATGAGCAAGATGTGGCCAAAAGAAACTACATAATCTAGATACAACCCATGTGAGTTTTCATCAATATCAAGATGAGATTAAAGTGGAACTACACTCTAATCAAATTATTATGCAAGAAAACCCACTGATGGAACTTTATATTAGTTCATTTATTACAATAATGCATGATTACATAAAAGGAGAGAATGCAAAACATGCATAAACTAAAGAGAAAATGCAAACTTAGTGCATGAAAAAAAAAAGTGCATGCACAAACCAAAGTTCACATCTGCATCCCTGATAAAAATGGACCTAAGATTTGTGTAGAGGACTGTACTAGCTTTCCAATTCCGTGAGAATGGCAAAAAAAGGATAACCAAGTCAAGAGATATGCCCTCTGAAGCGAAAAATGCTTAATCTAATTTCAAGGACTTGCAAAATAAAACTAGAGAAAAATAAAAAACAACTACCTTCACCACTGGATCAATGTTAGAATAAGCTTTCCAATGGTATCTTGTTTGTGAAAAAAGGACACTGTATGTGAAAGTTATGCCCAATTTCGTGAAAGTTGCTCCAAGAAGGCCAATATGGCTTGTAGGCAGCCTAGGGGGCTTAAAAAAAATAGGCCCTTGGTCTTATGCGTGACAAGAAGCTAGCAGGTAGGGGGATAGGGTAGAGCCATTGGTCACCGATGTGACCACGGTGGGTGCTGGGAGGTCGACTGGGGGCTGGGCGCACAATGCCCAGTCCCCCCATGTGACCGATGGCTTTGTGTAGGGGCTTGCAGGGGCTATAGGACTAGCGGCGGTCCGGCGGTAGAGGCCAGTGGCTGTGGAGGATGGGTGGCCACCTGGTGATCACTCGATGGTGCAGTGGTGATGGTGCCTTTTTGCACTACATTCACTTTTTGGAAAGATTTTTTTCAATTTTTTTTTAAATCCATGCCTCAAAAAGCGTGTTGGGGAGGCTATACGACATCCCTAGCAAAAAAAAATTCCTCAAAAACCAACTGCACCGAAATTGATGAAAGGACATGCATTCTTAGGGTTTTTGGCTGCTACGAACATGATGGTGACATCTGTTTGTGCCCAAAGTGCCCCAAAAAATAAGCTACCCCTAGAGCTTGCAAAAAATATCTAGCTTGAAACCCTCATAGATTTCTTCAACGATGACCCAAATCAATAAAATAAAATCCAATCTTGACTTTTTCTAGTGCTATGAATCCAATGGAGATGCCTGATCTAATCCAAAATGCTTCATCAATAGGCTCAAGGCATGAAACCCTCAAGGAACTCCAAACATGCTCTGCATTGATTTTTCTCCAAAATCTGAGAAGGGGCTGCAAATCAAGGCTATGATACCATGTTAGGATCCAAGATCAGACATACAAACTAGAAAAAACCTTCCACAAGAGAAAAACAATAAAAAGAAGAGCTTTGCATGAAGATGTGCAAATTGATATTATTCAGGAATTGAGAAATTACAAGGGATAAATTGCTTTATAAAAGCAATGTATGCATAACCCTAATGTTGACCTAAAATCAACTCAACTAAATAAAGCTTACTTATTAATTAAGTAAACTAATTATTACCTAAGTAAAACCTAAGTAAACTTAATAAAATTTAATTAAATAATTAATTACACCATCAACAAGTGCTTTCTTGATAGCATCCTTAATGGCTTGGAAAGATTTTGTTGGTTCCTCTATCCATGCTACTTTTCCCCCCTTCTTTAGCATTTTAGAAATAGATCTTACAGTTTTAGAAAAGTTAGTAACAACTCTCCGTACAAAGTTTATTTGTCCAAAGAAGGACTATATTACCTTCACATTCTTGGGCTGTGGGATCTTATCAATTTCTGCTACTCGCTCAGGATCAATCCTGGCCCCATCTTTTGACAATGTGACCCAACAATTTTCCTTCTTTAACTCCAAATTTACATTTCTTTGGATTTAAAAAAATCCCATATTCCAGGTCTTTGATGAATATCTTTTCAAGTTGTGAGCAATGGTCCTCCTCCTTACTATGGGCAGTAAGATCATCTTGATAAATGACAAGAAACAAATCTATGAAATTGGCAAAGGCCATATCCATGGCTCTCTAAAAAGTATCACCAACATTAATCAAGCCAAATGGCATCCTTACATATACATATGTACCCCATGGCATTGTAAATGTAGTTTTAAATTATTCTGAATCCTTCACCATGACTTGGCTATAACCTAAAAACCCATCCATCATAGAGAGCAACTTACATCTAGTCATCTTCTGCAACATTACCTCCATATTAGGCAAAGGGTAATTATCTTTCAAAGATGCCACATTCAAATTTCTAAAGTCTACACACAACCTCAGGTCTCCATTTTTCTTTCTTACTGGAACTAAATTCGAGACCCATGTTGAATGTCTGATGGGCTTTATAATCCCTACATCTCTTAGCTTGGTAAGCTCTTCTTGAATTTTTGGTTGCAAAGTAGGATTGATTGGCCTCTATTTCTTCCTAAAAGGCTTTCCATCAGGATTTAGTGGTATCTCATGTTGAAACAAGTCCTCTCTATAAGCCTTCAAATCATCATACAACCATGCAAATACATGTATGTATTTTCTCAACAGGGTAATCAACATACTCCTCACATTGGGTTTCATCTTCTTGCCTATATACATTGTTTCGGGAGAATTCTTTGTCCCTAGATTTATCTCCTCTAAATATTCCTTATAGGAAGATTCGTGGTTAACATTTGACTTGTCAGGGCCATCAAAAACCCTCTCTAGAGGGACTAGCTCTTTGGGAATCTTATTTGTCTTTAATTGAATTATCCCATTCCCAAATAATGTCTCTTTCCCATCAACCTCAACCACAAATGAACCAAATTCGATCTATTGGCCTTCATATTGGTCAATGCAATGTAGGAATATCATAATGTCATTGTCATCATCAAACACTTTCCAGTTACAAATGTTGTCAAGCACTATAGGCCTAGTTTGTGCTTCTATGTGTGAGACACCATCAAAGGTAACATCATCTAACCTGACAACAATATTTCTAATAAATCTTCCCTAAAATTTTGTCCCCCCTCTATCCATTCTATGCCAAAGGCATCAAAGGCCTCACTAGTATCCCAAATTTCATTCTTGTATTGCCTAAGCCTTTTATCTATGGTAAAAAATCTAGATCTAATCTAGGAAACTACCAACTTAGAATCTCCAAGAACTCTTGGCAACTTAATGCCATGTTTGGAAGCTAATTTCAAACCAAGTAAGAGGGCCTTGTACTTAGCAACATTATCTGTACAAGAAAATTGTAACAAGGATTACTTGAAGGTTTTACCTTGTGGAGGGATAAGAATGACTCTTGCACCCAAGCCTTCCTTTGAGCATGCTCTGTCAAAGTACATAGTCTAGAGGTTTTCTTCTTGTGGTGTTTCCAGGACCTCCTTGTCAATCAGTGCAGGCTTGATTGATTCTTTTGAAATCTCTTCCTCAATCCAAAAAGTATCTAAACTAGTATCCACAAAATTAATCCTTGCTAGTTCTTCAGGTTCCTCAATGTTTTTGATCATGTGAGGAGCTCTTCTTTCTCTAGTAATTTTGACATCTTTCCTGGTCAATGGAAAAAATTGCAAATGATAAGTCACACTGAATACTTCCACCCATAGAAGCACTCCAATTTCTAAACAACAATATCCCATAAGTTGGTGGGATATCCACCACTGTAACACTCATATATAGCTCTTTTTCAAGAAAAGCTAGCAATTTATATGGAACTTTATTGATTACCCTGATAATAGGAACTTCCCTTGAATCCATGGCATAGCACTTCCCATATGTACTATCAACCTTTTAGCCCATTGCTTCCATGATCTTTACTGGAATTACATTGTTTGAGGCCCCTGAGTCTATCATGCAATTTCTAAGCAACTGACCATCAATGATCAAACTTAGAAAGAATGGATTCACATGACTTGGATTGGTAGTAATAGTGGTTCCCAGATATATCTCAGGATTTTCATTGATCACTGCCTTAGCTTGAACATCCTTTTCTTGAGTTTTGCTTGTTTTAGGCTGATTGACTATTATTTTATCCTTCCCACTAGCAACAATATTGTTGATAAGAGCAACAGTCTTATTATTATTCTCATCTATTGTCATCATTTCAAGGAATGGGACTGTGACTTTGACTTGAGACAATACCTAAAACATATCTATTGGAGAATAATTCGATAACTTAGGGAGTGCAAATTCTCTGGGAGTTACCTTTTCAACTTATCCTTGAACCTTTTCAGCATTGGGTTTTACATCTTTGGCCTTTCCATCTTGATGAGTAGCTTCACCATCAATTTTTTCCTTAGTGCCATTTTTGGCCCAAATTCTCATCTCCTTACCCTCCTTGGGTTTTGTCTCTTATTTCTTGTTCTCTATTTTTGATCCTTTGTTTCCTTCATTGTTTTCCTTAATAAACAAACTGCCAGAGCTACCCTGATTACCACTCATAGTTCTATTCCTTAAATGATAATCACTCCTTGCCTTAGCATCTAATGCAATTGTGAATCTTTTAATTTTCTCATTTGAGGTTCTCCTCAAAGAAACATTATCTGATTCAAGAGTATAGACCATGCAATCATTCTCTTCTTCTTCATCTGAAAAAACTTGTTGATGATAAGAATTCACCTCCTACCTCTGTACATCCACATCACTCCTGTTAGGATCATCATTTGAGGAGTATTCTTCACAACCAAGGTTTGATTTAGTCATGAGTACATTTTTCATTTCATCCTGATCCTGAAAAGAGTCAGATCCCACTTGATTATCTTGAGATTCTTCTACTGACATTGCCACAACACATTATTGTGAGGAATGAGACATTTGACACACTACACACCAAGGAAATTCTTTGGTAACATTGGTGGAATGTTTTTGCAAAGGATCAGGTGTACCCTAGACATTCTTCTGATTATTATTAACTGGCTTCCCATTATGCCAGTTTGTATGATAGGGGTAGTCCTGCAATCATAGGGGCCCTTCATTTCTCTGGAATTGCGGCTTTTCATTCTTGGCTTCCTTTTGCAACAAGCTAAGAACCTGATCTAGTTTCCCATAAGGAGCTATAGTTTTGCCAACCTTGTCATTTTGAGCTCTAATTTTTTTCGAAGCCTTGGGGTCTTCCCTTCTTCCTATTTTACCAAAGGCTCTTTTATTATTTTCAATATTTACTGCCATCTTATAGGCCTCTCTCATATTCTGGGGATTCTTATCCCTGGGAAAATATCACATCTTATAGTCATAAGCATTACAACAAGTTACCAAACATGCATCAACTTTAGGACATAGATAAGTAGGGACTCTATTCATAGCTTTCTAAAATCTTGTATTAAATTCAATGACCATCTCATTATGTCCTTTAGTAATGTTATTGAAATCATTCAATCTGAACCTAGGATTAGTCTGATCCCCATAATTTTCTCTGAAGACTTTGTAAAAAGACTCCTTTGAGTCAATACTTGCATCAGGTAAACCCTTGTACCAATCCCTTGCATCCTCGATCAGGGATTGCATAATGTATTTCATGGCAAAATCATCATCCCATAATTCAAAATCTTCCACAAAGCTTTGGAAGGCTTTCAAGTGATCTTCACCACTGAAAGAATTGTTACCAATAAATTTAGGGAGATGCTTCCTTTTATTATCTGGGACATGGTTCAGATAGCTAGGAATATTGTCAAAACACAATTTCCTATACCTATCAGTTTGAGGTGGCCTCCTGGGATGTATGTCCCTAAGATTATCCCTTTGTTCACCATCCTTCTTATTGCCAGATTGATCTACATTTGTACCTCTTCCACTTCCATTATTACCACCACCCTTTTTCTTATCTTCATCATCCTCAAAATAATAACTATTATTCTTGTTACCTCCTCCACCTCCACCACCCTGGTTACCACCACCACCTCCACTAGGAGTATTCCCTCCTAATTTTTTCTTGTGAGATCCATTATCATTCTGCCCAAAGCTTGAAGACTCTAGAGTTGGTATAGACATTTTAAGGAAGGAAATATTCCTATCCATTTCTGTATTGTTAGCTTCAACTTCAGCCTTCTTCAATTCTTCCTGCATCTTTTTGTTTTCCAACTACAATTTCAAGAGTTCAAGATTTGGGGGTGCATTAGATGGACTAGGATCAACCTTGGGGTTATTAACAAGATTTTTGGAAGATGAGGTGTGGGTATTTGTATTAGTAATGGTGGTGAATGTATTGAAAGTATGTTCTGGGTATGATCCATGGGTTTCTTCCCATGATCTACAAATGATTTTTTCCTGGGAGGATCAATGGTTTTGGTAGTGGTAACAATTGTTGTATATGTGCTAGTAGTAGAGGTTCCCATTTGAACCATTTCCTTAGGAATTTTAGGGGTGATTTGGGATATTATTTTAGCAGCATTCTCTTCAGAATATTTATGCTTAGCAACATCCTCTCTCATTTTCTCAACTCTTTGTCTCCTAGCATCCCTTTCAAGTTTCTTGGCTCTAACCCTATCCTTCTTTTCCTCAAATTCATTTAGTCTCTTCTTTTCTTCTTGCTCGACAAGCCAATTTTATTTTTCTTCCAAGGATTGCATGTCCTTGTTTATATCTTTCTAATTTTCTAAGAAATCTCCATACTCACTTGGCGCAAGGGTGTGATAGGTTTTCTCAACTGGATCTTCCTTAGGGAGAACAATTTTTTTCGAATTAGGGAGATATCTCCTTGAGTTAAAATTTCATCCATGAAAAATAGACCCAACTTCGGGTGTTAGTGGTTCTGAGAATCCATTACTCCTACCCCAAAATTCCCACTTATCTTCTTCCCTAAAAATTTCAAGCTCATTATCAAACACCTGTTCAACAGGAAAAAAATCGCTAATATTTCTTAGGTACTTCATCCTCATTTGGATTCTCACTGATATTCACACTATTTGCTTCATTATTGAAAGTAGGAGATGCTCCAGCAAGAGATTCGATAGACTTACCCGATTCAATAGTTTTCTTCTTCCGTAGAGGTTGTTTAACCTTTGTAGGCTTGAGTTCCAACTTCTTCTCAGGAGTGTTCTTTGTGTGACTCCCAGTTTTCCTCATGGTGTCAACTGTTGTGTTAGAATCCTTCTCCTTAGGTTACTTTTGAGATCTTATCATTGTACTGGTGTGAGAAAATTCAAAGTCACCACCTAGAATGTTGGGAAATAAAAACTAATTATAGTTTGACTTGTTATTTATGACCTCAGAGAAAATTCTAAACATAACCCAACACAATATGATAGAATTGACCAAAATTTGACACATGAACTAAATATGATGTATATAGCTTTAATATTTGAACTTATAATTTTTCCAATGAAGAATAACAAAACACTTGACTCTGATTGTACCATATCTACACTAGATACATTAAATTTTAGAAAGGTCCCTAGGAGAGTCATCAATCTATTGGCTCTTTTAAATTACCAACTAGATCTTCAAGGAAGCCCATGGTGATAGGGAGGTTGGAGGAATCAATCACTAATTCCTGCTCTAGGTCTTGCTTGCAAGACCTTCTTGGTATCTTACTTCACCAACTTTACCTATAGGACCTTCTTCTTGGTTAGGTTCCCTTGATTCTCTTTGCCAACCTCACTACCATCACAATTCAACCTACCAAGTAAATCTTGGTGCAATGTCTCCAACTCTTCCTTAGCCCTTAATCTACCCTAAAGGCTAACCTATCCTCAACACTTAATTAGATCTTTGTAGGGGTGTAGATATGTATTCAATAGCTTCAAACCATCCTCCTAGGGTTCTTGAAGGTTCACCAAATGCCACCTTTTCATCGCTTTCACCAAACCCTCGTCTAGGGTTAAAAAGGCTACTAGCCCATGAGCCCCAATTAGGTCTCCATCTCCAAGAGATCAGGTCTATTCTTCTAAGTTCTCCAAAGCACCACCAATTTTTCCTTGGGATTCTTAGAGCCTATGCCTGCCTCTCAAATATTTTTGGAGTCTTAAGCCTCATATGTCTGTACACAGTCATAACCCTCCATTTAGTAATTTAGGCCTTTTTAAAGCCATTTCCTGACCACACAACAAATTGTCAGTTTATTCAACCACCAAATGGATTGATGAAGCCTCCTCCTTCATGCAAAGTATTTGCAAGGCATCTATCTACCTCTCCACACTATGCCTTGATAGGGAAAGGTCACCCCTACAAACCAAGTGCTTTGAACTACCTGTCTTTCCTAGCCGGGCACTGTCAAGCTCGCCTAGGAGAAGACTTTCTCCATGATTCCTTGACTCCTACAAACTCCTAACCCTAGCCTATTTACAGAAATGGAGCCTAGCCACATTCCCCACAAGCCTGTACACTAGGTACAGTGGAAATGTGAGCTAAAACCCCATTTTTCACAGTCTGCCAGTCAGAACAACAACTAAAGAAAGAACAAAGTAATTACAAGATAGCTTGAAATGAATAACCTAACTATCTACTGTTCCAAAAAATTCTTGAAAGACAATTTCAATACATCCTACACTATTCAAAGTGCCATGATCAACCCATTAACTTACTAATTCAAGCAAAAAAAGTAGGAAATGCACACTAAAATATCATTGTTTTCTTGATTTCAAAACTAAATACAAACTCGAATGCTTCCAACTCCATTTTCAAGTTGAGGCACACCTTATAAAGGTTTCTAAAATAGTTAATCTCACTCCTAACTGCTCCTTGGGCACTTGTGAAGTCCAACAAGCCTTCTTTGCAAAATTTTAGAGAGTTTAACACCTAGAAAGGTCTACTAAGGTCTTTAAACCATCCTTGTAGACAAACCTCAACCTAACAAATGGTCAACATGACCTTAACCAACACAATACTTGATCCCAAATGTCTCTAAGGCACAAACTCAAAGAGGTAGGAGGATATTGCTACATTTGGCCTAAACAAATTGCCAAATCATGACCTTCTAATCAACTTTCCTAGGTGAACTATGGGGTGCTTCTGCACCATTCTCCCCCTCTCTACACAAACACTAAGGAATGTGAGGAGAGATCAGTGACACATCAATGCCCTGCTTCTTAAACTGAGCTTTCTCTACCCATGTAGCCTCAGATTCATGTTTTTTCTTCCATTTGATAAGATGCTCCATGTACACCTTATGCCTTGTAGATTTCTTCACTCTTGACTCCAATATCCTCTCTACTTGTAGCTTGTCTGGAGTAGGTAAGGCTATGTTGCTTACATCCTTGAAGATCTCCCTACTGTTCTGATCTAAGTCCTTGGCTGATCCCTTATACCTGATCAAATCAGCTACATTGAACACTGGTGAAATCCCTAACCCTACAAGTAACTCCACCTTGTATGCATTTTTCCCATACTTGGCTAACACCTTGCATGGTCCCACTCTTTTCATCTACAATTTGGTTGATGTACCCTTCTGCAACCTAGATTTGTGGAGGTGGACCATGACATAGTCTCCTACTACAAATTGCAAATCTTTTCTTGATAAATCTACCTTATCCTTCAACTTTTGTGTAGCCTCGGTGACTGTCTTCTTTACTTGCTCCTACATCTCTTTCATGGTCTGAGTGAAGTCCTCTGCATGTCCACTCCTATGCTCCATAGCTCCTAGTTCTCTGAGCTCACACACACCTCTTGGGTGTATTCCATACACTATTTCAAAAGGACTCTTCCCTGTAGTCTTGTTCACACTGTCATTGTATGCATACTTAGCCTGTGATATGACCAAGTCCCATGTGTGTCCATACTTTTTGGTTAGGCATCTTAGAAGATTACCTAACACCCTATTAACCACCTCTATTTTCCCATTGGTCTGAGGATGGTAAGCTGATCCAAAAGATAGGTTGGTACCTAATTTGCTCCATAGAGTCTTCCAAAAATGACTCATAAACTTCACATCCCTGTCTGATACAATGCTCAAAGGAAATCCATGGATCCTTACAATTTCCTTGAAGAAAAGGTGAGAAATGTAGCTAGCATCATGTGTGGTCTTGCAAGGAATAAAGTGACTCATCTTACTGAATCTATCTACGACCACATAGACACTATCAAACCCCATCTTAGTCTTAGGGAGTCCTACCACAAAGTCCATGCTAACACATTCCCATGGTCTATTGGGAATAGGTAGAGGTTGATACAAACCTGCATTACTAGCCCCCCCTTTGGCTTTCATACAAACTACACACTGCTCCACATACCTCCTAACATCCCTTGGCAATTTGGGCCAATAGTAAAACCTTTGCACTAGTTCCATTGTTTTGTTGATACCAAAATGACCACTAAGACTACCATTGTGCTTCTCTTGGATAAGATTCTCTCTCATAGAACCTTTTGGAACACACAACTGATTTCCCTTGAATAACAATCCACTTTGTAATGTATACTCTGAGTATTGGCTATGAAAATGATTCTCAAAGTCAAAACATACCTTGTAAGCCTCCGAGCAGTCTTCATCTTCACCATAGAGATCCCTGAAACTCTCTATTCGAATGCTCTTGATCTGTATCTCTTGCACTGCCAGCAATCTCCTGCTTAGTGCATCTGCTACCTTGTTCAATTGTCCCTTCTTGTGCTTGATGGTGAAAGTAAAAGCTTGAATGTATTCCATCCATTTCAAATGTCTATTGCTCAACTTCTCTTGGGTGTTGACATAGCTAAGTGCTTGATTGTCAGTAAAGACCACAAACTCTTTAGGTAGGAGATAATGCCTCCACTTCCTAAGTGACTGCACTAAAGCATACAGTTCTAGGTCATAGGTAGAGTACATTGTCTTAGCTTCATTAAGCTTTTCACTAAAAAATGCTACAGGCCTACCTTCTTGGCTTAGCACTCCTCCTACTGCAACTCCACTAACATCACATTCCACAATAAACAACTTGTCAAAACTAGGTAACAAAAGTATAGGCTGAGTTGCCACTTCTTGTTTCAATTTCTCAAAACCTTTCTCAGCTTCTTGAGTCCACTTAAACTTAATTTTCAAACCACCTTTGATTGTGTCTAGGACTGGTGCACATATGCCACTAAAGTTCCTTATGAATTTTCTATAAAATTGGGCTAATCCATGAAAACTTCTTACCTCTGTCCATGTGGTTGGTGTAGGCCAGTTTAGGATAGCTTCCACCTTGCTTGGATCCATCTTCAATGATCCTTGGGATACTACAAAACCTAAATACACAAGATATTTTTTAAAGAACTCACACTTCTCTAGGTTGATGGCCAACTTCTCCTCTTGCAATCTTCTAAGAACCAACTCCACATGCTTTAGGTGTTCCTCTGCTGTCTTGCTGAAGATGAGTATATCATCAAGATATACCACCACAAATATCCCTGTAAAGTCTTTGAGCACTTCATTCATGAGCCTCATGAATGTGCTAGGGGCATTAGAGAGGCCAAATGGCATAACTCTCCACTCATACAACCCATCTATTGTCTTAAAGGTTGTCTTCCACTCATCTCCATCCTTGATTCTGATATGATGGTATCCACTTTTTAGATCCAACTTGGTGAAATACTGAGCTCCTCCAAGACAATCCATCAAGTCCTAAATTCTAGGAATAGGGAACCTATACCTGATTGTGATTCTATTTATTGCCCTAGAATTAGTGCATAATCTCCATTTACCACCTTTCTTGGTTGTTAGGACCACTGGTACTGCACATGGGCTGATGCTCTTCCTAATCAATCCTTGATCCAATAACTCCTGCACTTGTCTAGCTACCTCTAGGTTTTGATCTAGGGTAAGCTTGTAGGCTGCTTTGTTTGGTAATGAATCCCATGGTATGAAGTCAATCTGATGACTAATGGATCTCTTTGGAGGTAAAGTGGTAGGTGTCCCATCACTCACTATATCCTTGAACTGCTCTAACAATTCTTGGACTGCTCTGAGTATGACTATTTTTTTAACCTTGTCTTCTTCTTTAGGTTGCAACATAACCACATATCCTTCACCCCCTTGATGTAGGTTGTTAAGGAACTCTTTACCACTGCTCAACAAGACACTAGGTGTCTTTGACTATCCTTCTTCCTCATCTGACAGTGACTGCAACTTAAATTTCTTCCCATCCTTCTTAAAAGAAATGGTGTTCTCTTTCCCATCATACATGGCACTTCTGCCATACTACCATGGTCTGCCCAATAGAAGATGGCATGCATCCATGGGTAACACATCACAAATAAACTTATCCTTGTACCCTCCAATGGTAAATTCCACTGTTACTTGCTCATTGACAAGAACACTCCGCCCTTTGTTCAACAATGTTACTTTGTAGGGGTTAGTGTGGGGTACCTTCCCCAATTTCAGTTTCTTTATTGCCTCTTCTGAGATGATGTTATCTGTTGAACCTGAATCCACAATAACCTTACATACTTTCCCAAGTATTTTGCATCTCACTCTAAATAAAGCTCTTCTTTGTTTTGGCTCTTCCTTGACCGGTTGTCTGATCAAAACTCTCCTAAACATCAGATTCTCCCCCATTTCTAATTCTATGTGACTAACCTCTGGTGATTTAGTACTCATGGTGTCCTCTTGATCATATGCCACTCTCTTCTCAGTGATTGATGAAGATTCTTTCTCTGGGCACCTATAAGTTGGATGTCCTACTTGTCCACAATTATAACATTTCATATTGGCAAAGTATGAACTACTTCTACCTACTCCTCTTCCTCTATTTGATCGACCTTGAGATCCTCTACCTCTTCCATAACCTCCTCTAGAAGATGTTTCACTTCCATGTTCTATGAGTTTAGACTCTCCTTAGTTTCTTTGTTCATTTCCTCTACCTTGGTAGCCACCTCTATGTCCTCTTTGATCTCTTTGATCTCTGCCATTGCCTCTACTCTTAGAAGCCTGATCTTGTTTCCTCTTGCTTCTTTCCTCTATCTTAATAGCTAGTTGGTAACATTGGTGTACTGTCTTAGGACTTAGAAGAGTCATCTCCTCTTGAATGTTCCACTTCAAGCTATCAAGATACCTAGCCACCTTAAGATTCTCATCCTCTGAAACATTAGATCTCATGCAAAGTTTTTGAAAATCCTCTGTGTAAGTGTTCACATCTTGGTCTCTTTGCCTCAAGCTTTGTCTCTTCTTATGTAACTGAATCTCATAATCATTTGGCATGTACACTTCTCTCACTTTTGCAACCATTCCTTTCCAAGTTGAAATAGGCTTCTTGCCTTCCTTTTCCCTCTCTGTTTGAATGAATTTCCACCATGTCAAGGCAGAACCTCTCAATCTTGATTTGGCCACCTTTACCCTCTATGCTTCAGTGACTCCATCACATTCAAAATAGTTTTCCATTCCCTCTATCCAATCCATGACTAGATCATCTTCCATTTTCCCACTAAACAGTGGTATGCCTTCAAGTGATTTTCCACTCAAAGCCTTCAATGCCTTCAAGAAAGGCTCTTCTTTCAACTCAGGGTCAGGATCAGGGATCTTGTCTTCCTCTGCAACCTCTTCTTTCTTTGGTACCCTTCCTTTGAAGTGCACATCATTTAATTCTTTCTCAAGTTGTTTTATTCTTTCCCTCAATAGCCTATTGTCTTCCTCCTATCCTTCAACCATCTTGGACAATTCTGCATTTGTCACCATGATGGTAGAACCACTAGATTCAAGGTTTGAAATACAAGATTCTTCCCAAATCTTTAACTTTCTCTGATACCAATTTGATAGGGAGGGGTTGGATGGAAACAATCACTATTCCATGCTTTGGATCTTTCTTGGGAAGACCCCCATGGTTTCACACTCCACCACCTTAACCTATAGGACCTACTGCTTGTGCAGGCTCCCCTGGTTCACCTTGCCAACCCAACTATCAAGTCAAATCCTACCAACCAAGCCAACCTTGGTGCAATGCTTCAACTCTTCCTTAGCCCTTAATCTACCCTAAAGGCTAACCTATCCTCAACACTCAATTAGATCTTTGCAGGGGTGTAGAGATTTTTTCAATAGCTTCAAACCATCCTCCTAGGGTTCTTGAAGGTTCACCAAACTCCACCTTTCCATCGCTTTCACCAAACCCTCATCTAGGGTTAAAAAGGCTACTAGCCCTTGAGCCCCAATTAGGTCTCCATCTCCGAGAAAACAGGCCAGTCCTTGAAAGTTTCCCAAAGAACATAGGATTCCTTAGGTTTCCTGGTCCATATGCCCACCTCTCAAATATTTTTGGGGTCTTGGACCTTCACTTTCCGTACACAGGCGTAACCCTTAGATTTAGCAATTTAGGCCTTTTTAAAGCCATTTCCTGACCACACAACAATCTGTCAGTTTATTCAACCACCAAATGGACTGATGAAGCCTCCTCCTTCATGCCAAGTCTTTACAAGGAATATATTTTCCTCTCCACACCATGCCTTGATAGGGAAAGGTCACCCCTGCAAACCAAGTGCTTTGCACTACCTATCTTTCCTAGCCGGGCACTATCAAGCTCGCCTAGGAAAAGACTTTCTCCATGATTCCTTGAATCCTACTAACTCCTAACCCTAACCTATTTACAGATATGGAGCCTAGCCACATTTCCCACAAGCCCGTACACAAAGTACAGTGGAAATGTGAGCTAAAACCCCATTTTTCACAGTCTGCCAGTCAAAACAACAATTAAAGAAAGAACAAAGTAACTACAAGATAGCTTGAAACCTAACTATCTATTGTTCCAAAAAATGCTTGAAAGACAATTTAACTACATCCTACTCTATTCAAAGTGCCATGATCATCCCATTAACACACTAATTCAAGCAAAAGAAACAAGAAATGCACACTAAGATATCACTGTTTTCTTGATTTCAAAACTAATTACAAACTCGAATGCTTCCAACCTTGTTTTCAGGTCGAGGCCCACCTTATAAAGGTTTCTAAAAATACTTAAGCTCGGCCTTAACCACTCCTTGGCCACTTGTAAATTCCAACAAGCCTTATTTGCAAAATTTAGAGAATCTAACACCTAGAAAGGTCTACTAAGGTCTCTAAACCATCCTTGTAGACAAACCTCAACCTATCAAATGGTCAACATGACCTTAACCAACACAATACCTAATTCCAAATGTCTCTAGGCACAAACTCAAAGAGGTAGGAGGAGATTGCTACATTTAGCCTAAACAAATTGCCAAATCATGACCTTCTAATCAACTTTCCTAGGTGAACTATGGGGTGCTCCTACACCACCGACCACTTGGGGTTGAGATACATATTTACCCAACCAAACCGTAATGCACAACAGAGAAGGTGGCTAGAATTCCTCAGCAAGTATGAATTTGGAATAGAATACATAAAAGGGAAGGAGAATAGAGTGGTTGATGCTCTCAATAGACAAAGACATATGACAACCATGATCTCAACAAGGTCTAACTTGAGGCGAAAAGTAATTCAAAATTCGCCAGGGGATGAGCACTATGAAAGAGTGAAGAACACCCTAGCAGAAAATCCTTCGGATGATCAGTTTGATGGGTACAAGATCGAACTAGATGGTATTTTGAGGTACAAGAGAAGAATGCATATTCTTGACTCTGGAGAGCTGATGAAGTTAGTTTTAGAAGAAGTTCACAATGCACCCTATTTAGGACAACCCGGTGTATCTAAGATGATCGTGGAGTTGAAGACTCTGTATTTTTGGCCTAAACTCAAGAAGGATGTAGTGGAGTATGTTGCTAGATGCTTGGAGTGCCAGCGAGTCAAGGTTGAGCATGCACATCTAGTCAGGTTATTGTATCCTCACAACATACTTGAGTATAAATGGTAGGTGATTAGTATGGATTTTGTACAAGGGTTGCCATTGAGAAAGAATAAGCATGATGTCATCTTAGTTGTGATTGATAAGTTGACTAAGGTTGTACACTTCATTCCGAGAAACCTTAAGGATGGATCATTGACCCTAGCTAAGAAATTTGTCCAGGAGATCTTCCGTTTGCATGGAGTGACAAAGACTAGATCATTTCTGATAAGGACACATAGATGACCTCAAGGTTTTGGATGACCTTGAATGCAACATTGGGGACTAAATTGGATTTTAGCTCACCTTATCATCCTTAGACTGGCGGGAAGATAGAGAGGGTGAATCAGGTAGTCGAAGATCTCCTTCAAATGCATTGTATGGACCAACAATATAAGTGGGAAGAATATTTTCCTTTGGCAGATTTTGCTTACAATAACTCCTATCATACATCCTTAGGCATGACACCATTTGAGGCCTTGTATGGGCGGAAGTGTCGTACCCCCATCAGTTGGGATAAATTGGAGGACAAGATCTTAGTAGGACCTGAAATGCTTTAGGAAATGGAAGAAAAAATGAGGGTCATTAAGAGAAGGTTGAAAGAGGAGACAGACTGACAAAAGAGTTATGCCGACAAGAACCGAACTCTGAGACAATTCACAATAGGGGACAAAGTTTTCTTGAGAGTTAAAATTCATAAGAGTTCTATCACTTTTGGAAAGTCTTCCAAGTTGGCCCCAAGATATGTGGGGTCATTTGAAGTCTTGGAAGTGATTAACCCAATTGCTTATAGACTAGCTCTACCACTTGCTCTGGCTCGAATTCATAATGTGTTTCATGTTTCTTTGCTTAAGCCATATCATCCTGATGTGACTCATGTGCTTAATTGGAAATCCTTGCAGGTACAAGATCCATGAGTAGTGCTAGTGGAGCCCATTAGAATCCTGGATAGACACAATGTTAAGTTGTAGAGAAGAGATATTGCTCAGTATAAGGTCTAATGGGATAAGTACTCAGAGGATAGTGCTACTTGGGAGGATGCAGAAGAAATAAAACCCTCCTTTCCACACTTGCTTTCTTGAAAAGAAACTCAGTAATTTTGTTTGAGATTTATGGTTTGAGATACTATGATAATTCATGCTTTAAAATTTTGATGTTGAAATAGACATATATTTTGTTGAGATGTTGAAATAGACATATATTTTGTTGAGATGTTGAAATAGACATATATTTTGATGATATGATGAAATAGACATAAATGTTCAAATTTGATATGATGTTGTTTTATTCAAATTATAAGACATCGAGACAATGTCTCTTCCAAGAGGGGAAGGATGTCATAACCCAATTTTATTTCATATTCATTTAAATATGGAAAATTGAATTATTGATGAGATTCAATTAAATATTAAATGGAGATTCTAGAATATTCAAAATAAATTTGAATATAAGGAGTTGACTGATAATTGATTTTTGTGAATTACTGAAAATTATTTTTTATATGTCATCAAGAATTGAACGTTACTGATCAATTTTCAAGTGCAAGTGTGTGTAGTTGTAGGGTGACAGGTTAAAGGACGAGAACATAGTTGAAGTAGTATTGTTTAGCCAGATTGAACGGTAAACCAATTGGAATCTGGGTGCACACACCACAAAAGGCACGATGACTTGCATTTGAATAAAATATCACATATTAGAGAACAAAATCTCCTGATTTAAACTATTTTAGTGTTTGAAAATATATGGCTTGTGGATACAAAAATTGTCTATTTAAAACTTTGTGTTTAAGGAAATGAAAGAAACTTCCTTTTATATATATTTATATATAAACATATATATAGATGCTCAAATTCAAATTTAAGTTCCCTATTGTAAGTAATAATGTAGGGAATTTGTAAGCCATAACAAACAATTATAAATGTATACATATAAGTGTCTATGCAATGGTAGATAAGAATGGAACCATTTAAATAAACACCGAAAATAAAAATATATATATATATATATTCGAATACATATTTAATTTTATATGTGTCAAATTCAAATAAAAAAATTGATAGAATTCTAATATTGGACTGTTAATTAAATCAAATAAGAGTATGGCAGTATGGACTGCCATAAAATTAATAAGCAATATTCGAATGTGTAGTGGGCGGCAAGGCCATAATGCCTCCATCATAGGCATGCAAAAATATGGGAAATATTGTTTCCATATTGAACACAAGCGGTGTAGGTGAAAAAGCACAGGAAGAAGTGGTCGCTGGAAAGGAAAAAGCAGAGAAGCTCGTGGGAAAAATATAGAGACAACTTAATCGATTTCAACATTTGAGGTAATCTGAACCTTGCAAAGAATATAAAGCTTGATTTTTCTATCCTTCTCTCCTTAGTATCAAATGATTTCCCATCATTTTGTGTGTCAATTTATTTATTATTCTGCAATAAGAGCATTTAGATAAATGCCATGGCCTTGGGCCATATGGCATGGCGACAACCATTGTGGGTCGCTTGGCCTGCAATGTAAAGTATGAGTTTTTCTCTTGAGAAACTAGGTGGCTAGCTCTCTGAGCTAAGTCGAGCCTTATAATGGCAAGTGTAAGTTGTTTTTTGTAAATTGCACCCATGTGCAAGCTATGTAAAGGCCATCGAAATTTATAATTCGGATGCTCTGTATAATAAAAGATGATACATTGTTGAGGATTGTGTTGCAATCCCATGAAGGAGGGTTTTATAACCCTTGTGTTTTATTTCCTTAAAGTTGTTTCCTGTGTAGCGGCTGGACGAGGCTAGACAAGCCTCAAAAGCCCAACCTTTGACTTGTTTAACTTTTAAAAATGTATATCCAATATGACTATCAGATTTAAATCCAATGACCGTGTGAATGTTGTCATTATTACTTTTGTGTAGGATCGATTTCGATCCAGGAAGACCCCTCTAAATATTGCATTTTCTTGTACTTTGTTTAAACCATGTTATCAAATGGGATGATAACTGCAAGGGGGTTGTGTCAAATATTTTAATATTAGCCTTGCAATGTATAAAGGTTGTCTTTTGGTAAGATTCGACCCTGTTCTATGAGAACAGTGACATGAAATCCATGATTTAATACATATATGGTCAACATGTAGGACATCTCTGCATGCATGGTATAAACCATTAGTTACATGGGTAAATATCAAATGCACATTAACGATGTTTTGGGAAAAGAGGATCTCGACCATTGGGGTTTCGTTGACTCAGAACAACCATAGTTGTTGTTTCAGCCTATAGGGCATGTATTTTTCTTAACATTTGTCATACTGTCCTTATGTATGAAATAGGGCAATTTCGACTTGTTTATTTTCTGTATAATACGAAAAGAACCATTTGTTTCTTCTATTTAACAATGAACACTTGCTTGTAAAGTGATCATTTTTCATGTGAATAGCTAGAGATCTATAACAAAGCAAATGACAATATTTAATTTTATGCATATAATTGAGTTGTTAAAAGAGATGTGAATGTTCTTTTGCATACAACTCTGTTGGGTTTAAAAGTTATCTTTATAGCAGAAACAACATGATTTATAATTGTTTAAATGATGAATGTACATATGTGAGCAACTTGTTTATCACTTTGTAGTAGGAAGTTTGTTTATAACTTTTTAGTAGGAAACAACATTCTTTATGCTTAAACAATGAATGTACATATGCAAACTAGTTTTGCAATTGTTTAGTAGGAAACAACATTTTTTATGTTCAAACAACGAATAAACATATGCAAACAACTATTTTTGCAACTGTTTAGTAGGAAACAACACTTGATTTGCTTAAACAGTGAATGTTCTTTAAGTAAACAATAAATAATATAGAAAAAATAGTAGTGAAAATGCTTAAGCAGTATGTGTGAAGCTATTAGCATAAGACTTGTTATGTTTTCTTTACTAGAAAATGTAACATCAATTGGAACACTATCTAAGATTTCAATATGAATTAATGATTATTTTAGAATGTATGCACAAACTTTAACATTAGTAGGTGCATATATGTGTATGCACATAGAATTCGTCTATGTACATACATATACTTGTGACATACTTTATTTTGTGTTCATTTTTACAATTTAAGGAAAATGCTTAAGTTGTAAGTAAAAACTAGTCATAAGAATGATATGACTGAATATTGAAATACTATGGAAATCATCAATTCTGATTTTATGTTTTGAGAATAAATTTGTATTTTGTCTTTCTTGAGGACATTATGAATGGATTGTTGATACTTGAATAGAACAGTGATACCTCAGTTGACTAGAGCGCCTATGGGTAGTTGTTGCTAGAGGGTAGAAATTTGTTATAAGTAGAAAGTTACCTTCCAGGATGGGTGTTGAAATGGAGTCAGAGAGTATGGGTTTGCTTTACCATAACCTATTGTTTGCTGTTGTTGCAACACATTTATTATGCTTGGCCGAGCAATGTTGTTCATTATGTATGCATGAATGAACTCTATGATTTCACTCTCTGCCATTCCTAGCATAGATCTTGCACTTTCTTTTCGAGCATACAGATAGAAATTGCATGTTTATGTTTTGGCACACATCAGATTTCACCTTGCAGGTTGTTATCTTGCTAAAAATTTCATGTAGGGTCGGGCATTCTTCAAGTCAGAAGAATACTGGGGAAGCATAAACTTTCGTGGTTGGGCGATAAACTGCTTCAACCATGTTCTCGTCCACCAGTAGAGGCGAGTGTTGAAGAGGAACCTTAATTGTTCAGAAAACTATTATAGTCTATGATGTAACTTGATGTAAAGATCATTTTTGTACTTGATAGAAAATGTACTATGTAATGACATTGTGGCCTTAGGAGCCAAGCAAAACTTGATATTGTAATTTGACTTTTGAAGTGAATATAAGAATCTTTGACTCATCTTAAATGGACATGTGTAGCTATGATTGAATTTAGCCACTATTTATGTCTTTTTAATTTGGAGTATATTCATGTGTCATTTACAATAATGTTAATTAAGTAATAATTTGGAATGGATTATTACAGATAGTAATGGGTATCAAATTGGGAATTCAATTTGAAGTTTGCAATCTAATTGTGGAAGGAGATTCAAATACTACTTGTAATGGCCTAAAAGGTGGAAATGTTACTCATTGGAGACTTCAAAATATTTTCTTAGAGGCTAAGATTTTCCTTGGAAGGTTTGAAAACTTTTTCCTTTTACTCTCAAGAAGGGAAGGAAATTGGGCATTTGATTGGTTGGACAATCTAATTCTTATGGAAGGTTTCCATTCTTTGTCTCTAGATGATGATAAAAATATTAAGGAATAAGCTTCTCTTATTTTTCTAACAATACTAATATGATAATATTGGATAAGAAAATTGGTGATTTTTCCACCTTGGAGTGTTGAAAATTTCTATTTGAAGTTGGTTTTCTTTTAGGTATGCATTACACATGCTTATGTAAAGATTGCACACATTTCAAAACTATTACATGCAAGGTGAAAAACTAACTTTTAAAGAAATTTATCTTTGTCTACAACATGCAAATTTTTTTTTTACATGATTATCTTTTGTTTTAAGTTTTTTTTTTTAGATTGTAGGAATCATTGAGTATCTGTCCCCCTATAAATTGTAGTGTGCCTAGTAATTTTTTTTCAAGTGACCGGTGATGCTGGTGCGACACTCCCTCTGGTACCACAGGGATGGTGGGGAGACTAGACCTCGCGACCTCTTTCCTGCAATAGGATGCTTTAGCCAATCGAGCTAAGCCCACCACCCCTTTTGTTTTAAGTTATTATTTTAGAAGGTAGTTTCCTTTTTATTTGTATCCAAACATTTTTTTCACATCACTTGGTGCAGTTATTGGGACTTGTTCACCCCTTTTTTGATAATTATTTAAAAAAATATTTAAAATAAAGTGGGCAACAAAGATAAAAATGTAAACAAAACCAAAATATAGGAAAATAATTTCTGGCTAGATAGATGATAGTGAGATTGAGACAAGAAGCTTACATGGGAAGAATAACGACCATTGGTTGGAATGCAACTAGACACCTAATCTATCCAAACTAAAATGTCAAAACTACCAAATAGAGAAGAGGAAGAACAATGGAACTTCATCAAACTTTGAAAGTGGCTTGGATAAGTGAAAAAATAAGAAAACAACTTTGAGAAGGAAATGCATGATATTTTTAGGGTATTTTACGGGTTAGAATCAATAGTGTGAGTGAGACCTAGGCCCTTAATTACTTGTTAATAAGAGAGGAAAAATAAGTAAATACATACATGACAAGCCTATAGTAGAAGTGTAGATGTTGAAAGAAGCATACCCAAACAATGATGTAGGGATTATAACAAATTTTGTAAGAAGTAATATAAGAAATTTTTACTTGAATTTCCTAAAATCCACTTATAAGATAAAGATATAGATATACTAGAGAGTCTTGCAAGCTATTGGAAGTAAGAAATACAAATAATTTAATAATTACACTAAATGAATGCTAATCTAACATTAAATCCACTAAATAGAAACAAATAAGCCAAATACTACCCCATCAAGCATAAGATGACAAATCAATGTAGTTGTAATGTCATTTGACTCCTCAATGTAATTATTTTTAGTAGGATGTCTTCATGTATGTGTCTTGGAGTGCTCACAAGGGGACATAAACTAATATAAACAAATCAAATTCTATTCAAAGTGATAAAAGGACAATAAGAATAAGGTTGTGTATCAAGAAATGACCAATAACATGAATTTTCTAATCCTTGGGAATGGCCTAAAGAGACATGCTTGGATAAAAATGAAAAATTTAGAGTTTGTTAAATGAAATAGGAAAGAAAACAAAGAAGAAAGGTAAGGGGAACCTTTGATTTTGGCCCTTGACCCTTTGCTTTCGATATGATAGATCATTGAGAAATTTTTAATTTATTCAAATAGGAAAATTTTAAAATTGCCATGGTGGTCCAAGGGTTTGAGATTAACTGGTTAAAGAATTGAGGTCTCATTATAAATATCCGAGTTCAAATTCCCATAGGGACATCTAATGTGGATTTCAAAGTGGTGACACTTAATCTTCAATAGTTGGCTTCTAATATGGATGTAGTTTCCAAATAAAGTGGGTTTCTAAATAGTGTTTGTTCTTGTAAGGAACTTGCATTGGTCTCTACTAGATGCTTGCAAGAGCTTGCATTAGTCTCATATAGATTCTCATATGAGTATAATTTTGTAAATGATATTCAAGATTTTTTTTTTCCATTGGTGTTCATGCAATCATAATGTTAGCTATACAATTATTGGATGGTTACTTGACTTAAATTGTGAAATAGAAGGTTTTGTAATTGTTTCACACATAAAGTAATCATTTTGTATGTAATGTGTGCAAATGGAAGATAGGGGCCCAATAGGACACAAACATTATTATGTAGGTAGGAGAAAGAAAACGGTTTTACAAGAGTAAAATGAGGCAAATCATGATTTATGTGCAATTTTGTAGAACTCATGCTCTTGCAAGTCGACTCAATATAATCTCATCTCATACCACAATCTTCCATTTTATGCTCAACACAACACTAATATATTTTGTGCAAGCATTGATTCTAATAGTTCCACACAATTTTGCACAAGGAAACCACACACACACCTTAGTAATGTGACAACTTTAGGGGTTTGCCACAATATAGAATACAATATATGATATGTCTACATATGTAGCCTTATAGAACTGTCATTGCTATGGGTTGCACCTCTCCATAGTGCCTTTGAAAAATCAGGTGTATCTAGCCTCTCACTACTTAGTCAAGTGACCTTGTTTCCCACCATAACCTCTATTTATAATATTATACACACAAGGAATATCAATAAATACATGAAAATATTCTTCATACATTTTTCATGTCTCTACTTTGTTACAAATATGATATTATATAACAATGCTTATGAAACTAAATCTTTGTATTGGAAGTAAATATGTTTTCCTTATCTTAGCCATAAATTTACCTACATGAGAAATTATCTTTTGATATTAACTAAAAATTGAATTATTAGTGTTGAAGTGTAAAGACTCAATCTCTTACTTTCTATTATTAAAATTTGTTTAGGTTCAACACATCTAATTCTCTCTCCCTCGTTTACACCATGACATGGAGAAAGAAGATGTAAATATGAGCTTTTTTGAGGGGAAGGAATTTTAGTTGTCATCCTTAAAAGAAATCAATTATTCATGTCTAGAGATCAAATTTCTTCAATTTCAAAAGAATAATCACAAGACATGTACCTCACTCATGAAGGTGTAGCTCACTGAATTGATCCTCATTGGATTCACTACAACCAAGAATAGAATCATCTGTTGCCTGTAGAAGCTACATTGAGCTCTCTACAATGTGAAATGTTTCCTCTTGCTTGCTTCTATGCATATGGGAAAATATGGGGAGATGGTTCTAAAATATTCCTCCCTTGATTGTGCACATGCACAATGATGGCTACAAGGTATAAACCTTCACTTTGTCCATAATTGTCAGTGGGCTAATCCTAGATTGGTTGCAACAACACATCCTCTATCAACAACTGGACAAAGGGTTCTAAAAATTGATCCAAAATTCACCCCATGATAAAGTGAATTCTTTCTTTAGTTATTAATCAACATCATGATCATAATATGTACTCTTCTAACTATTGTAGTTATGGTATCTTCAATGATTGACCCATGAAAACCATGACATCCATGAAAATATCCATGATAAAATTTGAGTGTTCCTCAAGTATATATTTATAAAAGACAAGACTTTACAACTTGCACTTATAATAAGAAACATTTATGCACACATAAGAAGCATTCAAATCTTGTCAAGGAAAGTACCCAAAGCCTCTATAGTTTCATTTTAATGGTTGAGCTCTTGATTTAACTACACTAGAATTGTATTATGTTGGATAACACCCACATTAAATTGCTTCTTAATAGTGCTCAATGTAATCTTGCACAACACAAATTCAACATGATGTGCCAATGAGCCACTTCTTAATCTAGTAATGCTACGTTGGATCATTGGTATTGACACTATACATTGCTCTATGTTCCATATTTTGCATACAAATACTAAATTCTCTTGATGAAGATGCATAGGTTCAATGTAACCCTCTCCTTTTAGTGTTAAGTTATGTTATCAAGAAAAGTGGAGTGTCACAAACTAGAATTCTTTGCCCCAAGTATTCTCTATATGTTGTATTTATACCCTAGACTCAATAGTAGGAGAGTGATTAGAGATTAATCCATAATCTAGAAATATACAAGGTATCAAGATAACTTATAAGCATACCATACATAACCAATGATCAATTTTAGTATCTTAATATATCTTGTATTACATTCCCATCATTCTATTGGATATCTTTATACATTATATACATGCATCTTCTCTATCTATTATGTTTTTCCTATTCCCTATTTCTACTCTCTTCTTCTGTTACATTCTATTCTACTTTATACATATATTCTCTTATTGGGACGTGTCCCTTACAAAATAAATTTCTTCCCAGAGATGGCTTGTCGGCCAAGAGCTCCATAGTATTTTTGTGGTGGTTTGTGGTAGGTTTTCTTGTGCTACATCTTTTTTTTTCTACTTTCCTTGCTTAGCATCATCCCCCCTCTCAAAACTATGTCTTGTCCTCAACACATTTAAATCACCTTAATTAACTAAAATTATATTTACAAATTTCCTTGAGATGGGTGAAAGTAGTGTCCCATTGTACTTTAGCTTGTTGGAGTAACTAGTTCTATGTATTGATTTGTGTGAGGAGTTTGTTTGCTTCCAAAAAGGTGGTGGGAATTTGGATATTTTGTACCAATTTGTATGTATCCCTTATGAGCCTTGTTACATGTATTAACCACAAGATTACTACCTCCCTTAATTGTTTAAATTGGTTCTTTATCCACTCTCATTTATCTTTCAATTGTTCAGTTACACGTGGAGTGTTTTCATTTGTACTTTGGTCTTGCCATTCATATCATTCATTACTGTAGTGTAGAAAAATGTACACCTTTACATTTTCACACTATGTTTGGGTTCCATAATTAAATTGGATTTCATTAAGCTTCTAATTTCCTAAACTATGTATTCCTAAGCCTTATTATTCTCATTTTTTGAAAGTGGAAACTGACATTAAACAAATTCTAACATTATTTTAAACACCTTAGAAATTGTGTGTCCTGGATTTAGGTCCCTGGAGGTGTCCTTAAGTTCCAAGACCCAATTTTTAATGTGTTTTTGGTGGAATTTTAATGATTCAAATTCAAGTTTCAAATGTCGGTTTATGGAATCTAATTTTTGGGAAATTAGATAAACACCTATAGATACATAGTTATTTTATCAATTCAAATCTAACAAGCTAGAGGTGAACTTCACAAAAGAAAATATTATTGTCAAGAGAATTGAATAACAAATTTATCAAGCATCTACAACAACAATCAAATCATATCATCATGTCAAAGTTCATGCATGTTTTTGGATCTAACATTGTGATGTAGGTTTCAAGCATCCAAGCAAGCATTCAAGTGTCAAATCAAGCAATTATTCAATCCAATTCAAGAAAGATCCAATCATTAGAGAGATGTGTTAGACTTCAGTCCTCTAAGGGAAGCCATTGATGGTTTGGTGAGTTGTGACATAACATTTTTCATCCATCAAATTCTATTCATTTTTTCTTCATTTCATTATCAAGGTTTAATTACCAAATCGGGGTTTGACCAAGGCAAATCCCTATTCACCAAAAACAAACAAATTTTCCCTCTCTTTGTATGTGCAGATTTGCAGGTGAAGAAGGATTGGAGATTGATCAAAGGAGTAATTTTGTAAAGTTGTCAAATTTGTCAAGCCACCGAAACTCATTTGCAAAATTATTTTTGACTCTCTGACAGTGGAATTTGGTGGAATCAAGAGCTCAGATATGGAGCCAGAGAACTATGAAATCAGATTTTGGATTCCTGTACAGAGACCCATTCCCCCTAGGGTGAATCTGCCCAACATGACACTCAACAACCACTTTTGCTAACAGATGCACATCAATTTCCCCTTCTCAGATATGCCTAAAAGTTGTTTCTATTTGTGCTATCCTTTATTTCAACATTTCAAGTTTTGCATCACATAATTGAGTTCATTAGGCATTTTATTTTCATCTCCCAAAAGTGCATTTTATTCATATTCGGTCATTTTCTATCATAAGGAAAAATTAGAGATTCTCCATCCCCATAGAGTTGACTCACCTCAAGATTGCAAGTCAATTCTATCCTTGGGAGAGATATCCTTTTTTTCTTAATGAAATTAAAAGAAAAGTAGGTGTCTTAGGTCATCATTTCATTTTGGTGAACCCTATCCTATCTCTATCACCATATTTTTCTTTACTTTATTCTGGTGAACCTGGCATTCTTACACTATAAGATTTCTGATTTGAAGATCCTTAAAACCTTAGATCTAGGATTTTGTATTAGTTTGCATTACATCTCATTTAGGGTTGTCAAAATTGCATTAGTTTGCATTCCATTTAGGGTTTTGAAATTGAATTTTGCATTGTATAAAACTTCAAAAATTTGCATACATATTACATTCATTTCACATAATAGTTTGCATATTAGTGTTTTTCATTCATTTATATCAGAAAATTCAAACAAAATTGTATCTATAAAGTTATCATTTTGCTTGTTGTTTGTCATCAAATTGCATTTGCATTTCACCATAAATTTCTAGAAATCTGTAACTGAAAGTGTATGTCTACAACCTAAATTAGAGACCTTATACATCAACTTAGAGACAACCCATGTACAAGGACCCATTCGCCATAGGGTGAATCTATCCTTATACAGGTCATTTTCTAAATTTTTGGGCATTGATCCGTCTCTATCTTCTTTACATCTTGTTGCTTTTAGATCTCAGTCTTAGTTTCTAGAATTATAATTTTCAAAAATTGTTTGCATTCAAGTTAATTGGTCAAAACAAGTGCATAGTTCAAACATAAAATTTGCATTCAAAAGACAATAATAACATGAGTGTGGTCAACCTCATTGATGTTCAACCTCATAAGGGCCAAACCAAAATGTCTCTTGACATTGCTTTCTTACAAAATGACATAATTAAACATGCACCTGATGGACCTCTTTACATACCTGGAAGAATCAATGACAAGCCTACTAATGGGATATTAGTTGATCCCATGTGTGTAGAGAATGTGATCACCAAGGAATTCTTGTTTTTGCATGAAATTTACAAATATTCTTATGAACAACCAAAAGCATGGATCAAAACACATAATGGTTTTGGTTGCCCTACGATAGGTTCGATCACTCCCCTTAAAAGTTGAATTGAAAGATTTAAATGTATCATTCTCCATCATCCGGTCGTCAGACCAATTCCATGTGAAGCTAGGCTATCCATGGCTATGCTCCATGGATTCCATCCCCCTTGGTAGTGCATAAATGCTTAAAATTTCCATTTGGAAATGTCATCTTCACTGTGCATCATAGTGACTTTAATCCCGTGTCTTCCTGTGGGAATTTATCATTGGATTTCTTTTGGTTTGAACCTATGGAACCTATTAATCCTTGTGAAGACTTATTTTTCAAATGTTACCAAAAGTTCAAAGCAAAGCACATAGTAGAATTATCTCTTAGCAATATCCCTCAACCCATGCTTGAGTCTCCTATCATTGATGAAACCATGATTGAACCAAAAACTCTTCCAAGTAACCAAGATAAATCCATGACATATCCTCCACCTATTTCCAACAAAAGACCAAGAGATAACCATACAACTCTCATTGTGCCTCCTAAGATCAAACAAGTTTGTAAACCCAAAGAGAAAGTGGTTGACCATCCCTCAGTGGTTCCTTTTGTTCCTCCCTTGTGGGTGTATAGGAGGGAATTTGCACCACTTACGCAAATTCCCCTTTTACACATCCTCACCTTAGAAAACCAAATCCGAAGTCAAAATTCCACATCAGTTGGCTATCTTCCTTCCACTTGGCATCTGTTTGTGGTGTCGATAGGAGAATATTTGTTAAGGATGCTCATGTGGCACACAGACGTCTGTGTGACACGCTTACGTCCTTGATGGATTCATGTGTTTGAAGTTGGTAGAGGCATTACACTTTCGATTGGAGTCAATTTGTAACGTCCCTCTTCGACCAACCGACCTCAAAAATGATAGATTCTTCCTTCTTCTCCTTAAAATTCATTCATTCTCACTTCACTTGGACCTCTAAGCATTCAATCCATCTTTCTCTCAATCTCTCAAGCATTTTTCTAGCATTCTCTCCATTCTCAAGCAACACTTCAACACTCCATTGTAGCAACAACACTCTGTCAACTCCACAAATCAAGTGTGAAGGAAGCCATTAGCAGCGTGGGCTTGGGGTCTTGCGAGACTCTCCTTTCCAAGTCCGTATTCTCCTCCATTGGCTAGTGAGCTCTTGGTGGAGGTGGTAATGTTTCGCTCCTCTCCTTTGTGATTTGGTTGAGTAGCTCTTTACCGTTCTGTAGTATTTATTGTAATCTCTAATTTCTTTACTTCTTTATCACATATTTCTATCTCATTGATATTTGGTTGTCCGTGGAGGTGGAAACACCAAAACGAGGGTCTAAATGAGGTAGAACCCTATACAAACCCAATAATTTTCCCCTTCCTTCTTGTGTGTAGGTGAAAGAGCGTGTGGAGCTAGTTGGCGAACGTGTATTTTTGTGAGATTATCTTTATTACTTTAGCCTTTATCTACCTATTTTATCATCTTCATTTGTATCTGTCCTACCTTATTATTCTATTTTTCCCATCAAAACCAACCAGCTAGGCCGATTAGTTAGTTTTTTAGTAGTTCGTACTATGTTCACTGCTTTCTAACCATATGAATGCCAGTACACCCAAGAGATGCTAGCACGTCGTGCCGACATTCGAGAACTGCTCTGTCGTCCTTGAACAAAGAGCTTTCTAAGGCACAATACCAAATCCAAAAACTAACTCACCTAGCCCAAACTAAAGTTTAGATCTATAGAGTGATTGAGGCACATTATAGTCCTCATCATTCTCGATCCCTATTCTCAAAACATCCCTTTAGAGTGACGTAAGTTAGGGAAGCCCTCCACACTCGACTCTTTGTGACCTAGGGCCTTGACGTGGTTGGTTCCCCTCTCTTACATTTTTGGTGAACCCGACGTGAACCATTTTGGTTTCGTCTTGCAGTATTGAAAGCTCCTTTCCTCGTGTTCTAGGAGCATTGTAGGTGTGAGTGCTATGGGGCCTTTCGCCACACAACCCAACCTATGACCCCTAGTATGCATAGTTGGAAGGCTCTGTAAATGTTGTGTAACTAAACCTTAATTGGGTCACCATCCTATTCCAAACCTTTGGGGGGCTCTGTGAGAGTATTGTTTAGTGTATGTGATGGCCTCTTTTCTGCATCTACCTATCCCCTATGTGCAACCTGCAAGTAGTAGTAAAAGTATAACCTTCACCTCATAGGACCTACCGATGGGTTTTAATAGAGAACCATCTCCTCTTTACATCCCTGTGTGGATCAATGGAAACACTGTAGCAGGTGTTCTTGTTGACCAAACATCTCAAGTAAACATTATAACTAAGGAGATTATGTTAATCAACTTCTTGCACAAAGATGGGTATGGTGCACCTATGAGCACTATCCATACACATAACGAACTTTCCGTGCCTCCTCTTGGTAGTATCATTTTGTTAGTCCTTGTCAGACCTAAATCCATGAACTTATTGTTCAACATAATCCTGGGGTCTGAACTCTTTAGAGTGAAGCTAGGTATCCCCTAGCTTGTAGCTATGAACACAATTCCCTTGGTTGTGCACAAATGTTTAAAGTTTAATATTCATGAGGGTTTCATGCATATGATCCACAAAACTGGTTACAAACCACTGGTCGCGCATGGCAGTTACTCTTTGGATCAATTTTGGCCTGCACCTATTGGTCCTCTTCCGCCTAGGAAGGACCTCTTGTACCAAACATATCAAAAGTACAAGAAAGGGAAATTAACGCCTAGAGTGAGGTACCCTCCATCACCTTATGATGTTTCACATAGGGCTTGTTTGAAATTTGACAATGATTCCACTAAGGCACGAAGAAGAGAAGAAGAAGAGCCCCCTTAGGGTCCCTCTTCTTCCTCTTCTACTATTAAGCCTGATGCTTCCTCTCGCCCCACTGCAAAACCATCAGATTATATTCTACGTTTGCGAGAGAATCCTATGGTGCTCACTTGACGAAAGCCCAAGCATCCCGCGTTCGAGCTTCCTATCCTGCCCACGAAGCCTAGGCCTGTTTGGTATGGCAAGAGAAAAGGTCCTTGTGGGGAATCCTCTATGTCTCGGCCTCTGTAGCCTCCCACCGCTTCTACTCCCAAAGCAGTAAATGAGAAGAGGCCCACTGCCGAGGCATTGGAGCCGACTCCCCCTGTCATTTCTCGATTTCTTCCTCCTGCTCCCATTCAGGAGCCTATCCCACTGTTGGAAACAGTTGAAGTGGACACTCCCATGGCTGAGTAGGAGCCTTTTGTTCCCTTGCAGCCTCTTGTCTCTAGCTCAAAGAACCGTAAAAAATGCCTTGTGCGTGAGCACAAGTGTTGGAAAGGCTTTCGCGGCTGAAAAGGCCGCTTTGCAAAAGAAGGAAGAGGAGTCAATTTCCCCTATCTTAGGGCCTCCTGATGTGTCCTCCTCTCTCCTCCCCTTTGCTTCCATTCAATCTAGTTCAATCTCGCTTCTAGCTTCTGCTGTGAGTACGAATGTGCCTGACCCCAAAAAGGTGCAGGTGTTTATCGCTCCCTTGGTGGAGCCGCCCTTGTTGATGTCCCTTTTGGATGTATCTCCTTTCCCTAAGCCCATGGATATGTCAAATACTTTGGTGGTATCTACCACAGTTTTCTCCTCTTTCATACCTCTTACCTTGTATGTGGGGAGTTCGCATCCCCCAACGAAGCAGAAGATGGAGGATGGCCCTTCCAACAATGGAGGGCATAAGAGGAGCCTGCCTTCTTCGAAAGGTGGTCCTATGCTAGATTGTTCTGTCCTAGTAAAAGAACCAACCTGACTTCCCCTGAGTTCATCACCACTCCCGAGTCACTTGGTGAGCCTAACGGTGAACCTCAGGCACAACCCTCTCCATCCATTGAGGTAAGACATGGAACTCCAACAAAGTGCATGTTTAACTCTCTGGATGAAGTTTTGGCCTTGTTATTGATTTTCACAAAATCATTGACCATAGCTCCACAAGAGGCGAGTGGAGACCTTGCGGGGCCTTCTTCCTTATCACTTGTTGTGGGAGGGTCGGAAGCTCCTCACCTTAATATTCCACCGCTGCAGGATCATCCTCCTTCCCCTTATGATGATCTAGAGTGGGAAGCGGACAACCTCTTGGTCGATGAGTGTTAGGGAGATACCTCTTCTTTATCTTTAGATTAGATGTGTGTGTGTGTGTTGTGATGTGTTCCCCCTTGATCGTGCTATGTGTTCTTGGATGACCCTTGTCACCCTTGTTGGTGCTTGGATACAGGTGTGGTTTTTGTGTCATGAAACTTCCATTTGTATCATCATTCTTCCATGTTTGTGATTGATTTCCTACAAATTGGGGATGATGCAAAGAATTGGAGGAATTTAGGCTTCCCTTCCATGTTGACCCAATTTTTTATTTTTACTTTGTTTTCTAGTGCATTCTTCACATGGTCTAATATAGTAGGGGGTTGATGACAGTTCATTTTATATACTATTATTATACTTATATATATATATATATATATATATATATATATTTATTAGCTTTGACCCCAAAATATCAGATCACCCCTGTGCCCTTTGTTTGTGATTTTTCATGCTTTTCTTCTTTTCTTGAGTTGTCCCTTTCATGTGTGACAATGCCATTACTTTGATTTTCAAAAAATGTGTTTGTTGCCAATGAATATTTTCTCAAGAATCTTTGCAAACATTTTTAATGAATTGCATTCTCGACTTGGACCCCTAATAGAACGTGTTTCCTTCATCATGGGTTCACAAAGAAAGAAATTGAGAACTTTCCTTCGAGGAGGAAGCAACTTTTACCTTCCCCTCGCAAGGGGGCATATTCTTCCTTTCGAATTCCTTGATGAAGTGAACATCTTTCAAAAGGATTCCTTGGTGTTGAATCAATTTGAGAAAAAAATCTCTTCCACACTTTCAAATAGCGCATCCCTTAAGTGGACCCCTTTCTTCACACCGGGTTCACAAGGAACCCCTTTGAAATTTTTCCAACTTGTTGATGGTCTGCGTGACTGTCCACTTACTTTCCTGCGTGGCCACTTTCAAACATGTTCTATCTGCGGGTAAACATGTCGCTTTGCAGGTGCGCCTGTAAATCCGCTTTCTGACTCTGTAGAGTCTCCTTCATGTGAGAGATCTTGGAGGACACTTTCCTTGCAAGGGACCCCTTTGAAATTTTTCCAACTTGTTGATGGTCTGTGTGACTGTCCACCTACTTGCCTGCATGGCCGCTTTCTGACATGTTCTATTTGCGGGTAAACATGTCGCTTTGTAGGCGTGCCTATAAAGCCACTTTCTGACTCTGCAGAGTCTCCTTTTTTGGGTCTCCTTCATGTGAGAGATCTTGGAGGACACCTTCCTTGCAAGTCTGTGGGCCTGTAAGGAACTTCCTTTGAGCTTCCTCCATGTGAGAGATCTTGGGGGTCACTCCCTTACAGGTTTGTGGGTCTGTAAGGCACTTTTTCTGGGTTTCCTTCATGTGAGAGATCTTGGAGGAAACCTTCCTTGCAGGTCTATGGGCCTATAGGGCACTTTTTATGGGTTTCCTTCATGTGAGAAATCTTGGAGGACACTTTCCCTACAGGTCTGCGAGCCTGTAGGGCGCTTTTTATGGGTTTCCTTCATGTGAGAGATCTTGGAGGACACCTTCCTTGTAGGTCTGTGGGCCTGTGAGGTGCTTAATTCTCAGGGATTCCTTCATGTGAGAGATCTTGGGGGTCACCTCCTTGCAGGTCTGTGGGCCTGTAAGACACTTTCATTCTATAGCTTCATAGTTTTGCGAGGCTATGGAGTCCTTTGCCTACCCTATGCTTTCGAGCTTTCCAGATTGTTGTCTGCTTCCTTGACAGTTCAGGTATAAATTTCTAACCCTACTAGCTCTTCGATCTACTTTACCGAAGCACTCATCAGTATTCATGCTCGTTAAAGTGGGGGAAAAATTTATAGGAGTGAATTTTCACCCCTTACGCAAATTCCTCTTTTGCACATCGTCACCTTAGAAAACCAAATCCAAAGTTGAAATTCCACATCAGCTGGCTTCCTTCCTTCCACTTGGCATCTTTCTATGGTGTCAGTAGGAGAATACTTATCGAGGATGCTTGTGCAGTGCATAGACGTCTGCGTGGCGCACTTACATCCCTGACGGATTCCTGCATTTGAAGTTGGCAGAGGTGTTACACTTTCAATTGGAGTCAATTTGTAACATCCCTCTTCAACCAACCAACCTTGAAAATGGCAGATTCTTCCTTCTTCTCCTTAAAATTCATTCATTCTCACTTCACTTGGACCTCTAAGAATTCAATCCATCTTTCTCTCACTCTCTCAAGCATTTTTCCATCATTCTCTCCATTCTCAAGCAACACTTCAACACTCCATTGCAACAACACTCTGTCAACTCCGTAAAGCAAGTGTGAAGCAAGCCATTAGCAGCGTGGGCTTGGGGTCTTGCGAGACTCTCCTTTCCAAGTCCGCATTCTCCTCCATTGGCTAGTGAGCTCTTGGTGGAGGTGGTAACGTTTCGCTCCTTTCCTTTGCGATTTGGTTGAGTAGCTCTTTGTTGTTTTGTAGTATTTATTGTAATCTCTACTTTCTTTACTTCTTTATCACATATTTCTATCTCGTTTCTATCTGGTTGTCCGTGGAGGTGGAAACACCAAAATGGGTGTCTAACTGAGGCAGACCCCTATACAGCCCCAACATTTTTCCCCTCCCTTCTTGTGTGTAGGTGAAAGAGTGTGTGGAGCTAGCTGGCGAACATGCATTTTTGTGAGATTAGATTTATTACTTTAGCCTTTATCTACCTGCTTTATCATCTTCATTTGTATCTATCCTACCTTATTATTTTGTTTTTCCCATCAAAACCAACCAGCTAGGCCGATTAGTTAGTTTTTAAGTAGTTTGCACTACGTTCACTACTTTCTAACCATATGGATGTGAGCGCGCCCAAGAGATGCCAATGCGCCATGCTGACGTCCCAAAACTGCGTTGCCATCCTCAGACAAAGAGTTGTCTGAGACACAATACCGACTCCAAAAACTAGCTCGCCTAGTCCAAACTAAATTTTGGATCTGTAAAGTGATTGAGGAACATTATAGTCATCATCATTCTTGATCCCTATTCCCAAAATATCCCTTTAGAGTGAGGTAAGTTAGGGCAGCCCTCCGCTCTCAACTCTCCATGACCTAGGGCCTTGATGTGGTTGGTCCCTCTCTCTTACAGTGGGAATAAAATAAACCTATGGTTAATAAACCCACTCGTACACAATCACAACTTGAAAACCATGCAAAAAGAAATTAGAATGCTAAAGAGTGTAGGCTTAGGCGTCATGCTATTGCTCGTAAGTTAAAAGAAGAGAACAAAGAAATAAACCAAGATCAAAATTTAACTCAAACAAAGCATGATGATTCTCCACCTTCGCAACAACCAAAATATGAAACCTCTATGGACATAATCATTAGGCCTTCTGTTGTGATTAACTTGGATGATGATGATGAGATTACTAAGATTGATGAGGAAGTGCATAATGAGCTAAAAAAATTATTTTCCTCTTCCATGAGCTTAGAAAAAAACAACCATGATGATCCTCTTAACAAGAGTGCATCGTGTTGAACCTAGTGGTTGTTCTAGTATGACACTCATTTTTACCCTTTGGGTAGTCATCGACCTTCCACATATGATGAACAAGATTGGGATACAAATGACCTACTTTAGGTTGGCTCACATGTGTCATACTAGTTTTATGTCTTCTTTTCATATTCTTTGTGTGATTGCATGTGTGTAATGTGATCCCTTGTACTATGCTGCTTGGCATGTCTTTATGTTTGTAAGCCTACTTTGGACGACCCTTGCCACTCCATTGATACAAGGATAAAAAAGAAGAAAATATGTTGTGACATTCTTCTATTTGTATCTTCATTCTTCTATCTGTCGTAACCATTATCTTTTTCATTTGTCTTGTGTTTCCTTTTGGGGATGATGCAAGGCGTTGAGACATTTATGTCTCTTCCATGTTGACCCAAAAGTTTTTTCCTTTTGTTTTCGCTCTCTATGTTTCATTCTTGCTTTTTGCTCATTGCTCCATGAGTTATTTAGGGAATGATGATGATTCTGAGCTCGATTATATCACTGTAGCAAAGTCATGTGCTAACCCAAATCTGTGGATCCCTTATGTGTTATCTTTGGATTGCATATGGGGGGAAATCTCCTTTTCATGACGTAGCTTTATTTGGAAACATATTTTTGGCATAGTTGTTTCCAAATAAGCTCCCATGTCTCTTTCATCTATTGGAATTTATCATTTTTCTACTTTAAAGTAATTGCTCACAGCATGGTGTTTAGCAGTTTCTTTAAAGTGGGGTACATTCAACATCTCGCCTTTTGCTTTATTTGACCTTGTTCCCACTTTTTTCTTGATTGACCTTGTTCAAAGTGTGGTCTTCTAACTTTGTGTGATGCATCTTCTTGGTGGTGAAATTGGGTTTGATGTCCTTCAAGAGTGTGACCTTTCTTGGCATATGACATTCCTCTTAGTGGTAATGCTATGGCTTGCATTCCCTAAGGTGCAAATATTTTATCTCTCGACTAGTCCTTTCTTGATGGTGATATCGAGCATGATGTTCCCTAAAGTGAGACCTTTCATGAACTAAGCAAAAACCCTTTGACTATCTTAAACCAAAACTTTTGGCCACTAAGCATATCACAACTTGCTTGGTGGTGCCTTTGTTTCATGAGTGTCTAGCATAACACAACTTGCTAGGCCTGTGATTGTCGTATGTGGTGTGTTATCAAAGTTATCAGGGAGTATAACTTTTGGTATGGTTGATGTTTGGGAGCCTATAGACCTAGCATGAATTTCCCATTGCCACTTTTTTTGTAGGTACACACCTACTGTATATCGAACTGCACTAGACCTTGTTTGTTTCTCACTTATTTGGGCTCATTGAGTGTATATCGGACTGCACTTGTGAGCATTTTTTCATGGCCACCTTGCATAACACAACTTGCGTGCCTGTTCTGCCGTGTGAGTGTGTTTGATGGACTTGGCATAACACAACTTGCTAGTTCATATTTTTATTGCATTAATTTTGACATTGTATGATTGTGTATCTTGTGTCATTGCTACATTCGTATGTCTCTTTGTTCCTTTGTTGGTTTTCCATGGGATCTTAGATCCTAGGGGCTTGATCCTCCTCCTCAATCCTTACCATCCCATCTTTCCAACAATTGTACAATTAGACCTCCCTTGAATTATTTGTCTACTTTAGTCCGAGTTTGAGCATGGGCTCATACTCTCACTAAAGTGGGGGCTAAATGTAGTGAATAAAAATGTACACCTTTACATTTTCACACTATGTTTCAGTTCCTTAATTAAATTGAACTTAATTAAGCTTCTAACTACCTAAATTATGCATTCCTAAGCCTTATTATTCCCATTTTCTGAAAGGGAAACCAACATTAAACAAATGCTAACATTATTTTAAACACCTTGGAAATTGTGTGTCCTAGATTTAGGTCCCAGGACCCATTCGCCCAAGGGTGAATGGGTCCTCCTTAAGTGCCAAGACCCAATTTTTAATATATTTTTGGAAAAATTTTAATGATTCAAATTCAAGTTTCAAATGTTGGATTATGGAATCTAATTTTTAGGAAATTAGATAAAGACCTAAAATACATAGTTATTTTATCAATTCAAATCTAACAAGCTAGAGGTGAACTTCACAAGAGAAAACATTATTGTTAAGAGCATTGAAGAGAAAATTTATCAAACATTTAAAGTAGCAATCAAGATCATATCATCATGTCAAAGTTCATGCGTGTTTTTGGAGCTAACATTGTGATGTAGGTTCAAAAATTCAGGCAAGAATTCAAGTGTCAAATCAAGCAATTATTCTAGCCAATTCAAGCAAGATCCAATCCTTAGAGAGATGTGTTAGACTTCAATCCTCTAAGGGAAGCCATTGAGGGTTTGGTGAGTTGTGACATAACATTGCTCATTCATCAAATTCTATTCATTTTATCATCATTTCATTATCAACGTTTAATTACTAAACTAAGGTTTGACTAAGGCAAACCCCTATTCACAAAAAAACAAACAATTTTCCCTCTTTGTATGTGCAGATTTGCAAGTGAAGAAGGATTTGAGATTGATCAAAGGAGTAATTTTGTAAAGTTTTCAAGCCACATAAACTCATTTGTAGAATTTATTTATGGCTTTCCGACAGTGGAATCTGGTGGAATTGGGAGTTCAGATTCGAGACCAGAGGACTATGAAATCAGGTTTTGGATCCCTCTATAGAGACCCATTCATCCTAGGGAGAATTTGTCCCAACAGGACACTCAACAACCACTTTTGGTGACAGGTGCACATCAGTTTCCCCTTCTCAAATCTGCCTGAAAGTTGTTTTTGTTTGTGCTATCCTTTATTTCAGCATTTCAAGTTTTACATCACATAATTGAGTTCATTAGGCATTTTATTTTCATCTCCCAAAAGTGAATTTCAGTCATATTTAGTCATTTTTTTTCATAAGGAAAAATCAGAGATCCCCCATCCCCATAGAGTTGACTCACCTCAAGGGTGAAAGTCAATTCTATCCTTGGGAGAGATCTCCTTTTTTTCCTAACGAAATTAAAAGAAAAGTAGGTATGTTAGGTCATCATTTCATTTTGGTGAACCCTATCCTATCCCTATAACCATATTTTTCTTTGTTTCAATTGCATTATAAGATCTCCCTACTTGAAGAATTTATTGTCCAAGATCTATTTGGCCTTTGAGGTTCTTTGTGAGATTAGGCCATTGGAGAAAAAAATGGTAGAATGAGTTGATGTCACTTTTTGTATTTTTTAGGGTGCTAATGATGGATTCCAACACTATGTGAGAAGTTGCACTCTTCTTCCTTTCTTCATCCATTTTAATATTTTGTAGTTTTGTAGTTATTATTTTATGGAGATTAGATGTTTTTTGTCACATATCTTGAATCAACCCATCCACAAGGACTTTGATATGTGCTCTCAATGGTTGAGAAGAGCCCCCTTGGACCTGTGGAAAATTATTTTGAATGTATTTGGTTATTCCTTTCATCTATTATGTGTTGTCCACATGTTATCCACATGTTGTTTAAGTATGTCTTCCTTGGTAGTCTGGTGAAAAATGTGCCCTAGTTGGAATTTCTATAGAGGAGGAATGTTGGAGAGGTCAACTTGGGAGCCAACCAAAGGAAGTTGTAGTAGCTGTGGGGTGGCTACCAATTAGATTTACTTTTGTTGTGCCAGGAATTCCTTAATGGATTACATTGGGGAGGTTGTGGTAGACAAGGATGGCTGCTCTAGAGAGGGGAGGATTGTGAGTGCATATGTTGACCCGCCAAAGGATTTGTATTGTCAGATTAGAGCTCATGAGTTAATGGGTGCACATGTAAGGATTAGTAAGTGTGGTGATAGGGTTTTATAGAGTGGTAATGGTGGGAAATGTATTTATGGGGGTAGGTGGGTTCAATCTTCTCGTTCTTTTGTTACTATTAGTTATCTATGACTCTTTTTTCATGATTAAGGGTTAGTATATACTATGATACACTATTGTTACAAGTATAATACAATGTAAAAAAATTCCTATGATTATTCTGGGTTTCGATGATAGTGCTTTAACATTGCTCCATTGACATAGAATTGTAGTTTTGTATTGTCTAGTCTCCTTAGTTTTACTACCCCAAATTGTAGTATCTTGTCAATGCAGTATGAATCTAACCATATCACTTTTAAATTTCCTTGCTTTTTCTGAAATTTCTATCCTACAACAAAACCATGTCATCCTTCTTAAATTTTTTATGTCTAATGTTCCTACCATGCCATGCTTTTTGTATGTTCCTTTCCATAAGTTTTTTGGTATTATGGTTTATTATAATTATTTATTTAGTTTTTCCTTCTTGCTTCATTCTTTGTATCTTCTTGTGTTTGATTGTATTCTTTTGTTGCTTTTATAATCATTTTGCAATCTTTTTTCTTTTTCTTTTCCTTTAATTTATAGGTTATTTTGTTGGTTCTCTTTTTCATTTGTTGGTCTCTATTATGTTCTTTATTTTATTTTTTGTCCTTTTATTGTCTTGAGTGCTCTTTTCCTTCAAAGGTGTTGTCTTCCCTTTTTTGGCCTTTAGAATTGTAATTTTTTGAACTTTGGTCCTATCCCTCCTTTCCCCCTCATCTTTATATCTTCCCAAGTCTGCTCCATTTTTCACTCTCTTCTCTCTTTATGCATTGCATCTTGATGATGGATCATGGAGTATGATCTGAAACGTTGATGTAAAAAATGGCACAAAGTTTTAATCTAAAAATCTTTTCACTATATTATTATGGACTGTGGAAACTTCATGAATTTAATTAATCAGGATGAATTCTATTTTAAAATAAACAATGACAATTATATTATTTGTGATTTTGTAGAAAATACATTTGATTTATGTTATGAAAAAAATTTGAATGTGTTCCTTCCAAAAACGATATTGCTATGCATGATGTATCTTCTTTTCTTCCATCTATAAAAGTGTCTACAATTTCTAATGAAATAGATTCTAAAATGCATGTGAATGAACAATACCATGATAGATATTTTATGATGTCTTCTTTTACTTATAGTTTACATGATAGTATGTTTAGTTAGCTTCATGAAATCTTAAGCGACCTTTGAAGTTTTTCTCCACTTCTTTACCTTTATACCCTCACACACCCATTTCCCACCTTATTTCCTAACCTCAAACCTTTGACACCTATTCCTAATTTAATATTATCCATCTTTCCCACTTCCAAGGTTACACAAATTTTATCCAAATCCCATACTACACCTCTTTCCTCAAAAGAGGCCATACCTTATACATATTTTGAGTCACTTATTCCTAACACCTTTCTTTACACAATTGATAGACAATCTCCGTATGATATGTATACCTCTTTCACTCTTGATAAGGTTATCAATTAGTTTAGTGACCTTAGGAAAAAATTGACCTATCATTATCTCATAAGACATACAATTAGGATGATTTTGATCAGCCTATTGATTCTTATCCTCCTAAAGATCCCAATCCTCTGGCTGATCGTCTTCTTCTTGATATCCATGATACTACAAACAAGGAAGATACCTTTCCTACTGTTTGGTGTTGTCTTGGGAGTTGGAGACTTGGTTATGGCTAATGTTTGATTTCAATATTTTTTTTTGTTTGGTTGTGTGAGTACCCTTGGTGGGATCTTCTTTTGATGCTTTCCATATTGACAATTATAATTATAGTTAACTTTCTTTGATCCCCCCCTGCCCCTCGACACCAAAAAAAAAGGTCTATTCATAATAGATACCTACTCTTAACAAAGATCTATTTCTTAAAAGTAAGTATTTGTTTTTTGATGAATATATTCTTTTTTCTCTTAATATTTTTGACATCATATTTTTCCATCTAGTTTAAACCCAACTTCTTGCACTTACCCTTACTCTCTTAATACCGCCACACTTTCCCATATTATTAAATTATGTATACAAAAGTGAAACTTATTCATACTCCTTTTGAATATAAATCCAATCAAACTTGAATTCCAAACTCTTCACTTCTCTTCATAAAATAAGTGGTAACGGTAGCATATAATCCCAAACCATATGTCAAATGACAACAAATAATTATATATGAAAAAATCCAGAGTATGAATGTGTGGAGACCAAAATTTAGTTTAATTTCTTTGGTTTCCTATAATCATGGGCCATTTATAGAAAATGAAACCATGTTTAACTTATGCAAACTAAGGTAGTTTTCACCAATTTGTTTCTTGTATGTAATTGATTTGAATGAATCAAATATTGATGTACATTCTATGTGTCTATGTTTTATATTCATTAACCTTTGTATTTCGTTCTTGGGCATTCCAACTTTTCTTCTATGGTTGATGTATTCCTATTTTGCTTTGATTTTGTTATGTACATATTATTATAATTTTTTTTTTAATTCTTTTGCATCAACATTATTATTTAAGTCATGTATAGATCAATAAGAGGCAATTCATGAGTTGATTAGAGTTTCCTTTGTGATTCATAATTTAGTGAGTGATTTTTTAGTATATATATATATTATTAATGTAGTATTAAGAGTTGTTATAATATGAGTATTTTTTAGTATAATTGGATTTGTAATTTGTATAATGTATTGAGTGATTAAATGTTTTCTATGATTTATATGTTTGTTTGTTGTTTAATTTTTTCATATTTATTTATCAACACAATAATCTATTAATATAGATAATAGAATTATTGTCATGTCTAAAACAATTCTTAGAAAGAATGTTAATATAATTATCAAGTTGATTTTAATTAATAATATATACACTACAATCATTACGATACTTCAAATTGATTTTAACATAAATATTTTTCCAAATTTATACTTGAAAATCATATAAATTTTCTATCTAAAAAACCAAAAATTACTTCTCATATCTACCATTTATCAAGATTTATATTACTATATTCACAAAATGTGACTTCTACAATAATTGATAACTTTTTAAATATATACTAATTATTTCTTTTTTCCTTAATCTCAACTATCTCCTATTTTTTATATTACTTCTAAATTATGATATTTTTTATATTACTTCTTCTAAATTTTTGAACTCTATAAAATAAAATTTAAAAACTAATAAATAATTCTTATCAAAAGTATTTCTTCCCTCCGCTGGAAGATAAATGTTCCTAGTACCTACTTATTCTTGTAAAAAATAAACACCAAGATGTTACTAACTCTTCTTTTAAAATTAAAAAAAATTAGTAATGGAGTATGATCGCTTTTTAGACTATTCGTTGGGCTACGATTAATTATTTAGAATATTTCAAACAAGCAAGCGCATCTGGTGTAGTGGTATCATAGTACCCTCCCACGGTACTGACCGGGGTTCGATTCCCCGGATGCGCAAAATGATAGCCCTTTTTTTGAGAAGCCTGAAGAAATGAGCCCCCGTCAGCTAAAAAACTAAATAAATGTGTATATATTCACCAATAATGTTTATGGATGATTAAAGATGATTAAAGTATATTCTAATTTGTAAACTAGGTGCCGTCGTATATATGTAGCTGGTTTGCCCGAGTGGTTAAGGGGGAAGACTTAAGATCTTCTGCACATAAGTGCGCGTGGGTTCGAACCCCACAGCCAGCACTGTGTACAACTTTTCCTAAAACATGAATTGAAATTTTTCGGGTATTTGGTTCTTAGCGTACAAGGATTTTACACGCATTTTTTCTTGAAATGGAATATTTTTTATTATACACTTAAAAATATTTAAGTAGGGAACTTCAATTTGAATAGATTATTAGTTTAATTATAGATATTAAAATTAAAGATATTTTTTAATTGTGTATTTAAATTTTCTATTTAATATTGTAATTTAAAACTAGCAATCACACTTATGTGTGCAATGGGTATGATTTGTAGAAGGATTAAGAAAGATAAATGTGGTATAGTAATGAGAATTTTAAAACATATAACTAAATGTATTTTGCATTCTGTAGGTGAATGAATGAATGAATGAAAGATTTTAATGACGTCCGCGAGACCAAATAGTCTATGGGACCGAGACAAAACAGGCCTAATTTGTCTTCATACTCTTTTCCAAGTCAGATCTCCTGCTATTAAGTTTGACTAGAAGGCTAGCCGTCTGATTAATCTTATCTTCCTCAAATAGTTGGTGCATATTGTCCACTTTCAAACTATTTTCATGCTGAGTGCGGATATCCTCGTAAGCAATGCATTCCATGATGAAGTGCCATTCTGTTTCCACAACCCCTATTTGTTAATAAAAGGAAAACGATTTGTTTTACGCTGCCCACTTTAGCTTCATTCAAGAAAAGCGTATATATGTAGATCACATCTAAAGTGATACTAAAAGTGGACTTCATGTTAAAACTATTTGAAGAGGCTAAAGAAACAACTGAAGAAGGAATTCCAGAGCAGCAACCCCTCTCTATGAGACTAGTGCCTAAGAGAAGAATTAGGTTATTCAAGTCAGATATAAGTTGATATGAAAAGTGGACTTCACATTCATACACTATAAATATTTTTCATGAAATATTTGATGTATTGGATGGGTTTGTTTGCACACAACACATGGAAAGGAGGATGTTGGGCAGGTTTCTAGCTTTGGCCAATCCAACTCCAGATGGTCCCTCCATCGTCTGAAGATTTTTGTTATTTGAAGTCTTTGGCATTGGATATATGGCTTTTAGGGTACGAGTTTCCCGAGACCGTAATGTTGTTCATGGGCAACCAGATACTCTTTCTATGCAGTCCAAAAAAGGCTACTTTGCTTGAAGTGTTCAAAAAACTTGTCAAAAGCTTTCTGGTTTTGATGTGTTGTTTAATATTCACTATAAAGATTTGTCATGAAATATTTGTCGTGCTTCTAAACTAACTCAAAACTAACGGCAAGAAAAGGATTTCAGAGATAAGCGCAACACATCAAAAGGATTTCAAAGATAAATGAATACCTTGTTTGCTAAAGAAATAAATAGGTGATACCCATGCTAACAACTACAACAACTATCAAGAACTCTGTCTTCGGCTAGTCTTCGAATTTCAACGGCGATCAATTTTGCAATGAAAACCTCATGACAAAGGATAGATAAGTATGAAGGAAATGCGGCAGTGAAAAAAGGAAGAAAAATATCTCATACAAACTTTGGTGGTGAGAGACACTTAATGTAGGTTACCTGAGATTGAAGGCAGCAGTTAATACCAGTCAATTTGCAGATAAGTCTCATGTCTTCTCCAGCGGCACGAGTAGTTAAGATCAACGGTGACGATCTTGATTGATCATCTTGCACGCCCTCTCACAGATTTTGCACCGTTGGTAGACAAAATTAGGTTGGTAAAGCTTAATGAGGGAACACCTTCAACGTAATTAATATTGTTTTTAAGGGAAAATTCAAATTTAATATAATATAATTGATCATTATTCTATGTAAGGAATAAAATGATATTGTTGTGTGAATTTATTTTATAAAATTCCTCACTTCTATGTTATTAAAATGTGTTACTATTTATGATGATATTTGATGACAAACTGAATCTAGAAGAACAACTATCCATAATGAAAGTATAAATATCAAATGCCATGGATTTAAGGAGAATGGCCTTGACTCACCTAGTAAAATTATATGTAGCAATGATAATAAATGTGTGCCCCTCCAATCATACTAAGTATAACCCCATGTAGAAAATGGCCAATGGGAGCTAAATAGATGAGAGTCAATCCATGATATTGTTTCCCTTTCTGGCCAAAGTAGGACATTGAAATCAACATTTTTCACCAAATTTTCACTTTATGAAACCTATAGCAATTAAACCATTAATAATTTGGAGATGATGTGATGTAGTGATTTTTGAGATTTTATTTGTAGATGATAAATATTTTTAATTTTTTTTAATAATTTGTGAGCTTTTTTATGTAACTTTTAATAAAAATAATTATAGTTAACAATAATTTTAAAAAACGGCATTACTTCCATAAAGCATAAATTCATTTGGAGAAAGGATAAAATTAAAAAAAAATAGACATGGATTTGTAAAACCAATATCTAGTGCACATAATTTTTTCATAATTTTTTGTTTGCATAATTTTTTTAATAGCTTTTTAAAGTGAGACTAACTATAATTCAAAAGATGGGTCAGATGCCTCTATAGAGGTGCTCTTAGAGCCTCCTGAGGATTTTGATCCAAAGCTCAAAAAGAAGGTGAAAAATTCTTAGAAACCCTCTAGGTCGAAAGGGTATCTTACAGGTAGTGAGGAGGATGAGATCCTTGAAGTCTTTTCTAAAACTCAGAAGGTTAAGAAAGGTAAATTCTTGGCCCCTGCTATCAAGAAGTTGAAGGATAAGGGTGAGGACCTTTCTTCTGGTAAGAAGAAGACAATTGAGGTTGATGAAGCTTGTGAGGAGGTTGAGTCCCTTGTTTCAGAGCGAAAGAGGAAGAAGCAACTGCATGGTGGTAATAGTCTGAAGAAGGCCAAGGGTAAGGTGCAGTCTGGTAGCAGGAAGGATAGGCCTCAAGAGGATGATGTTAGTGAAGATCTTGATGGGAATCTGAATGATGAGCACCAACTATCTGCTGATAAAGGTCTTGAGGAGGATAAGGAGTTGGGAAATCTTGATGTTGTTGAGGTGGAGAAGTCCAAACATAAAATTAAGGTTCTTGTTGGTGTTTATACTCTCAATAAAGGTAAAGAAGTTTTGCAGGAAGTGCAAGACACTCAAGATGCTCCTGAGGATAAGTTGGATGATGACAGAGATATCTTTAATTACAATTGGGAAGATTTATCGAATGTGTTGGGCATGGAAAAGGACGGGTCAATCATTTTCTTTAGATTTTTCAAATGGTTGTTTAATGAGTTGAACCTTACTAATGTTAAGGTTCGATCTTTGGTTAATAATGTTGGTGTAAATACTAACTCTCAAGGGTATTTTGTTTAGGACCAGGTAAACCAATTGTTTGATGCTTTGAAGGTTGTTACTGATGAGATGCTAAAATTGAAGTGAGACTTTGAGTATAGAATCTTAGTCCTGGAAGAAAAGATGTCAAAGGCCTATGAGAATCTAGAAACTGTGGTTAAAGTCAATAGGTCTGCTCTCCATAATAATGTTGAGGGTCTCCAATTTCTCAATGAAAAGGCTAGACTGGGGAAAGGGGACTCTTCAGGTGTGCTGAAAGAAGTTGTTGTTGGTTTGGTCGATCTCCCCAAAGACTTGAAGGGGGGAGAATATGATAAAGGCCCTTGCACCCATAGGCGCAACAAGACTAAGAAGAATTTGGGGGTTCTTGATAAGGAGGTTGTTGAGGTAATGGATATGCATGAGAAGATCATAGCTAGTGATCTTGAAGCAACTGATATTTCAAAAAATCTGTAATTGTCTGTTGGTTTTGTCCTATTTTTTGGCTAGTTGTTTGCTTGTTTTTTGTTGATGGTAGGCTACTTAGTTTTTTTATTATCTTTAAAAGCAGTGGTCTTTTTTGCACATGATTTCAGGGCCCCTTCAAAGCCTACTTTTCCTATAATCAAAAACTATAATTCAAACATACCTAGGTTACTTCCATAACACATATCTTTTTTGTGTGCATTTGAATTAACTTGTTTTTTGTTGAAATAAGAACATCAATACCTAGGGCACAAATAGTTTTTAGATTTTTTCTCTATTTTCCTATTTTTTTGCATGTGTGAAACAAAGACCTTGATGTTTAGTGAAAAACCTACATCCACAAAAAATAAAAAATAAGTATAATAATCAAATTAAATATATTCAAAATTGTACTTTTTGAAAATCTTATAATAAGTTTTGCATACTTACAAAACATAATTTCTAAATGACTTCATGTTTGATCTCCCAAAATATAAAGCAAAAGTGGTTTTTTGTTAGCATTTTGATAGGTGCAAAAGAGACTCCATTGTAGGTATGGTTTAAGACTAGAGGGGTTTTATTCAAAGGGGTTTAATGTAATGAGGTTTGATTTAACCCTTTTCAATTAAATCCCTTTAGATGGAACCTCTCAAGGCTTAAATCATTAATTTTGTTTTTTTAAATGTTATTTCAGGAAAAAAATCAGGATGTCTTAGAAGTGCTTGACACACTATTATGACATCACCCATGAATCTCATGAGTGAGTGTGTTTTAGATTACTATGCGTTCCATGTGTCACACACTTCTAAAGAAAAGTATGATTTTTTCTCCATTTTTCTCCAATAATAACCCATGCATAAAATTTTGTAAACCAATATCTTAGTACTAACATTACCACCACATACACCCTCATATATTTCTTAAAAGGCAATATATTTCTCATGATAATTAAGATGTTGAAGTAATAAACCATTAAAACCACACATGTAAAAAACCATACAATTATAAAATATTAAATTATTATACTTATAAATGTGGATATGTAAATATTTTTTAAACAATCAACGATAAATTTCCCTTAAACCAAGATAAGTACAAATATCATGAATCCGCTCATTACTAGTCAGTGTAGTACAAACAAATAAAAAAGTATAATGTATAGCTAGTTGGTGTAGTTGTGAATTAGCCATGCAAATTGAGGGCTATCATCATCTATATGCATAAGTGAGGTGGCACAATCCATAGCATCTAAATATCTATTATCCTTAGAAGGGATAGCCAACAATGGTCAATAAATCAAAAGAATCGAGTAATTATAAACGTAACTCATGATATTTTGCAAGTCTAGCATATTTGGTCTTATAATAACGAGTAATCTATATAAGCATCAATTGTGAATCATGACATGTATAGATAAATAGATTTGACTTTCAATAAAATGGTTACATGTAACCCTTCAATCAATACTCATACTCAACTATATTATTAGTACATGGAAAATATAACTACTAAGATAATAGAATCAAGTCATTAGAAGGTGCTATCAATACAATACCTACCTCTATATAATTATACATCTAGAACCATGAAAGAACATGTTCCAATGGGACCAAAATAAATTTGTAATATGTGTTCATCAAAAAAAGGTGTATCAAAAGGTGCAACTAACTAATAAACTACTACTTGTTCTTTAATAGCTTTAGAGAAATAAACTTAATATCAAATTATATAAGTAACATGACCCATCATGCCGCACAACCTAAAATATTTTCCTTATAAAACATATATTTCAAAGGATCTTACTTTACTATCACATGTCTTAGTGTCTAACATATAGTGTGTCAACTTATGTGAAGAAAATACCATGGCCAAGCATATTTTCTCCATGAGTGTACCATGACTCATCTTCCAACAAGGTAAAATTAATATAATAGAAGATATTTTTTGTACCATTATCATCACCATGTGCCAAAAACTTTCCAATAGTAGATTCAATAGCAAAAAAATATAGCAATATCACTTATAGTGAATAACAAGCATGAGAACTAGTGGGTTCATCAAATATTATTCCATATTATCAAAATCTTTTTCATATCCTCATTCAATTGAAACTTGGTATTTTTATTTAGTAGTCTAGTGTATGGTAATTATGATCTATTAACTATGAAATAAACCATATAATAACTTGTATTAAATGCCTTGAAGACTATGGAGTCATGCAATATTTTAAATGGAGAAAAATAAATAATAGCATATATCTTCTTTGTATCAACCTCAATGTCTCATATAAATATAATGAATCCCAATAAAAGACCACTCTCTACACCAAATGTTTATTTCTTAGGATTCAAATTAATATGATATTATTCTAATCTCTCAATAAAATTCCTTAAGTCTCATAGATGATAAATCCATTTCTTGGATTTTCTCAAACTGTCATCCACATAATCCTCTACTACATTATACATCAAATCATGGAAAATCAAAGCCATGCCCCTTTGATATGTAGCTCCACCATTTTTTAATCCAAAAGGCATAACTATATAAATAATTCCCAAGAAGCAGTGAAACTAGTCTTATGTTAATCCTAGGGTTTAATTGAAATATTATTATAACGTAAAAATTACTCCATAAATGACATCATGTTTGGTGGTGGAATCAACAATCAAATCAATATTAGGAAATGGAAAGTCATATTTAATTTATTAATATCACTAAATTTGATACATATATGAATACATCCATTTTTTTATAAAAAGGGGTAATTTTTTATTGAAAGACATAAAGAAAACAAAAACAACCAAAAGTCAAAGAGGATTCCCCAAAGGAACCCCAAAGAAGAGCCAATTACATATTCTTGTCTTCCAAAATAACCTTATCCAATGTCAACACATAATCTGATGACAAAAGACCCCAATCTCCAGCTTCCCACCTCTCCTCATGCTCCAACAATCTGTCACCCTATTCCAATCTTTAGGAATATGAAAAAAGGAAATATATTCCAGAGAGAAACACAGACTCAAAATTCATTTAATCACTATAGACAATTTCCAACTAACTCCCTCCAACCTTTGTTCATTCAACATATCTACAACAATCTGTGAATTAGATTCACAAATAATCATTTTCTAACCAAGAGAACATCCTAGTTCAACAAAAAAAAAATATAGAAAGGGCCTCCATAAGGTTATTGGTATGCTACCTTTTATAATCAGAAAAAAAAACCTCCATCACTATCTCTAGCAATACCACCAATCCCTGCATATCTAGGGTCCCCCCTAGAAGAGCCATCAACATTCACCTTCAAAATTCCTTGAGGAGGAGGAGTACACTTACCTTCCAATGAATTTTTTGTTTGGTCTAACAAGGACCTCTACCCACAGAGTAACTAGAGCCTCCAACAACCAAATTCAAATTCCTTATGATAGCCCCATCACTAGGATCCACAGTATCCAAGAAATCACATTTCGTTGAAATAGTCTCCTGCACCCTACTAAGGATCTTTTAACATAACTGAACCACCTCCATTTGCACGTCTTGAAAGATCCTTTGATTCCTTTTCAAGCATAGGCGCTAGATAATAAAATTAGGGCCAATAATCCAAGCGACTTTAAGAAAAGGGGTCTAAGCAGGAGGTCTACCCAAGTTATCCTAGAACTCTACCAAAGATGTGTCATGAACACAAGCATGATTTCATTCCCCCCACCATAAGTTCCAAATATCACGAGTAAAAGGGAATTGGAAGAAGAGATGGGAAGCATATTCCTCACTATTATTACACAAGACACATATAGAAGGACCCTGGAAGCCTCTCTTCAGCAAATTCTCCCAGGTAAGGCATCTATTTTGGACCACCAGCCATAAGAAGAAATTACATCTAGGCCAAGAGGATTTGTTCCATACCTACTTCCATCAAGGAACGCCGACCCTCCCAAAAACCTGTTTATCCAACTCCAAGTAACCTAAGGCAACCAAAAATTTTCCCTTTAGATCAGGGCCCCAAGCCAGAATATCCCTCCCGAAAAGGAATTGCACATTCTACCAACCAAAATCTTGGATAGCTCCTGATGAGCCTTCTCAGTGCCACTTGACGACCACTCCTGAGGATCTCTCCAATGCACCACATCCACCTAACCTAGAACCTGAACCATTTTGAATTCCTTCACCTTACTCCAACCTGCATCAATCAGACTACTACAGAGGAGTTGTAAATGAGGATACATAGTAAGAATAGGGGATATCCATCCCAAGAATCATGCTAGAAGAGAGCATCTAATCCCCTATTACAAATCCAAAAGAGACCCTCTTTAATGAGATTCACCCCTCTTTTGAGAGTATCCCAAATCATAGACCCTTTCCTGAAAGGCTACAACGAGGCACATCAACGAAGCTCACCCCTTGAAGATACTTATGTGTAATAATTCTAGCCTAATCTTGATCTTGGAAAGTACACCAACACCAATAGAGTTTGGAAACTAAGATTGTACCACTCAAACCAACAGACTTGAGTCCAAGACCACCCTCTTGCTTCAACTTGCAAACAAAATCCCACTTAACAAGGCTCCATTTCGAAGAGGATAAATTTATACTAATAATTATGTTTATATCCTTAATTAATGTTCCAGTAGGTAAACCATAAAATAAATTTGAATAATTATCTAGTGGAGAAGATATTTCCTCTAGATCATATAGGAAACCTCTTTAATGATGGAACTTAGAAAAATCCTCATAAACATCCATAAATTCAACAAGAGAATCATAATTAGAAAAAGTATCTAGAGGTGTAGAATATAGTATGTCCATATAAAATAACTCAAGATGTACCAATTATAATTATATATCATGATTAACTCTACAAGCTAATAGAAATTTTATTTGTTTTTGATAAGGAAAAGCAGGTTTTGAGGGGGGCCTGAAACCCTTTACAACAAAGAAAATATTCAAGAAAGACTAAACCAATAAAGCCCACAGCCCAAAAAAACCAAAATGCTGACAACAGAAATAACTAGGAAACCCGTCAGCAATCCCAATAGCAAAACATCAACAACAAGGCTGACCAAGCAAAAGAAACAACAAAGCTACAACAATTTTTCAAGAACATTGGTTGAGGCGATATTTTCCTCAATGACCCCCTCATGCATCTCCATCACATCCTTGAGCTCCTCAAATGAAATAGCAGCCCTTTTCTTGGTCTTGCTCCTTGTTCTCAAACATGAGCCAACATCCACGTTCTTCTCCACAACATGACCAATACCTCAATCTTCTCCACCAGATTTCTACAATTAACATCCTCCATGGCATTCTCTAGATCACCCAGATCCAGAGACTTACCAGTCCATTTTGTGGCTTTCTCATTTAAAACAGAGAGGCCCTTAGTAGTCATTTTCAAGGAATTGTTGCTGATGTTAAGCACAGTCTTGAAATCATTAGACATCTTACTAATTTTCTCCTTAATGTTAACAAACCTCTCCTCAAAATTCTTATGGACAACTAATTCCAGGGAAGTAATCCTCTCCTCATGAGTTTTACCAAGACGATCAACATCAATAACAAGTCTATCAAGCATAACATTCATGGTCTTAACCTTACCTTTGATCATCCATTCCTTTTGGTTGTTGTGCACCAATGACACACAAACATCTTGCCAATTCTTAAGCTAAACATTGAGATCCTTAACTTCCAAGAAAAGCCACTTCACCAACGAGAGAAAGTTGTGAGTTCCGTCCTTAACCATCCTACAGAACATGCTCATGTTAACCCTGTCCCAATTGACCGGTGGCGCAACTTGAGAACCAACATTCTCAATGGGATCCTCCTGAGCCTCCTCTTTATCCTCTATTTCCTCCTCAACAAGGGAATCCTCCACTTCAATCACCTCGACTTTAACTTGGTGCTTGTTCGACATGTTCACCAAGTCCGCCAGAATTTTCAGCCACTCCGCCTTCGCATCACTCCCCTTAGCCTGCTCAGTACCAATAGGAGAGACTAAATTATCTTGGTTAAGGTCAACCCCTTTTTAACACACCAAACCCCTATTCCCCTGTTCAATATCCTCCAGAATAGGGGAAATCTTATTTGTTGTGAACCTCTTATGTTCTTATATTTGGTGAGAGAATAATCTAGATAGTATTATGCTTTTTGTGATATCTGAATAGGTCCTAATAAACCTTTTCCTTTTGAACCTAAACCTATTCCATTGTATCTAAAATTTTATAGAATGGAAAAATATTTACCATATTGTTGAGTTGGTTATGAATAAGGTAAACCAAAATCAAATTTAGAAACTTGAATCTAGAACAAGAGCACCCTCATCTAGAGTAATATTCCCATGAAAAATGGAAGGTGGTCAACCATATATAGTAGAATCCATAGATAAAGGGGGAATTTTATAATCTTTATCATTCACTTTACGTTCTTTAATAGGTGAAAATGTAAAATCAATAAAACCCCAATAATCCTTGAGATTAGTACAAGATGTAGATGAAGAAGAATTTTTTAATGGAATTGTAGGCATAATCAATAGGTTAGAAGGAACTAAAATATTTTATTTCTTAACTAATTGACAATATTGATGCTTATTACCATCAACTGTGAAGAAAATTATATCATTATGAATGAACTTCAAATCCTAATTGAGTGAGATGGCACAACACCCATGGAATATATCTAAGAATGACCCAAAATAATTTTATACATAAAATAATCAAGCAATGCATGGAAAGTAGTATTAACCATAATAGGTCCAAGAGTAATGGGAAAGGTAATAAATCTAAGAGACTTGCAACCCACATTATCAAACCTTGTAATTGTGAGTTTAGATATAGTAAATTGGTAGAGACAAATTTGATTATAGCTAATAATCCTTTGCTACAAATGTTTAAACCAAATCCATTATCAACTAAAGTTTATTTTTCAAATATTTATATATTTAACTCCAATATATATTAGGATTAATGTACTAGTAACTTGAATTCCTATGTATAATGTTGTTTTCTCCAAATACCATATACAAGGAATAGATTTTGATCTAGAACTCTTATTTTAATATTTTTAAATTAAAATCATTGATCAATTAGACACATTAAAATGATAAAATATCAATTTGGAGATTATTAGAACCCTCAAAATTCCCTTAGAAAGTGATAAAATAAACTACAAAGTTTTACAATGTCATACTTAAGAAAAATAAAAAGGGTAAGAGGTGAAAACACTTAAGGATGTTAGATCTTTGGGCTACAAATGAAGATATGGAAATACTTGGGATATTACTATAATGACATTGAATAAGGAGATTGTGGTAAAAGGTCAACAACAAAAGTTAAATTGGGAAGAGTGGAGCATATTGTCATTAGTTACATTGGGAAAGTAGTGCATATTGTCATTAGTTGGTTTATATCTTGGATACATGTTTCAATGAAAAATGTGTATAGGTGTACATTTGTGGACTATGGTTTTGGTGGCCACTAGATGAAATGGCTTGGTGGTTTCTATTGCCACATGAAATTACACCATGTTGAATACAAGTTCAACATTTCAATGACACAATGGAAATGACCTCAAGGTGTGGGACCTTGCAAGTTGAGATAAAGTCTTTTGGGAAGGTCGGCTTCCTATTCTAATCAAAGTGCAGATGTGTTGGTCCAACCCAACACATAGAAACCTACCACGACCCTACTCTAACCAAATCATAGGGGAAAAGGGACAAAAGGAATGCAAAAAAGGGTAAAGAGGAGGTGATACACCAAGATTAGAAATGTTTCTTCCTATTTGTAATTGCACAAAATATCAATAAAATGACTAACTAATTTCACATAGTTCTCTGTTTCACTAGTTTTATAAGAGGGCGTGAAGGCTAGTACCTAAAAAATCTTAAAAGGGGTGCAAATTACCCACATTTAACACTTACAGTAGATTAGTGCACTCATATAACCTAAAAAGATGATGAAAAATCATACATGCATAGAGGTATCAAATATTACACAAGATGCAAGCATAGAGAAGAGGTAAAAGTAATGATTTTATTAACACAAAGGCATAAAATCTAATTTTACAGTTGTAGAATATAAAAGTTGCATAAGTGTGCTAGAGAAAATCTAGGGAAGAACCCTTACAATGAGCAAAAAAGTGCCTTATATCATTTGCAAGTTGTAGGAGAGAGATAGGGCCTGTGATTGGATAGGAAACCCTAGCCAAAACCCTACAAATCAAGTGCAAATAGGTGTCTAGGAAAATAAAATAGATTTGGAATTTTCAACCTTTGGTGCAAAAGTCTAATCAGGTCCTGAAACCCTGATAGGAACCAACAAGAAGCAACGAGAATTCGAGAGAAGAAGCCTTGAATGGATTAAGACCTTTTGGACCTTAGGTCCAAAAGTTTCATCAAGACCCGAATTCCTGATGGGATTGAAAGGAAGAGAAAGAGAAAACCTGATCGGGATTAGGTATCTTGATCGATTTTGGACCTTTGTTTGGTTAGGACCCGAAGTCCCAACAAGATTGAAGAGAATATGTCAATCAGGATCAAGAATCTTGATTGGTTTTGGATATTAAGATTTAAGGTCTAAAAGTCCAATTGAGACTTGAAGTATCGATGGGATAGAAACCAAAAAATATAGGCATTTTTTATTGAAAACGAACCTACCACGTGGCAACATTTTGTGCTCCACAAGAAAAAGAGGGGGCCACCCAAAAGGATTAGTGGACTGGAAAAAACGTGCCATGTGGCAAAGTTTTTCACCTCCGTGTGAAGAAACCAAGCAAATTGAAAGAATGTTGTAGATTCATGAAAGGGATGACACATGGCATTATTTCTCTACATCTATGGAGCGAGAAGGGACCCATCGAAAAGACTTAGCGAAATCGTGAAAAATTTGTCACATGGCATGTTTTCTATGCCTCTGCGGGATGAGAGAAAGGCTTAGCAAAAGAAGTGGTGAATGTATAGAAAATATGCCACGTGCCATCATTTTTGTGCTTCTATGGTCCAAAAAGGGATTTGGGAAAAATCCTAGCGGAGTCATGGAAAGGATGCCATGTGGCATCATTAATGCGAAAATGGAATGTGGGATCGTGGAAACTATGCCATGTGGTAGGTCTATGCATTTGTCAAAATAAGATGGACCCACCAAAAAGGGTCATGGAAAGTTACAACATGGCAAACTTTCTACACTTCCCTGAGGAAAATTGAAGGTTTTCACTAAGGGATGAGGGCTCACAATAATTTAAAATGAAGGTCTCATTGGGACCTGAAGTCTTAATGGGATGGAACCTGAAAAGAGAGTAGGAGGTGGGAAAGAACTTGGACTTAGTCCAAATGTTCGGTCGAGACCCAAAGTTATGATTGGACAAAAGAAGGAAAGAAGGGAGTGGAATTGGGAGAAAGAAAAGGACATGGACCTTAGTCCAAGTGTTTTTTTGAGACCTAAATCCTTGATCGAACAAAAGAGGAGAACAGAAGAAGGGAAAATTGGGAGAACATGAACATTTGGACTAAGTCCAAATGTCTGTTTGGGGCCCGAATCCCCAAAAGGACCTAAAGGAAAAATAAAGAAGGGGAAAAGACTAACTTTTGGACATTTTGTAAAAATGGGTTTTTGAGTACAACCTGGAAAAGGTGCAATACAACTACCATAGGAGATTTTAGGCATAATGAATCATTTAGGATATATTAGATTGATTTTTTACTGATGGAAAACGTCAAAAAAGAGGGGTGGAACAAAGTGTTGATATCTTAATGACTTATGTGGGATGATTTCTTGCTAATCATGGAATCTAGGGGCCTTATCAGTCCATTGGGAATAGAGTCATAAGGGAACCTCAAAATTGGATTGCCTCAAAAAACAAAACATGTGTAGGTTTTCACTTGGAGGAAAACAAGGGGCACATAAGAACATACATTCCCTTAAGGAGAATGCAGGGTGTGTAAACACACTTCTTGGAAAGAGAAAATAACTAAACTAATATATACATAGAAGCTTGAACACTATAAGGTTTGAGATGAATCCCATTAATTGGTATTGGAAGAGCTTCACCATTCAACCTAGAGAGATGAAAAGCATTGGCCTCCTTGTAGCTGGTGATGACATATGGGCCACTCTAGATGGTATCAAAATCTGTATGCCTTCCTACTTTGGCTCTGTTAGCATCCCATTTCACCACCAAATCTCCCTCTTGGAACACTATGTGGATTTCCTTCTTGTCAAAATTTATCTTGACCTATGCTAGATGAGTCTCTAGGACTTGCATAGCCTTGATCCTTGTTTCTTTTAGCTCCATTAACTCGGCTAGCCTCACTGTCATAGCATCATTTTCCTCTAATTCTAGTTGTTGTGCTAACTAAAGAGAGGGCAATTCAAATGATAATGGTAACCTTGATTCCCTTCCATAAACTAGCATGAAATGTGAATTGACAATTTCTCTCTTGGGAGTGATCCTATCAACCCAAAGGTCTATCTTTAGCTTGCTATACCAAGCTCTCTGATTGTCTTCAATAATTCTTTTGATTATCCTAGTGAGGTTTTTGTTTGAATACTCAACTAGTCCGTCACCTTGAGGGTAATAATTTGATGAATTTTTCAAATATATACCATTCCTAATTGCCCAATCAAGGATTTGAGTACTAACAAAAACCTTGGCATCATGAGAGATGATGGTGGAAGGGGTACCAAACCTTGTCATAATTCCATCAAGGAATTCTAAAACTAAAGAATCAGTGGCATCCTTTAGGGAAATTGCTTCTATCTACCTGGTGAAGTAGTCTATGGCTACCAAGATCCATTTATGTCCAACACTAGATGGTGGATTTATCATGCAAATAAAATCTAACCCCCACTATTTGAATGGTTGGTGAAAGGATAGGGAAACCAAACTTTACTTCCTAGAGAAGAAATCACATTTTTGCAAATTATCACCCATTCATGAGAATCATTGAACATAGTTGGCCAATAATATTCAACCCTCATAATCTTTTTAGTAGTAGTCCTTGTAGAAAAATGGCCACCTGAAGGACCATCATAGAATTCCTCTAGCAATCTATTGACCTGATATGGCTCTACATTTTAATAGGACCCCATTGAGATCCTTTTTGAAAATTATAGCATCCACTATGACATAGGGGATGGAATGCAACCTAAAATTTCTTCTTTTGGTCCTTTTTAGACCTGGAGGATATCTACCATCTTATATGAAGATAGCCTTTCCATTCACCCAAGTGTTTTGAGTATTTATGTTGAATACTTGGGGTTCTTGTAACATCAAAGCGACCTCTATAGGAATACCCAATACTGAGATAATATTTTGACACAATCCCTTGCCTCTTACAAGCTTCATGATCTTAATATCGATGTCATATTTCATAAATTTAGTGATTCGTCTAGCTCTTTTTTCACTGATATCTTTGCTTAACAAAAATTATTTGATGCTAGCATGGGGAACCATTAACTAGATTTTATTATTAGAAAACATGTGTCTAAAAATTTTCAATGACCTAATAGCAACAAGATCTTTCTTCTCAACATAGCTATATTTGGTCTCATATTCTTTGAGCCCTTCACTGAAGAAGGCAATTGGTTGCTCCATATATTCATTATTTAGTTGTGTTAATATACTTGTTTCTCCTCCCAAAGAATGGAGAATAAAATACTTATATAATTTGATCACCATATCTGGAATAGTAGGCCTTACAACCAATCTAATATGTTGCTCGTTTTTTGTAATAAGGGTTGGAATATCAAATTAGGCACCAATTAATGTAAGTCTATTAGCATGCTTGTTTTGGTTTCTAGGGATAGTTTGGATGTCAAAACCATCAAAACACTGAATTAAATCCCAAACCCTATATTTTCTCTTATTTCTAACTTGGTGAACAACTAATTTACTATCTCAAAATACCTATAACTTTCTATTTATTTTTTCTGCAAGGTGGAGACCTTGGACTAAGGCTTCATACTCAACTACATTATTAGTGCAACTAAATTGAAGCCTGGAAGAAATAATATTTCTCCTTAATTGGAGATACTAACATTACACCAACACCAACACCTACACCATTCTTATTCCTGGAGCCATAAAAAATAACTTCCATAACCCCTCTAGGTCCTCTTAAACTTTTATGAGGTTAGGGATAAGAGTGTCTTTGTCATGAATGTAGTAAGTGCTAAGACCAGTCTCCTCTGCTTCAACAAGTGGTTCAAATTGAAATGTATTACCCCATACATCCAACAAGCAATCAGGAACCTCCTCTATAAAAGTAGCAGGCTCATGAACAAAACACTCATCCACTTGGTCATACAATGTGCAATTCATGTTTATGGGATTAAGACTATAGGGTTCAATATTTCTTTTGCAATCGGTTTATCCCTAATGGTCACTTTGGTGCCACACCTAGTCTTGAATAGAATATGAGACCAATCAAAAGATAGGTATCCACCTATCTTAGCAATGAAATCTTTGTAAGAAAATTTACAGTGCAAAAAATAGAGAAAAACAATAAGCACAACTTTAACACAATATTTACGTGGAAAACCTAGTAAAATTATACCAAGAAAAAACCACAAGAAAAGATCATTCATATTTTATTTCCCAAGAAATTTTCAATTACAACAATCTTCTAAAAAAATTATAGAAAACATGACTTCAACAGAGTATAAGAAATCTGAGTTGTTGAGTCCTTGTCGAACAAAACTTTACAAAAATAGAAAGTGTGACTCATACAACTACATGTCAAACATTTGGAAAAACTGCCAAAAATAGAGTCCCAAATTTTTTTTGGCATTGCCAAAAATTCCTTTGACATGGTTACTATTACCTATTTTAGCTACCAGCTCAAACAGGTAGAGTTGTTTATGTTTTACAAATTGAAACAAAAGGTACATTCTACTCTACTATGTTATATCCATGTGCATGAAAAAATTATCAAAGGACTGCATTATTACATTATGCAAATGCATACAATAGAGAAGAGAGTGAACATTTGTTGTAAAAAAGTAGTCTTTATTGATAAACATAAATGTATGGTGTCCCACACAAGCCGTGGGACTAACTTTTGAATGCAAATAAAGGAAAAAACTATACATTTATAGATACAAGAAAGAAAGAATGCATATCTAAAGAGAGGGGACCTGTCATTTCTTGAATGATGAATCTCGGTTGAGTTTCCTTTACATCGGTTTCAGCCCCTCCTGCTTATCCAACCTCCAGTTGTTTCTTGCACTGTTGCTCCAAGAACTCCTACATGTGTGAGAGAGACTTGGTTAGAGCAATGAAAGATCACCAGTCACTACATATGAAAACATCCATAAACATATAGTCTGATCCTCATAAGCATCAAAATAGTTTGCATACCATAGATGTCTAGGAAAATAAAAAGGCTATCAAAACATCTATCATAAGCTCTATTTTTATCTAACATGTTTGCTTATTAGACATGTATAGGTGAGATCTTTGTTGTTGCTTTGTTTCATTGATCACAACATGTGGAGTGAAATGGGCTCCCACAAGGGTTGGGCCCAACATGTTGCCCTCTGGTTTCTTTAGAGAGGGATAGTTTAATTTTATATCACCAATGTAACCCTTGAAGATAAGTTTCATTAATCATGGTGATACTGATAAAGAATAGATATCTTATTAATAGTAGTTCTCTCATATTAATAATGATACTCCTTACCAATAGGAACATGACACAAAACTAGTTTGCAAAGATTCCATGATGTTTACAGTGTTAAATTCATAAGTACAGAGTCATCATATTTGTGAAACAGTGAGTACTATCAGGAGCTATCATGAGCTACATGGAGTAATGGTTAAGGCCACCATGTCAATGTGCTATTCCAAAGAGAAATGCATAAGAATTCATATGGAAATCATACAACTGTTTGAAGGTATCCACTAAGCAAGATAAAGGAGAAAGATAATTTGTGCAATGTAAGCTACATGGACAGTTTAATATAGTTCCCAATCCTTATGCTCAGCTTTAAAGACAACATTAACACATTGGTGCAAAGAGTAACTAAGATGTATTGTTTATCATCATTGTATAAAGCAGTGAAGTATATGCACTAGGCTCAGTGTAATGCAACAAGGTGAATACAAAATTGTTATCAACATTGTTACATGCCAAAGAGGGAGGGTTTTAAAGTAAGTGCAAGAGTCATAGTGGAGATTACTACAAAGTTATTTTCCATTGTAGTAATAAAGATAGAAACTCTTTCAAGTTTTGATAACTACAAGTATTGGGGCTTATAGTAGAATTTTTTACTTCTAAAGACATTCACAAGTTGTAAATTTAATGGGGAATGTTTGTGATAATGCAGAGGTTTCCTCAACAGAATTAGAGCGTTATGTCCATTTAGGGGAGACATGGTGAGAACTGTGTTTCAGTTCTATTGGTTGTTCTTGAAGTACCTGTGACTCAGAATCAAAAGGTCTTTCCATTTGGAAATAATGTAGAAGTTTTTACTTCTAAAGACATTTGCAAGTTACGAATTTAATGGGGAATGTTTGTGATAGTGCAGAGGTTGCCTCAACAGAATTAGAGTGTTATGTCCATTTAAGGGAGACATGGTGAGAATAGTGTTTCAGTTATGTTGGTTGTTTTGGAAGTACCTATGACTCAGAATCAAAAGGTCTTTCCATTTGGAAATAATGTATCTACCCTTATGGGTGAAACAGAAAATTCCTCTAAATTTTGGACAAGAGATTTTTATTGCAAATAGTAGAGCATAAGAGGATGATGTTGAATCTATTTCAGGGTAATGATGCTCATATAGTTTGTTCAAATCTTGTAAAGGAAATTGAAAAGCTTGAAGATCTTATTGCAACATATAGGAGACCCAAAGACAACATTTTCAAAGCCATAAAGTATGGTAGAATCATGCAATGATAGTGCACAAGGTTGTAATAAGTGATCTTAGTCTTCATGCTTTTTTGCCATAGAGGGGCAATCTATTTGTCACTTGTATATGGAGTAAGAAAAACCAGAGTAGAGAGGAGGGTTTTTCCCTTATTTTTTTAGAAAGTGTAAAATCAAACCCTCGGCCATGAAGCAAAATAGAGGACACAAAAGCTAATACTCTAAGAAAAATGAAAAAATACCAAGGTTATAAGTGACAGCTTGTTGAAAAATTCACCCAAAATGTTTCAAATTTAAAGAAACTTGTAAACCCAAAAAACCGAATGCTTTGGAGACAAAGCCATCACCAAAAAGAGAAAGATGGAAGAGAGTTTTCCACAGTTAGGAAAAAAAGAACCAAACACCTGCAAATATATGGGTCGCGGCCATGGGAGAAATGAAAATGAAAATGCATAGAGAAACACAAGGAGATCCATCATTTACTTTGCATATGAGCTCGAAATGAGAGCAGTACAGAAAGTTCATGATATATTCATAATTTTCTCATTAATGGATCTCAAAACAACATTGTTTACACAAAAAATCAAAAGGATTTCATCAAGGTTTTTACAGACAAAGACTTACCCAATTCGGCCTCCACATTTTCTTCAAAATCTGCCAATTTCAGAGGCTCTTACAGCTAACCATGGTAGTGCCCAGTAGATGAAAGGTTGCAAAAATTAAATGAGAATGAATGAGAACTATAGTTTTTCCTTAAGGGTTTTTACCCTAAAGCACATGCTAATAGGACTTAAGGCATTTTTTCCTTTCATTTTTTTTTTGTAAATGCAAACTAATATGTTGTGGGTTTTCATGTCTAGTGAACTTTATGAACCCCTTGTATATGCTAAGTGTAGATGCCTTCATAACTTATGTTATTTTTGCATTTGGCTTTCACATAGGTCGATTAGAGCCCTTATTCTTTTGCATTCACTTTCAAATGTAAAACATTTAGCTAAGCGATGTAGTGTTAAGCCACTTAATTAAGTGTTATTTAAATGCAGAATAAGGTGTATTTGTGTCTAGATAAGTCATACCCTTTATTTTTGCAACTTATTTGAAAATGTAAGAAACATTAATTTAAGTGATGTTATTATAAATCACTTTATTAGTGTTTTGTGTATGCAAGATAGGGGTGTGTTGAACACGCCGAAGGTATGATTCAAAGCAGTTTGGATACATGGTTGAATAATAATGACTCGTGCCAAGCATGTGGGGAAATTGGAGGAGATTGACCAACAGGTGGAAAGCATGAAGGTTGTTTTTGACTGGGTTTTTTGATGGAATGAGAGCATCAAGGGACAATTTCTCATGCTTTTATGATGGTTAAGGACAAGGCTTGACATTTCTTCACTTTGGAGTCATTTTGGAGGGGTTTTGGGTGCTTTATTTTTGGATTTTCTATTGCATATGATCAGGAAGCTTCTAGAAGTATGTGTGTGGGGCAAGTTTCAAAAAAGCATAAGTAACTTCAAACATGGGTTTTGGAAGTTAGTTGTTTCTTCTTTTCAACATGTATGGTGGCTTATTTTGGAGCTCTTACAGGAAAAAATTAGTATTGTAAGTCATCCTCAAGCATGTACAGAGTTGGTAACACCTTTATTATTAATGAAATCCAACATTTTTACCTTCTTAGAAGCTGTTTCATAGTGTGCAATGTTTGATTGATGAATGTTCTTGTGAATTTTGATAATTCCTTTAATGTTTGTCTCATTTTAGCACCTTTAGGCAGAAGAAACATATGTTTTGCAAGTTGTAAGTTGTGCATTGGTTCAATAGTTATTTTAGTTGTAGAAACTCTTTTCCTTCAAAAGTGACAAGTGAACCAAGCCTCCTTGCAAAACACTTATGCATTAATATGTTAAAATATCTAAGTTGTGTTAAGTCAAGTTGAGCTATTGAGAAAGTTGTGTGTTAAAACAACAGTATAGGTCTGAGAAATCAAATTTGGTGTATCACCATAGGGTTAGTTTCATTTTCATTTCCTTCTTACTCTATCCTCAGAAAACCATTAGTTTAGCAGTAGTTTAGGTGACACCATAAGAGTTAGCTTACTTTGGAGGTCCATTCCAAGTTTAGGTGACCCACAACCTATGAATGTTCTCATGTTCCTCCAGAGTCCTAAGTTTTGCAACTTAGCAAGGGTGCAACTTTAGGAGACAATAGTTACCTATGATAAAATTCCTTCAGCATGCAAGGGGGCTATGACAAGCCCCTTGGGACCCCCCGTCACTGCTGGAATAACAATAAAACTGACTTCATATTGCAACAATCTCCCACTTGAATTCAAATTCCTCTCTTGCAAATAAATCCTCATATTGAAAGACTGATGCCAATGCTACCAATCATCAAGTAACATACAAAATATCTACAAATAGGCTTCATCAAAATATCTGTTGGATTACATCAATGTGTATCTTGGCCAAAGATATTTGTCCTCCTTCCACCACCTCATGTACAAAGTGATTAAATATCAATATACTTTGTTTTGGCATGATATGTTGAGTTCCATGCTAAGTGTAAAGTACTTTGGCTATCACAATGCAACACCATGTTATCCTACTTTACGTGCAATTCACCCAAAATTTTATGAACCTAGATCACCTCCTTGCTAGCTTGTGTTGTTGACATATATTCAGCTTCAATAGTAGACAACGCCACCAATGTATACAACTTTGATACCCAACTAACTGCACCTCCAACTAAAGAGAAAACATAAACTGTAGTGGACTTTCCCTTATCTCTATCTCCACCAAAATCTACATCCACATACCCATTAACCTTAAGACTACTCCCATAATAACTGATAGCAGCATCAAAAGTGCCTCTCAAATACCTGAGAATCCACTTCATAGTCATCCAATGTTCAATACCTAGATTTTCCATGTAACAACTGACTACTCCCACTGCTTGTGCAATGTCTAGTCTAGTGCACACCATGGAAAATATAAGACTACCAACTGCTAATGAGTACGGTACATGCGACATCTGTGTCTTCTCTGGTTTTGTGCTAGGGCACTGTTTTGAAAATAATTTAATATAAATAGGAAATGGCGTACTAACTTGTTGTGCATTCTGCATATTGAAGCGTTGCAAAACCTTATCCACATAATTTTTTTGTGACAACCATATCTTCCTATTATTTCTTTCTCTATGTATCCTCTTACCAAGAATATAATTTTCTCTACCTAAGTCCTTCATCTCAAACTCCCTAGCAAGCTGAGCTTTCAAATGGATGATTTTATTCATGTTGAGACATGTTACCAACATATCATCAACATATAGAAGCAAAATAATAAAATTGTCATCATCATAGCTATGAAAATAGGCACAATGATCAGCCTCACATCTGCTAAAACCGAAACTCATCATGAAGGAATCAAACCGCTTATAGCAACACCTTGGTGCCTATTTTAAACCATACAACAATTTTCTCAACCTACAAACAAGATTCTCCTTGTCTCTTTCCTCAAAACCTTCTGATTGTTGCATATAAATATCCTCTAAGAGATCACCATGCAAGGTCATTTTTACATCTAATTGTTCTTACTCTGAATCAAGGCTAGCAATTAGAGCTAAAAAAACTCTAATAGTAATTAACCATACAACAGGTGAAAAAAATTCATCAAAATCAATACCAAACTTTTGTGCATAACCTTTAGCCATCAATCGAGCTTTATACCTCTCCAAATTATCATTTATGTCCCTTTTCAATTTGAATACCCATTTGTTCCCAATAGCTTTTCACATTAGGAAATGGTACAAGTTGCCATGTCTTTTTCTTATGAAGATCTTCCATCTCCTCTTCCATGGCAACTCTCTACTTGCTTGCACATTTAGATTCATAAGCTTCTTGATATGAACTAGGTTCACCAACATCATTTAGCAATGCATAAGTAGAATTACAGATAGGAGAGTACCTTTCAGGTGCTTTGTATACTCTAGTGGATCTCCTTATAATGGGTAATATATAACCCTGTGGCAAATTTGGTTGTTGTTCACCTTGTTGATTTTCATCTAGTACATGTAGATTATCATCATAACTTTCCACCTCAACTGGAATAACTTTTTTACTTTGTTGTTCTTTATCTCTTTGCATTGATTTTTCATTAAAATAAATATCTCATCTAACTATAACCTTGTGGGCAGTAGTATCCCACAATCTGTACCCCTTTGTACCTTCTACACAACCAAGAAAAATACACTTTGTGGACTTCACGCCCAACTTATTCCTAGATTCTCTTTAGGAATATGAGCATGAGCATCAAAACCAAATACATGAAGAAAGGAATAATCAATAGGTTTACCTATCCATACTTCTTCAAGGATTTTATTTTCAAGAGTTGTAGTGGGTGATCTATTGATCAAGAAACACGTAGAAATAGCCTCTACCCAAAAATTTTCTCTTAACCAGCAATTCTCAACATACATTTGGCTCGCTCCATAATTATACATTTCATGCATTCAAAAACACCATTTTGTTGTGGTGTCCTAGAAACCATCAATTTCCTTGCAATACCAAACTCACTGCAAAACTGGTTAAACTCTCCTAAACAAAATTATACTTTGTTATCTATTCTTAGACATTTTATAGTATTACCCTTCTGATTCTCTACCTAATCTTTAAACTTCTTAAAATAAGAAAACACTCTAGACTTCTTCTTGAGAAGATAAATCCACACCTTACAAGAATAATCATCTATAAATGAAACAAAATATGATGAACCCACAATAGATTTAACAGTTGCTTCCCAAGTATCTGAATGAATTAATTTTAACACATCTTTACTTTTGGTAGTACTTCTAGAAAAAACTCAGTCTATTCTATTTTCCAAACAAATAATTTTCACAAAAATTTAAATCTTTACATTTGGCACTTGGGAGAATATTTGTATTTAATAGTACCTTGAGACCACATTCACTCATATGGATTAGTCGTTGATGCCAGGTTGATACTGATTTTGTTTCTTCATCAAATTTCACTGCAACTTCTCCACTATTAGTTTCCCCAACCAGCCTATAGAGATTTCCTACCTTTTCTCCCTTTAGCACAACCAACACACCCTTTGTTACCTTGAGACAACTATTTTCACCACTGAATTGGTAACCTTGTTCATCAAAAACTCCATGAGAAAATAAATTTCTCTTTAATCCTAGTACATGTCTAACATGCAGTTGAATAGTCCTTAACATTCCATGAAACATCTTGATTCTTATGTCACCTTCACCAATAGCTTCACAAGGGTTGTCATTTTCCATGCAAACCATGCCTCCATCACATTACTGATAAGAATAAAAATAGTCTCTATGTGGATTCATGTGAAAAGAGGCACCAAAATCAAGAATCCAAACATGAAGTAAAGAGCCTCTCAAGTTAGCAGTTAATACCTCTTCATCTTCCAATTGTGGTTGAACTTTTGTTGTGTTTGCCTCAGATTCCTACAAAGTAAAATTTCCTTTGCTTCTTTAGCAGCTTGCAATCCTTTTTGACATGTCTATTTCTTCCAAAATTCCAAAATTTTACTCTTTTTTGCCCCTTGGATTTAGACTTGGTTTTTCCACACTCAGTATTTCCTCTTTCCTGAGTTCTGCCTCTTGCAATTAAGGCCTCATTAGAAGAAGATCCTTGAGATTTTTTTCCCCTAGAATCTTCATAAATTACAATGGACACCACATCTTCAAAGGCCAATTTCCCACTTGGAGTTGAGTTACTAAGAGCCATGACCAGTTGATCCCAAGTTTCAGGCAATGAGCACAATAAAATTGTTACCTTATCCTCTTCTTCAATTTTCACCCCCACTAAATCCAACTCGCTTATCAGTGTGTTAAAATTGTTCAAATGATTTGTGACAAATGAATTGTCATGCATTCTCAAATTATATAGTTTCCTACGTAATAAAATTTTATTTTCCAATGACTTCATCTCATACAGCTTTTCAAGCTTAGTCCACAAGTTATGTGCAATTTTCTCCTCTGCAACATTGAATAGTACTAAATCTGCTAGAGATAATTGGATTGTTGCTTTGTCCATGCTATCCTTTTCCAATTTGCATCACTCATGGTTACAGGTTTTGATGCTACCCCTTTGAGAGCTAGGGCACATCTATCCTTCACCAGTAAAGCTTGAATCTTTAGCTTCCATAGAGAAAAATTAGAACCATCAAAAATTTTGCACCTCAAATTTGGTAACTGTGGTTCGTGTCATTGTTTACTTCTCAGAAACACAACTTCTACACAAACAACCTTGCTCTGATACCAACTATAAGAAAATTTACAGTACGGAAAATAGAGAAAAAGAATAAGCACAAATTTAACGCAATTACTACAATCTTCTGAAAAAATTACAAAAAACGTGACTTCAACATAGTATAAGAGATCTGAATTGTAGAGTCCTTGTTGAACAAAACTTTCCAAAAATAGAAAGTGTGATTCAATGTTGACTATCTGTCATTGTTGGAATAACAATAAAATTGACTTCATACTCCAACACTCTTTGGATAAGCATATGAAAAATAAAGTAGGGAGGTCTATGACTAAAATTTCTTACAACATAGTGCAACCAGGGCATGCATGCAAGGTCAATTTTAGATCCTTAATCACTCTTATTGTCTTAACAGTAGTACCATCCAATTGTAAACACCCTTTGTCACAAGCTCATACTTGATTCCAAGCATATCAATCACCTTGTTGGGAATAACATAATGGCTAGCCCTTGAATCTATCATACAATTATACACTATGATTTCCAATAATTAAAAATAAATAGAAGGGAGGTGGCTTATTTATTTTACTTGAATTCCCTTCTTCTTTGGGTTGCACTAGGCTAATTGATGGAATAGATAACTCCTTTTCTGGAACATCACTTGATTGCTTGAGCTTCTATAAAGCTTGCTACAACAAATCCCTTTGAGATGAGATAGTCAAATCCTCCCACATTGTGAAATTCAGGTTATCCTTCTTCATCTAATCAACTATATTGAAAGGAGGTTAACTAATTTTAGATGAAACCCTTAGAACAAAAAAAATCCAACTTTGGTGATTAGATGACTTGAGGTTGTTCTTGTGCTTTGTTACCCTTAACAATAGACTAATTTGGTTGTAGGAAAATTGTCCTACCTATTTTTTCATAAATTGTAGCCTCTTGAGATGGTTGGAGGATTGATGATTGTCCAGCTGTGGAAGATTTTCCACCCTCCATTACTCTTTTCTTAGACCTTGTGTTCTGAGATATTGCATCAACAACTATCTAGTTTACACCATAAAAATCTTCTTGATGTTATTTGACCAATTTGGAATCTCCTTGCATGTGATCTTGCCTACCGACAATTGCTCATTTTGTATCAACTTATTGTCTTAAAGTGGAGCTTTCATTTTGAACCACTAGGGTTTGCACAAATTCTCCATTTTGGAAATCATTCTCTTGATCTAGGTTGTTCTAAACTGGAACCGAGGCCTTTAAATTATTGGCAACAATTCTATTTATATTGTTCAAGGGCTTGGCATAATTTCGTTAATTTTTCCCTTGGTAGGGTTGCCTATTTTGCTGATAATTTTAATTCTAAGGCTAATAAGGTCTATGGCTTTGAGATTTTTGTCTCTCTATTACTTATTACCAAAACCTTGCAATAAATTTTTAACTTCATGTAGTTCATTAGAGGTGCAACAAAAATAGATGGTTGAATGGTGGAAGCCATTGGAATAGAATTCAATGTGGGCTACTGAGGAAGAAGCTCAGGAAAGAGAGGCATTGGTGGCCTTGGAGTTATTTTCCCAACTTGTATTAAGAAATTTATGCCCTAATGGAAATGTCATATGCATCTAGTAAAGTTACCCCACCCATAGACTGGATCATAACATCAATATAATTGTTAATAGATCTTAAATTATACATGAATGCATAGTTGGAAGAGGGTTTCACCAAGGTAGGGATTTTATCCTATCTTCTAAAATATGTAGTTGAAATCTCCAATGAATTCATGGGGTGCCTTTTATTATGGTCAACTACTCTACTAGAGACAAATGATCACTCTTATCTTCAAAGTGCTTACATAGTTTTTCACCTAACTCATCCCAACTATGAATGGAGTTATATTGCAAACCTCTATACCACTATAATTCCTTCCCCTTTGGTGAGGTAGCTAGGAGTCTAACAACTACATTATCTTTTATAGCATTACGCATAGAAAAAATATTTTCTACATCTAGGATGTGTTCTTCTGGAGTAGTGGATGTTTCACCAGTAAAGTGGGGAGTACTCTTCAAGAAATTAATAGGTATGTTATCTCTCTGGGCTAATACAAGATGACTACTACCATTAAAGGATACAAAACCTTGATTTTTGGAGATATCCATATGGAATAATAATATTTTTTTCTGAGAAGGATGTGTCCTATTTTGAAACAACCTACCAAATGGAGGTGTAGAATGAGCTCTAGGATATGGGGTTACAACACCTATATTCTCCTTACTGGTGATAAAGAATGTGTATTTATTCTTCTAGATGCAAAAAATGATAGCTTAGTATGTTGGAAAATGCCTCTAGAAGATGCTTTTGTTTGAATCCTTGGCATGAATTATGGGTTTTATTTGGAACCAAGACTTATGAGTTGCAACAAAGATCATCCAAATTGAATGCAGAGTTTTACTTGAACACAGAGTCTCCAGGTATTTTGTGAATGCATCTTCAAGGATAAAAGTGTTGAGAGCATTACCACTCTCTCAGCAGAATAAGATAAAATTCATCAAATTATTCCACCATTTGATGCCAAGAACTATGGTCATAACAACAGAGAAGAACTTGTACTGCTTGAACTTGAATATGTCCCATTGAGCATTCCAAAAATATTGTCACATGAAATTGCACCATGTTGAACATAGGTTCAATATTCCAATGTCACAATAAAAATGACCTCAAGGTATGGGACCTTGCAAGTTGAGGTCAAGTCTCTGAAGAAGGTCAACTTCCTCTTCTAATCAAAGTGTAGACGTGTTGGTCCTACCCAACACATAGAAACCCACCACTACCCTACTATAACCAACTCACAAGGGAAAAGGGATAGAAGGAATGAAAAAAATAGAAAATGGGAGGTGATAAACCAAGATTATAAATATTTCTTCCTACATGTAACTTCATAGAATACTAATAAAACCACTAATTAAGTTCACACAGTTCTCTATTTCACTATTTGTATAATAGGGCATGAAGGCTAGAACCTGAAAGATCCTAAAAGCAGTGTAGATTACCCACAATTAATACTTACAGTAGATTAGAACACTAATATAACCTATGAATATGGTGAAAATCATATATGCATAGAGGTATCAAATATTGTACAAGATGCAAGCATAGAGAAGAGGTAAAAATAATGATTTTATTAACACAAAGGCATAAAATCCAATTTTACAATTGCAAAATGTAAAAGTTGCATAAGTTTACTAAAGAAAATCATGGGAATAACCCTTACAATGAGCACAAAATTTCCTTATATCATTTGTAGGTCATAGGAAAGAGATAGGGCATGTGATTGGATAGAAAATCCTAGCCAAAAACCTGCAAATTAGGTGCAAACATGTGTCTACCCCATAATCCAAGTTGAAAGCCTGTGAAAATATCCCTGATATTTACACCATGCTTGACATTAATGAATTTGCAACTAAAGAACATAAACTCCCACAAAATTCATAGCAAAATCTAGCTAGGAATGGCTCACTGATAGAAAAGTGGCTTGGAGTACATAAAGAGGCATGGATGCCATCTTGTCCCACCTATAAATGGTAAAACTTACATTTAAGATCATCCATGTAGCCCTAAGAATAGAATTTGATAGTTGAGAGAGTTGTTGCAGCATTAATGGAAAAAACATGAAAATTTTGATGAATGTTCAAAATTTTAATATGATCCCAAAACCCTGATAAGATCCTAAGGTAGAGAGAATTAGAGGGCGAGATTAGAAATAAAAATCAGATTCAGACTCTCAGGCTAAAAGTACAAAATTTTGAAGTCCCAATAAGGAAATAAATTTGGTTCAAGAAAATAAAATGGATCTTGACTTTTGAACCTTTGGTGCAGAAGTCCAATCGGGTCTCAAAATCCTTATAGGAACTAGCAAGAAGAAAGAGGAAGTCGGGAGCAGAAGTCCTGCACGAATTCAAAACTTTTGGATCTTAGGTCCAAAATTTCCATCGAGACTCAAAGTCCTGATGGGATTGAAAGAATGAAGGAAGAAAAATAGAAGACCTAATCAGGATCGAGAATGTCGACCGATTTTGGACCTTAGGTCCAAAACTTCAGTCAAGACCTGAAGTCCCAACAAGATTGAAGAGAAGATTTCGATCAATATTGGGAATCTTGATTGGTTTTGGACATTAATATTTCAAGTTTCAATTCCTGCACGAGTAGCGTAGTTGGCTTGAGTCTTGGGTATGCTCCCCAAGGTCTCCAGTTCAGCTCCGAGGCTTGAATTTTCCCAATACATGTGGCTTGTGGGCGGTTGTGTGCATCCACAGGGGATTAGTCTCACCCTAGCTTGCCCTTTCTTGTCCCCAACTTGGAAAAAAGTTAGACCAAGGTAAGGTAGGTTGGGCGTTGGGTTGGATAGTGGGGATACCCCTGTAGCTAAAAAAAAATAAAAAAATAAAGGTTTAAAGCCCAATTAGGACTCGAAGTCCCGATTGAGATAGAAACTAAAAAATACTTCTAGGCATTTTTTAATGAAAATAAACTTGCCACATGGCACCATTTCACACTTCCACAAGCAAAAGAGGGGCCCACTTGAAAGGATTGAAAAACTGTCGGAAATGTGCCATGTGGCAGCATTTCGCCCCTCTATAGGAAGAAACTAGGCAAAGTGAAAGAAGGTTGCAAACTCATGGAAAGGATGTTGTGTGGCATTGTTTTCGCACATCCCTGAAGTGGGAAGGGGACCACCAAAAATACTTGGTGGAACTATAGAAAATTTACCACATGGCATGTTTTTTGTGCCTTCATGAGATGGGACAAAGGCATAGAAAAAGAAGTGGCAGACATGGCATCATTTATGTACTTTTGTGAGCCAAAAAGGGATTTGCAAAAAACCCTAGCAGGCTCATGAAAAGGATACCACATGGCATCATTTTCATGCATCCATGGAGTGAAGAAAGAATGAGTAGAAATGGTTGGTGAATCTATAGAAAGGATTCCACGAGGCATTTTTTCTCTGCTTCTATGAAAGAAAGCAAAGAAATGTGGAAAAGGAATGCAGGCTCACAAAAAAGATGCCACATGGTAGGCCTTCCATATGTCTATAGGAAGAAGATGGGCCTACTGGAAAAGGTTAGTGAAATGGAAAAAAATTCCATGTCGCGGACTTTGCTCACTTTCATGAGGAAAAGTAAATATTTTCACTAAGGCACATGAGCTGACAAGAATTTGAAAATTAAGGTCCTATTAGGACCCTAAGTTCCAATGGGATGGAAGGAAAAGAGAGTGGGGGTGGGAAAGAACTTGGACTTAGTCCAAATATTTAGTCAATACCTGAAGTTCCAATTGAACAAAGGAAGGAAAGAAGGGAGTGGAATCAAGAGAAAGAAAGGGATTTGGACCTTAGCACAAGTATCAGTTTGGGGCCTGAATCCCTAATCGAACAAAAGAGGAAAATAAAAGAAGGAAAAATTGAGAGAACAAGGACATTTAGACTAAGTCCAAATTTCCATTCAGGGCTTGAATCCACCAAAAGGACCTGAAGGAAAAAATAAAGAAGGGGGAAATACTAACTTTTGGACATTTTGTAAACATGGGTTTTTGAGTAAAACTTAGCAAAGGTGCAATGAAACTACTTGGGGTACTTTTAGGCATAATGAATCATTTAGGATATCTCAAATTGGATTTTTTTTGTCAAAAAATCTAAAAAAGATAGGGTGGCACAAAGTTTTAGCAATTTCTTGTTTACTTTTCTCTATGCATTGAGTGTATGAGATAGATCTTTCATAGTATTATATAAGTGAAATACTCTTATGTAGCTAGAATACTATTAGATTGAAAAATATTGAGTGGGTTGTATTTGTGTAATCTTGTTCTTAATTGAAAGGAAGCAAGGTACATGGAAATGCTTCCTAACACTGATCTAAGAGGAGATATGTACAATTTTAATTGTTTTTTAGTTACAATGTGAGATTCACAATAGAGAGATTATTAAAATAACATCATATGCAAGTATAATAAGCTCACAACACAAGATATGTTGGGAAAATGTGTCTCAACCTTGCAATTATATAATGATTTATTGTTGATAGGATGTATATATATTTCCTAGTTACATCAATAGGTGTATACAATGGTATAAGAAGGGGGGGGGAGTGGGATGTGTGTAAACAAATTTTTGTTAACTTTTTCAAGAAACTTCTAAACTGGCCGACATAGATTAGATAAATGATACATTGTAAATCTAGACCATTAATTATTAGGTTTTAGATCTAATGTTGGATATTTTGTGGGCATGTCTTTCCCTAGAATGTAATCCTATTTTATGAGGGTGTTGCATTATGGTTGTGTTAGAGAGAGAAAGTGATGTATTCTGAGAGTTTGATAGCAGTCGTGTTGTCTCTTGATCTTTGAGTGGTGATACTCTTGTGAGAAGCTTGCTCTGCAAGTATATTGTAATCTTTGTGATTTACTGAATAATATATTGGGTGGCTTTTAGAGTGTGGGGTTTTTCTCCCGAAAGGTTTTTCTCCACGTAAATCATTGTGTCATGGTATGCATGATATTTATGTTTATTTTTGTTTAAGTTTCTATAACTGTAAAAGATTTGTAAAAAATTTGCAATATTCTCCTCTCAAGATTAGTGTAGGAATTTTTTCTACTACCTTAGCTTCCTTAAAAGTGGTATCAAAGCCTAATCACCTTTGGTTTCAGTTGTGGGTTGTTGGGTTTTTAGAACTAATCCAGATTTGAGTGGGAGTTGTGTAGAAGATACTTTGTGATCTTGTTGCAGGAATTTTCAAATGGCAAGTTCATCAGGGAGAATAGAGGTGGATAATTTTTTAGGAAATAATTTTGAAATGTGGAAGTTGAAGATGGAGGATGTGTTAATAGCTCGAGTTCTATGGGATGTTGTTGATGAGAACATTTCAAGGCCTGCAGATTCTACTTAGGTTGCTCAATATGATGTTATGGAACATAAAGCCAAGGGTCTAATAAGATTGTGTTTGGCAGACTTTGCTTTAATTAATGTCCATGAGGAGACCTCTACATAGAAACTATGGAAGAAGCTTGGTGAGATGTATCAAGCCAAATCTTTAGTGAACAAGATTTTCTTGAGGAAGAAATTGTATTCCTTGAGAATGGAAGAGGGTGGATGAATCACAGACCACCTAGAAGCACTCAATATGCTAGTGGATCAGTTGGCATCAGTTGGTGTCAAAATGGATGAGGAGGAAAAATGTCATATCTTGCTTTTTTCTTTTCCTAATTCATGGGATTATCTTGTTATGGCTATTGGGAGTACTGTTATTTTGAAGACTGAAGATGTGGTGGGTTCTTTTTTTTCTAAAGAGATGAGGAAGAAGGTATCCATCACTGCCAAGGAGGCCCTAAATGTTCGTGGAAGACCTAAGGAAAAAGGAAAGAAGAATGAGAAGCTTGAAAAACCAAGTCTAGGGGGGAGATCTAAATCTTCTGGAAAGTCCAAAGTTATTTGTTGGAACTACGGTAAGCCTGGACATGTTTGTAAGGAATGAAAAGAAGAAAACGAAGAAATTTGATTATGATTTTGAGTCTGAGAATGGAGATGGTGATGCATTGATTGCAGCTTTGGTAACTCGTGCAGGTAATGATGCATGGTTAATTGGCTTAGGTGTATCTTTCCATATGACCTTTAATAGAGATTGGTTTTCTGAATATGAAGAATTTTATGGAGGTAAGGTGTACTTGGGTGATGATTCTCATTTAGACATTTTTGACTGTTGTAAAGTTAAAATCAAGTTTCCTGATGGTAGAATAAAAAGGATTAATGGTGTGATGCATATCCATGGATTAGCAGGAAATCTATTATCTATAAGAAAACTAATAGATGCGGGTGTGCAGGTAGTATTTTCTAATGCAGGGTGCAAGATGGTTAGAGGTACTATGGTGATTACTAGAGGTGTTAGATATGGCACATTGTATAAGCTTGATGCATGCACTGTTGAGTGCAATAGTACTTCTGTGAAAAGCAAGTTTGTGGAAGAAGTGATGATTTCACCTTCAGCAGATGGTCATAGCTTTTGGGTACCCAAGGGTGCTCTTTCTTTTGAGTCAAAGTTACCTCCAAAGAAAACTATGTTATGGCACCAGAGACTTGGCCACATTAGAGAAAAGGGTCTAAGGACCTTGAAAAATAAAAACCTTGTTGAAGTTTTGTCTTATTGTAATCTTGAATTCAATTTTTGTGAGCATTGCATTTATGGAAAACAAAATTGCGTTCAATTTTACTTGAGTTCTCATAAATCTTGTGGTGTATTGGATCTTATTCATTCCGATGTGTTTGGTCCTGTAGATGTTCCTTCGATTGGTAAATCCACATATTATGTTTCATTTTTTATGATTATAGTAGAAGGACATGGGTATATTTTCTAAAGAGTAAATTTGAAGTTTTCAGTCGATTTAAAGAATTTAAAGCAATGGTTGAGTTGCAAACTAGAAATAAAATAAAATGGTTGAGGATTGATAATGGCGGTGAATTTTTCTTTAATGATTTTGATAAATTCTATAAAGATTGTGGTATTCATAGACAAAAGACAACTTTGTATTCTCCACAACAGAATGGAGTTGCAGAAAGAATGAACAGGACACTAATGGAGAAGGCTAGGAGTATGTTGAGTGGTGCTAGCCTAGAACAAAGGTTTTGGGTTGAAGTTGTTTCCACTGCCTGTTACCTAATTAATAGGTCTCCTACATCAGCTCTTGTTGATAAGACTCCTATAGAGGCATGGTCGGGTTGTACGCCTTCATTAAGACATCTTAGAGTTTTTAGTTGTGAGGCATATGCACATGTGCCAAAGGAGAAGCAAACAAAGTTGGAGAAAAAGGCTATGAAATTTATCTTCATCGGATACAATTATGGTGTGAAAGGATACAAGCTTTGGGAACCTGTTGCACAAAAGGTAATATATAGTAGAAGTGTTATTTTTAGAGAAACTAAGCCTTCTTTTGTTACAATATTGCAGCCAAAACAAAGTAAACAAGAAGATGTGATTTGATTTCCTTCTACACCTGAGAAAGTTGAATCGATGCCCAAGGACAGACAAGAAGTTAAGGAGAGATCATCTAGCTTTGGATCTTCTGAAGAGGAGGAAGAACCTCCAACTCAACTTGTTCATAGATCTACAAGGAATAAACAACCACCTGAAAGGTATACACCTGATGATTGGAGATTATTTTTGCTTTGAATACTAACATGGATGAACCTAGATCTATAGAAGAGGCATTAGGTATGAATGATGCAGAATCCTGGAAGATTGTTATGGATGAAGAAATGGAATCTTTGAAAAAGAATGATACATGGGATCTTGTACCATTGCTTGAAGGAAAAAAACCTGTTGGTTGCAAATGGGTGTTCAAGAAAAATATTGGTTTAGATGGAGGTATTGAGAAATGCAAAGCAAGGTTGGTTGCAAAAGGTTACTCTCAAGTTGAGGGTGTTGATTATGGTGAGATATTATCTCCTTTTGCAAAAATGACATCCATTAGATTTTTGCTTGCTATTGTTGCTGCTTATGAATTAGAGGTTGAGCAAATGGATGTGAAAATTGCTTTCCTTCATGGTGATTTGGAGGAGGATATTTATATGACACAACCATAGCACTACGTGGTGAAAGGTAAAAGTAAGTTGGTTTGCAAATTGAAGAAATTTTTGTATGGCTTAAAACAGAGTCCTAGGATGTGGTACCAGAAATTTGATACATATGTGTTGAGTTTGGGATTTGAGCATTCTAAATCAAATCATTGTGTGTATTATAAAACTGATGGTGATCATTACCTATTTATTGCACTTATATGTTGATGATATGTTATTTATTGGCAAAGGGAAAGGTATGATTTCAGAACTGAAATCTCAACTTGCTATTAAATTTGAAATGAAAGATCTTGGTGTAGCTAGACACATTCTTGGGATGGAAATTAAAAGAGATAGAGTGAATAGAAATCTATTGCTTGTCCAAAGTAAGTATGTCAATTCAATTTTATAGAGATTTAACATGCAGGATTGTAGACTATTATGTGTTCCCCTTTCTGTTGGAACAAATTTATCTATTTCAGATTGTCCAACATCTCCATCAGATATGGAAGACATGAGCAGAGTGTCTTACCAGAGTGCAGTTGGAATTTTAATGTATGTTATGGTTTGTACTAGCCTGGACATTGCCCAAGTAGTGGGACTTCTTTCTAGATATATGTCTAATCGTGGTAGAGTTCATTGGGATGCAGTTAAAAGAGTTTTTAGATATTTATGCAGTACCTCGGATTATTCCTTATGTTATCATAGTAATGTGACTAAAGATTAGATTTCCCTTGATATTCATGGTTATGTGGATTCATACTGGGTAGGTGATATTGATAGAAGACGATCCACCAGCGCTTATGTGTTTACTTTAGTTGGTGGTGCAATTAGTTGGATGAGTAAGCGATAGGTTGTGGTTGCTTTGTCCACTATTGAAGTAGAGTATACGGAAGCCACTCATGCTTGTAAAGAATCCATTTGGCTTAAGAGATTGTGTTCAGATATTGGAATAGAACAAGGTGCAGTGACAATTTATTGTGACAACCAGAGTGTGATATGTCTAGCCAAGAACCCGACATTTCATGCCAGGACCAAGCACATTGATGTACAGTATCATTTTGTTTGAGATATGGTTGAAGATGGCAAGGTGAAGCTGGTTAAGGTAGAGACTTTGATGAAGTTTGTTGATTATTTAACTAATCCTATGAGCACAAAGAAGTTCATATGATGTTCAGAGACTACAGGCCTTTTGGCCCCTAGCAATTAAGAGAAAATGTTTACTCCCTCCCATTTGTCTATCAAGGTGTTCAAAAAGTGGGAGATTTGTTGGGAAAGTGTTTCTCAACCTTGCAATTATATAACGATTGATTTTCAATAGGATGTATATATATTTCCTAGTTACATCGATAGGTGTATACAATGGTATAAGGGGGGAGAGTGGGATGTGTGTAAACAATTTTTTGTTAACTTTTTTAGGAAACTTCTAAAATGGCTGACATATATTAGATAAATGATACATTGTAAATATATACCATTAATTATTAGGTTTTAGATCTAATGGTGGATATTTTGTTGGCATGTCTTGCCCTAGAATGTAATCCTATTTTATGAGGGTGTTGCATTACGGTTGCGGTAGAGAGAGACGGTAATGTATTCTGAGACTTTGATAGTAGTCGTGTTGTCTCTTGATCTATGAGTGGTGATACTCCTATGAGAAGCTTGCTCTGCAAGTATATTATAATCTTTGTGATTTACTGAATAATATATTGGGCAGCTTTTGGAGTGTGGGGTTTTCCCTACGTAAATCACTGTGTCGTGGTATGCATGATATTTATGTTTATTTATGTTTAAGTTTTTGTAACTATTAAAGATCTGTAAATTTTTTAAATTATTCTCCTCTCAAGATTAGAGTAGGATTTTTTTCTGCTACCTCAGCTTCCTTACAAGATATATGTGGGGAAAACCCTTTCAAGAGAAAAACCCCACACTCCAAAATGTGCACAATGTATTATCTAATCAATGGTGATTACAACACACTTGCAATGCAAGTCCTTCCAAGAGTATAAAAATGCTGAATTCTAGAGCTATTTTGACAACATAATGATACCTACAAAATTACAAATACATAACCCACTCCAAGACGTCCAATATATAGAGAATACAAGTATGAAGGTAGCTTCTAGAGGAAGCTACAAGAGATGGGTGTCCAAATCCACTTGGCACATTTTGCACCACCTCCAAGCATGCAAATGACACTTGTACAAGATTCTTTGACTCTGCATTCATACCTCCAAACTTGGACGCCCCATTTTTACTAAAAATAGGTATGACATATGCTCTTACACACCTTACAACCATCATAGAATCTATCATTTATGAAAAATATTACAACTATAAGAGAATCCATCATAATCGATTAATAATAAATTATTCTCTTGCAACTTGTCATAGTCAAAATTGGGCATCTAGATTCCCTATGCAAAGATGCATTCTAACACTTGTTCAACCTATCATAGAATTTGGCTCTTACATGTCATAATATCATCATAGGAATCCATCATAAGATCGTCATAGGAATCTGTCATAGAATCTTCATAAGGATCCCTCAAAGATGTCAACACATGTCAAGGAATCTCTTCCCAAAGTGGGATGCCTATATTGCCTTGTGGGGACCACAACATCCTTGTCACCTTCCAACATGCTGACAACTCACTGTGCCAAGTTATATTAGATGACAAATTAAAATGTGCAAGAAATTACAACATAAGCATAATTAAATTAATATTTTAATGCTAGGAAATTGTAAAGGTTGAGACACCTTAATTCCCAACATTCTCCCACTTGTCGAACACCTTTCAAGATCCAATCTAACCAGGCAATCAACTGCTAGGGGCCGAAAGGCCCATAGACTCCAAACACCATCTGAACTTCTTTGTACTCATTGGCTTTTTCAAGGAATCTACAACATTTTTCAAAGTATCAAATTTTTCAATTTGCACCTTACCATCTTCCACCATGTCACAAATAAAATGGAATTGAACATCAATATGCTTCGTTCTAGAATGGAATTTTGGATTCTTCGCTAAAGTAGATAACACTCTGACTATCACTGCAAATAGTAATCATCCCTACATCAAGCCCAACATCTAAACACAATCTTCGAAGCCAAATGGATTCCTTAAAAGAATGATTAGATCACATGTACTTTGCTTCTATAGTGGACAAAGTGACTACAGCTTGCCACTTAATCATCCAGCTAATAGCACCATAGAACATAGTAAAAACATAAGCAATGGTGGATCTTATGTTGTCAATATCACTTGCCTAATCTAAATCCATGAATCCACAAATATAAATTGAATGTAAAGATCCTATAGGATGTCCATGATAACAAAAGGAATACTTAGAAGCACCCCATAAACACTTGAATACTCTATTTATTACATCCCAATATACTCATCCAAGATTAGCCATGAATCAGCTAAGGACTCCCACTGCTTGGAAAATTTTTGGTCTTGTACAGACCATGGTGTACATCAAACTACCAACACCACTAGCATAAGGTATTGTCATCATATCCTCCACCTTACTAAGAGATATTAGACAATCTAAAACTGATAACTTTGTCCCCATCACAAGAAGAACACACAATAGTCTATAGGATGTCATGTTGAATCTCTCCAACATAGAATTCACATACTTGCTTTGGCCTAAATTTATATTTTTTTGTCATGTCTCTTATGATTTCCATACCCAGAATGTACCTAGTTGCACCTAAATCCTTCATTTCAAACCATGTTGAAAGTTGAGACTTCAAATCAGAAATCAAAGATTTACTATTCCCTATGAACAACATATTATCAACGTGCAATGCAATAATGAGAATGCAATCATCAATAGTTTTGAAATAAACACAATAATGTAATTTTGATCTTAGAAATATCAAAATCAACACAAAGAATCAAACTTCTAATACCACATCCTATGTGACTATTTCAAACCATACAAAGACTTCAATTTGCAAACCAAATTTTTTGTATCTTTCTCAATGTAATGCTCTAGCTGTGATAAATAGATTTCTTCCTCCAAATCACTATAAAGGAATTTTTCTTCACATCCATCTGTTCAATCTCCAATTTGTATGCAACACCAAGTGATAACAAAAATCTAATAGATGCCAGCTTTGCAATAGGAGAAAAAATCTCAATATAATCAATTCCCTCAACTTGGGAATAACTCTTCGCAACCAACCTTTCCTTATATCTCTTAACACTATTATTTGAACCAAAAAAATTATTGAACACCCATTTGCAACCAATGGGTTTATGTCCATCAAGAAAGGGTACCAGATCCCAAGTGTCATTTTTTTAATGCAGACATCTCTTCATCCATGGTTTTCATCCAAGGAATTGTATCACTCATACTCATAGCCTCCCTTACAATCCTAGACTCATCAATGTTAGAAATTAAAGAAAAAATACATCAAGAATCATTCAATGAATATCCAAAGCTAGATCAGGTTGTTGCCTTATCCGTGTAGACCTCAAAGATTGAGGTTAAGGTTTTCATCTTCTTCTAAAATTTTAGAGTTGCTTGTGCTCTCCTCATCAGGTCCATCAAATGTTTTCAATTTTTCTTTCTCAAGGGTAGGAGGAAGATGAACCACATCCTCTTTCTTTTATTCTTTCTCTGGTTGTAGAAAAACTGTAGGAGTAACAAGTTCCCTGAAAATCATATTTCTTCTATATAGAACCCTTTTAGCCATAGGATCCCAAAGCTTGTACTCTTTTACACTGATGCATAACCGACAAAGATACTCTTTACTTATTCTCCAACTTAGAACTCTTTCCCTTAGGAACATGATCATATGCCTCACAATCAAATACTCAAATATTTCTCAACGAAGGATTTTTACCAGACCATACCTCCATGGGTGTCTTATCCAAAAGTGTTGAAGTAGGAGACATATTAACTAGGTAGCAAGCAGTGGCAACATCTTCATCCCAAAAAAAAAAAATTAGGCTAGCTCCACTAAGCATACTCCTAGTCCTCTCCATCAACATCCTATTCATTCTTTCTACAACTCCATTATTTTGAGGGTGTAGGGAGTTGTATTATGTCTTTCAATCCCATGTTCTTTATAGAACCTATCAAAATATTTTAAACAAAACTCACCACCATTTTCAATCCTCAAAGATTTAATCTTTTTATCCTTTTGATTTTCTACAAGAGCCTTAAACTCTTTGAATCTATTAAAGACTTCATATTCACCTCTAAGGAAATAAACTCATGTCCTTCTACTATAATCATCAATGAAATTAAATAAATATTTTTACAATCAAAGGAAAATTAACATAACCAAACACATCATAATGAATCAAGTCCAACACCTCAGAAGATTTGTGAGAACTAGAGTAAAACTAAACATGGTTTTTCTTTCCATAAATGTAAAGTTCGTAAAAATCAAACTCAAGATTACAATCATTCATCCCCACAACAAGATTTTTATTTTTTAGGGTTCTAAGACCCTTCTCACCAATGTTGCCAATCCTTTGGTGCCATAACACATTTTTCTTAGTTGGAAGTTTCATCTTTATAGAATGAGCACCCCTGGGTACCCAGAAAGCATGAACATCAAAAGTAGATGCAATTGTTCTCTTCACTACTGGTTATGATTGTGAGGATGAAGACTAAAATTATCTCTTCTTCATAACAAAAGAACTATTAGACTGCAAATTACATATATCAAGCTAAAACATAGTGCCAATCCGAACACCCTTAGCCAACACCATAGCTCCTCACATCATCTTGCATCATCCATTTGAGAAAACTACCCACACACCCACATCATTCAATTTACTTATAGATAATAGGTTTTATGTCAAAATAGGGATATGCAAGACACCATTTATCCCCTTCACTCTACCATCAGGGAATCGAATCAAAACTCTTCCATGACCAACAATCTTCAGGTGAGAGTCATCACCCAAGTACACCTTCCCATTGTCAAACTCTTTACACTTCAAAAAACAACCCCTATGTGAGATCATGTGGAATGATGTACCAGAGTCAATCAACCACACATTTTCTAATGCATGTGTTTCCAAGGTACCAACAAACACTTCACCTTCATCTTGAGAAGACTTGTCTAAATTAGAATTATTATTTATCTTCTTTTTTTTCTCCTCTTTGCACTCCTTGCAAAAGTGACCAGATTTGTTGTAATTCCAACACAAAGCCTTGGACTTTCTAGGAGACTTAGATCTCCCACGAGATTTGGATCTTCCTTTGTTTTTTATCTTCTTATCCTTTTTCTTTCCTTTCTCCTTGGATCTACCATGAACCGTAACAGCCTCGTTAGCCGATTCAAATGACTTTCTTCACATCTCCTCAGACAATAGAGATGCAACCACATCGTCCATCTTGAAATTAGTAGTGGTACTTCCAATGGTCATAACAAGGTGGTCCTAGGAATCTGGTAATGAACACAGTAATTCCATACAAAGAGCCTCCTCCTCCATCTTTACACCAATAGAGGACAACTAGGAAACAAGCATATTAAAAAAATTTAGGTGATCTACAACAAATCCTCCATCCTCCATCCTTAGAGATTACTTCTTTATCAAGAATAACTTATTTACCAAGGATTTAGCTTGATAAATTTCTCCAAGCTCCTTCCACAAAGATGCAATCATTCTCTCTTCGTAAATATTTAACAAGATAGAGTTAGCCAAACAAAGTCTTATGAGACCCTTAGCTTTTTTATCCATTTGATCCCAATCTTCTTGTTTCATTCCCATTGGCATGGAACTAGATACCACAAGCTATAAATCTCTATCCACCAATATTTCCTCCATCTTGAGTTTCCACAACTCAAAGTTGCCTCTATTGAACTTCTCTAATTCAAACCTCCCAAATACGCTATCCATTTCTCTTGTAACAAAGATTACAAACCCACTGCACATGCTCCCACTCAAACAAAGATCAATACAAAAATCCCTCTACCCAAAAACTAGAATCAAAGGTGATCAAGTTCTGATACCAACTAAAAGGAGGCAAGATACGTGGAAACACTTCCTAACAGTGATCTAAGAGGAGAGATGTACAATTTTAATTATTTTTTATTTACAATGTGAGATGCACAATAGAGATATTATTAAAATAACATCGCATGCAAGTATAAGAAGCTCACAACACAAGATATATGTGGGGAAAACCTTTTTTGGGATAAAAACCCCACACTCTAAAATGTGCACAATATATTATCTAATCAACGATGATTATAATAGACTTGCAATGCAAGTCCTTCCAGGAGTATACAAATGTTGAATTCTAGAGCTATTTTGATAGGATAACGATACTTGCAAAATTACAACTTACATAACCCACTCCAAGACATCCAATATATAGAGAATATAAGTATGAAGGTAGCTTCTAGAGTAAGCTACAAGATATGGGATTTTGAATCCACTTAGCATATTTTTCCACCACCTCCAAGCATGCAAATGACACGTGTACAAGATTCTTTGACTCCTCATTCATACCTCCAAAATTGGGCACCCCATTTTTACTCAAAATAGGTATGATAGATGCTCTTACACACCTTACAGCCATGATAGAATCTACCATATATGACAAATTTTATAGTTGTAAGAGAATCCATTGTAACTGACTAATAATAAATGATTCTCTTACAACTTTTCATAGTCGAACTTGGACACCTAGATTCCCCATGCAAATATGTCTTCCAACACTTGTCCAGCCTATCATAGAATCTAGCTCTTACACGTCATAAGATCATCATAGGAATCCATCATAAGATCGTCATAGGAATTTTTCATAGAATCATCATAAGGATCCCTCATAGATGCTGACACATGTTTAGGAATCTCTTCCCAAAGTGGGATGCCTACATTTCCTTGTGGGAACCACAACATCCTTGTCACCTTCCATGTCACCTTCTAAAATGTCGACAACTCATAGTGCCAAGTCATATTAGATGAAAAATTAGTATGAGCAAGAAATTATAACATAAGTATTTATTAAATTAGTATTTTAATGCTAGGAAATTGATAAGGTTGAGACACCTTAATTATCAATATTAATATTAATATAAACTTACCATATCTTTGATGGTGGATTTTTTCCAAAAGATTTTCTCCACATAAATTTGATTTTGCATGTTACTACTTATGCTTCTAGTGCATGGAGGCTATTGAGTTTTCCCTTAACAGTGCGAGTTGAGGAGGCTCGGCCTTCTGTTTTCCTTCTATCTATAGGAATTTCCTCTTTGTTGTTCAATTTTGGTTTGATGGTTGTTCCAGTGAAGGCTACGGGTTGTGCACATAGGTGATTTTTGTTTTGAAGTGTGGGTAAAGTTGGTTGTGGGTTGGGGGAATTTTGGTTGGTGTTGGGTGGAGTATTGAAGGTTATCTTGGTGCTAATAGAGGGTTTTGTCTATGTAAGCAGCAGGTGGTTTTGTTCTTGAATCTTTTTGTGTTTCTTGATTTTGCATGTAGGCTCAAAGGGGTTTGATTAAATTTCCTTCTCTAAAATCTTATCCGGGCTAGATACATCCCCGTCAATCCATTCTAAAGCAATTAATTGTCTAAACAATGCTTTAAATGGGGGAGGCTCATCACAGATTGGTGGTCCTTATGCTTCAAATATTAATGGGTATCTTGAAAGGAGCTTGTCTCGGCCAATTTTATTCATTCAATCAGAGTTGGTGGCCGAGGATGTTAACTATTTATACAATCACACTTAATTTACAAATTTATGGGGATTTATGTCTCCCTCCCTCTCTTGGAATCGTGGGCTCATTGGACTTGGAACCCAACGGGCGATATGGATATTATACAAGAAGCTAACAACTATTTCATGGTGGTATTCTCCTACATGAAATACCAAAATAAGGCTTACGAAGGGGGACCACACTTCTACAATCAAGTGGGATTGTTCATCAAACCCTAGTATATAGGATTTAATCCTATGGAGGAGCTTCCATCAAGAATCTTAGTTTGGGTGAGGCTCCCCTGGCTCTCATTGGAGTTTTGGAGGAACAATATTCTACACATGATTTCTTTATTGCTTGGAAAGTTGGTTGGCCTGTTGCAACAAACACTAGATAAGAAGGTAATTTTATATGCTCGTGTTTGTATTGAAATTGATTTAAATAACCCATTTCCAGATTCAATGGAAATTCAGGTTGGATCCACTTCGTGGATTCGACAGCTTGATTATGAATTTCTCCAATTTTTCTACTGGATTTTTCATGAGTATGGTCATTTACAAAGGAAATTTCCTAAACTTAGCTCTTCAGGACTTTCCTCCAATGATGCTTTAGCCAAATTTCCTTCTTGCTTGCCTCCTTTAAATGATAAAGGAAAAGTTGGGCCTCTACTAAGGGGGAAATTGAAAAGGAAGGTTTCATCCCTATTAAGTCTCATAACAAGGGTTGAGGACTAAAGAGAACTCTTAAATGTAGACAAAGTGATGTCACTTATAATAGGTTTCAACCTTTGGATGGCATGGTTCAGTAGGAGGATAATTCAGGTAGGCTGGTCTATGGTCTAATTAATTTGGAGGTGGATTAGTTAACCTCCAAAGAGGATGACAGTCATAATACTTTGGTGTAGGAGAGAAGTGAGTCACAAATGGACACAGACAAATTTTAGGAGTTCCTTGGTATGGCTACTACTCCTCAAGAGAAAGTGGTGGGTGAAGGTTCAAGCTTGGATTTGATTGAGAAAATGTCGAAGGTTGTAGCTCAAGATCGTGGTAAGGACAATAAAGAGGTTCCTATGTTAGGGGTGAAACAAAAGAACTTTAAAATGGGAGCTCATATAAATATTCCAATTTGGGGAGGGAAAAAGATCAAGATAAAATTAAGCTAATGGGGGAGAAATTGGTGGAATCGGGTTCAGACGAAACTATTGGTTCCCATTTTACTTACCCTCATAAATGATACCTTTTCCTAGAATGCAAGGGGTTTGAATATCATCCCTAGACAAAAGGTTTTTTGGGATCTGATTAAGGTGTGTTCTCCTAATGTGCTCTTTGTTCAAGAATATAAGTTATCTGTGGAAGGTATGTTTAACATAGCTTCCAAGTTGTGGTGGAGAGGTAATTGTCAGTGCATTGGTGCTCAGGGAAGTGCTGGTGGAATAATTTATCTTTGGGACTTGTGTAAGATCTCTCCTCAGTAGTGGATTTTTGGTAGAAACTCCTTATTCGTGATTGTCTCATGTTTTAAATTTGGGGAAGTTTTCTTGTTAATCAATGTCTATGCTCCAACAAACTTTCTTGGTAAAATTTGTCTATGGACTCACATTGGGTTTGTTAAGTCCCTAACTCCTATATTCCCTTATATTTTGGTTGGATACTTCAATTCCATCACCAATTTGGAGGAAAAGAAGGGGGGAGTGGATATGCAAGAGCCTTCCTCCTTGATTTATAGAGATAATATTGCGCTTCTAAACTTGATAGATATAAAACCATGGAATGGTATGTTTACTTGGAGCAAGAAGAGATGTGGAGAGGCTCACATCTCTAAGAGATTAGACAAATTTTTAGTCTCAATTTTTTAGGTTGGTAGTAACTAGATTACCAGCTCAGAGATGCTAGATTAGAAAGGTTCATATCACTGACATATATTAAATTTGTTGCAAAAGAAAGGGGTGTCTCTAAGAAACCCTTCGTTATAATTTCAACTATTGTGGTTGTGTGAACCATCCTTACATGATATTATGAGAGAGTGGTGGAGGAAAGGCCTTCCTAGACATAGTACAACGATGAATTCTTTTGTCAAGAGGCTCCAATTTCTGAAGTTTTAGCTTAAGAAGTAGAACAAGCAAGGTTTTGGGAATATCTTTTTTTTCCAAAGCTACAACTCAACATCGTTTGGACACCATCACTAGGAAGAATATGGATCAAGAATATGGATCAAGGGCTTACTGTAGACTCCCTTAAAGAAGAAGTAGAAGCTATGAAGGCACTGGTAGAATGGGAGTTGTGAGAAGAAATATTTTGGAAATAAAAATCCAAGATTGACTGGCTTCAGGAGGGTGACAAGAATACATATTTTTTCTTCAACTCTATTAAAGCTATAAGTCATAGTAATTTAATATCTTCTCTAGTGTTTTCTCATGGGGATCATCTCACTTCTTTTAGGGATATCTTGCAGGAAATTATGCAATATTACTCTTCTCTATTCTCAAAGGACTCTCTTGATACATAGGTGGATGAAAATATTATTTTGGTATGTATTCCTTCTATTGTGTCTAATGAGGCTAATGAAATGCTTACCAACCCCATTATTCTTAAGGGGGTAGAAGAGGTTGTCTTCAAGATGAAGAAAGGGAAATCCCCGAACCCAGATGGTTTCCTAATAAAATTATTTTAATAATTTTGGGACATTATTAAACATGATTTGTTGGAAGTTGTGATTGAATCGCAAAGAAATAAGTAGATGATGAAGGAAATGAATTCCACTTTCCTTGTTATTATCCCCAAGAAAGAGGGGGCTAACTCTTTGGATCAATTCAGGCCTATTTCCTTTGCAATGTGGGTTTTAAAATCATCTCTAAATTAATTGTAGAGAGTCTCAAGTTGTGGCTAAGTAGTATTATTTTAGAAGAGTGGGGGGCTTATATGGCAAACACATAGATTTTTAATGGAATAGTCATTGTAGTTGAAGTCATTAATTCCATGGATATCTCTAAGGATAAGACCATGTTGATTAAAGTGGACATGGCCAAAGCTTATGATCGCGTGAAATGGGTTTTTCTTCGAAAAATGCTTCTTGCCTTCGGATTTGGTGAAGAATGGTTCAAATGGGTTATGAGTTGTGCTATGTCTACATCTTATTCAGTATTAATTAATAGTGAACCCACTAATCTCTTTGGTTCTCCTAGGGGCCTCAGGCAAGGTGACCCCCTATCACCATAGCTCTTCATTCTTATGGTTGAAGGATTGGGAAGAATTTTGAAATCCCATCTAAGGCATGGTCTCATTCATGGATATAACTCGGTGGGGGTCCGCTTTCTCATACTCACAGTTTGTATATGACACTGCTTTATTGGTGATTCTAAAAAATTGGAGAAGAATGTAACTTCAGGCGCTCTTGACATCTATCTTTTTGCCTCAAGATAGAAGATCAATGAGGCTAAGTCCTCTATTTTATTTTTCAATACCCCTCCCCTCATTTTGTCTAGAATTTTAGATTAGTGAGCTCTACCTTTTGTATATTTGGGAATCCCCCTATTAATTGGCCCACTACCAAGGGGGTCCTCCCAAAAAGTTTTGGACAAGTTTTGAAATCATGTTAGTCACTAGACCTTCAAGTGGTTGTGCTTTTTAAGAAGAGTTATGTTATTAAAATATGTGGTTCAATCTCTTCCTGTTTAGATGTGCATGGTGAAAGTTGCTCCTTCAAGTTTCACAAAGGATTTGGATGCTCTATCCAGACAATTCTTATGGGTTGGAAATTTAGACTCCTTAAAGTAGAGTCTAGTTAAATGGGAGGCCATTTGTAGACCAAAACAAATGTGGGGCATGGGTTTGCGGCAGGAAGCCCTTACTGGGCAGGCTTTGGCTGCCAAGTTGTATTAGAGGTGGTGCACTAGTCAGATCATACCTGGGCCAATATTCTTTCTTTTAAATATTTGAGGGGCATGGCTAGGGAAGATGTCCCTAGATTCTCTTTGGCTGGTAAAGTATCTATGATTTGGGATACTCTCAAAAGAGGGGCTTCCTTAATCAAATGGGGTTTATTTTGGATTTGTAACAAAGGGTCCAAGGTACTCTTCTGGTATGATTCATGGGATGGTCATCCCCCAATCATGACTAAATATCCTCATCTTCAGAACCTTTGTCTCAATTTCCTTGAGGTTGGTTGGTCCTGAGTGGAAGACTTCAAAGAGGTAAAGATATTGGGGTAGGTGGAGGTATGTCAGTGGAAGGATCCTCTCGCTTGGTCACTAGGTGGTTAAGTGGAGGATCGTGACAAGTTAGTTCAAATTTTAGCTCATAGGGTATATAGTCCTTTACCAAGGAGCATTTTCTCAGTGAATGTTGGATATCAAGAGTTGGATAGGTAGAAATTTGGGGGGTTGGATGTTCCTTGGTGGAATTATGTGTGGAATAATTTTGCATGGCCCAAATGCAACTCCTTCATGTGGCTTGTCGCTCAGAATAGGTGTCTAACTTGGGATAATCTTCAAAAGAGGGACTTTCATGGGCCATCTATCTATGTGTTGTGTTGTAGTAGTGAGGAAACTACTTTTGACCTAATGTTCCAATGCACTTTTACTAAAACCATTTGGCATCTTTGTTGGGAAGTTTGGAGACAAACTTGTATAAATGCTTCTTCCCTTGTTGACTTTTGGAAGTCATTGGGACGACCACCAACTAAGTCATTTTGTCTCCATGTGGCTTGGGATGTTGGACCCTCTTGCATCCTTTGGAAAACTTGGTTGGAAAGGAACTGAAGGATATTTCAGGGAGAAAGATTGGTGGTATATCAAGTTTGGCAGAGAATTTTTGAAATGATTCAGGAAATAGTTTGAGCTAAGTGTGATAGGGATAACCCTCTTGAACCTGATAGGATGATGTTTTTGTGGAGGTTGGGCTTAGATGGAATTGAGCCTTGATATACTTGCTATAGTGGTAGGAAGCCTCCCAAAAGTAAAATTCAGCATGATGGAAGATGGTCATTTCCTCCTACTAGTGTCTTGAAAATAAACATTGATGGCTCCTCCAAGGGAAATCCTAGATATGCTAGAATTAGAGGCATCAAAATATTAGACGGTTTAGGAGGTGTCATTTTCTTTTTTTCCATCTTTTAAGGTCACCAGATTAATAATCTTATGGAAGCCCTTATCATCCTTACGACATTGGAAAAGGGGTGTGCTCTTGGTTGGTGCAAGTTCATCTATGAGACAGATTCTTAGATCCTAGTTGATATGTTAAATAAATGAGGTTCAGGTAAGGTGAATTGGAAGTTGGACGCTTAGTTCAGAAAAAATCTTCAACTTATCAATTCTTTGGACTTGGTTTCTTTTTTCCACATCCTGAGGGAGTGGAATAATGTTGTAGATTGTTTGGATAAATGGGCTTTTGAGCATAGAGACAATTGGAATGTTAGCAGTTGGGAGTAGCTTCCTTTGGATGATTCTCAAAAATTGAGGATGTTGTTATAGGATGATATTAATGGCTCTTAAGGGTGTTGGTGGTTTTTTGTATTTACTGGCTTCTCTGCTTGTTTGGATTCTTTTTCCAAGTGTGTTTGGTTGGCCCCCAGTGGTTGCTTTTGTTTCTTGTATGTATTGTCGATTTATTTTGACTAAATAAATTTGTACCCTCTTTTTATTAATTTTAGCTATGCTTCTCTATGTTCTATTTGATGGTTTGATCACATGTACTAATAAATTAATCATATTTAAGCAATACTTGTTTATACTTTCATTGTATATATTTACTTTAAACTCAACATTATTATTAGAGCTACAACTTAATTAAAGAAAGGGATGTATTTCTTGTAGTATTTTGGGTTTTGTGGCTATATTGGGAGTATTTTTTTAGTGGTTTTTTAGATCCATATGTGGTTGAAGCCATGGAAAGAACATCCTATTCAAATATTAAAAAATTCAATGGCTCTAGGTACAAGTTGTAAAAAACTAAAATGGAGGATATCTTAGAAGAAAGGAATCAATGGAGACTTGTCACAAAAAAAGGAAAAGGCTATGGAAATTTTGATTGAAGACTAGACAAAACTAGATAAAAAGGAAAGAGGAACCATAAGGTTGTGTCTCTCAACATTATCCTCTTGAAATTTAATGAGGAAACTTTCACCATAATTTGTTGAAGAGGATGTGTGATACATTAAACCAAGAGTCTAGTGAAAATATTTGAAAAGATAATTATATCATTAAATGGAGACTCAATTCCCAAGAATTAAATTCATTCAATCTTATTTTGAGTCAACTATGAAATATTGATGTTTAGATTGTTGGAGAGGATACAAAAAAAAATTCCAAATCATGAGAAAATTTAATTATTGTTATCAATGTAGGTACTATAGATCCCAAGATGGACTCTTTTGTTTCTAATTTTCTTTAGGAAAAAATGAGGTGGAAATTCATGGATAGGGGTTTGAGGATGCACTATTTTTTTGGAGAGGACTAAAGAAAAATATGGCAAAAGGAGAAATGAAAGAAATATAAGGATAGATCCAAATTAAAAGGATAGTACAAAATCCATAGAAAAAGCAAACTGAAATGTTGGAACTATGAGAATTGAATCCATATGATGAAGGATTATGGAAATAGGAAGAATAATTCTAAAGATTGTTATATTGAAAATATTTTCATGATGATAATGAAATTAAAACATTGTTTAGTTCTACTAACACTAATGATGATTCATATATGATTGATTAAGGTTCTTCCTACCACAACTCCTTACAAGAAGTGGTTTTCTAATTGAAAATTATGTAATAATTGTGAGGTATTTCTTGGTGACAAGACTTTCAATATTGTCGGTAAGAAAGGTAAATTTGATTTTTAATTATGAGAGAGTGAAAACTTTTACCAATGTGTTACAAATTGCATGCCTTGCATGGAATTTTATTTTATTTTTTAAGATGAATGATTCTAGTGTACATGTCACTTTTGATAAGAATGGTTACAAGTTGGCTAGAGGGAATATGAAAATAGCTAAGGGAACTGTTGGCATTTCATGCCCCCCTTTGATGTCCCATCATTGATAATTGATCTGAGAGATCTCCCATGGGCCATCTTGCATGTTTTCTCCTTGAAGCTTCCTAAATTTTGTTGTCCCAAAATTTTAGGTTTTCAAGTTGTCTCTTACCTGATTCCTTCATGCCTTCTCCATCGCTCCTTCTCCTTTCCCATATTTCCTCTAGGTGTTTCACCCTTTGGCCTTCGGCCTTACCCTTTACTGATCTCTAAAGGTAAGCCTCAGGCCTTACCTCTGACCACCAAAGCTCGATAAGGTTTCAAGATTTGGTTGTCTTTTGTACTGTCAGACTTTTGTACTATCAGACTTCGGGGGATGGGTCTTCCCTCTTCCCTCTTGCCACTTTCATTTTGTAAGGCATAAGCCTTCCTTCCAACCTCTGACCTCCGACGATCCGAGGTCTAGCCTTTGAAGTCTCATCTTTTTTCCCTTCTTCCTTCTTTCCTTCTCACTTTCCCTCTTTTCTCTCGAAATTCAACTAAGTGTCGAGGTTTTAGGTTTCGGCATTTGGACCTCCACTTTACCTCTAACCTTTCTTCAGTAAGAAGTATCTCATCTCCCCGAACCCTAACATTTCATCTCTTTTTTGCGATTTCACTTCTCCTTCTTCCAAGCATGAGGTAAGCTGCAAGGCCAACGCCCGACTCCCAACCACCTGACCACCGACATCTGACAAATGCTATTTTGAGGTTCCAGACCATTTAATTCATTTTCATGCTTGTAAAGGTGATTTTTCAAGGCCGACACCCTGACCTTTATGTGTTTTGACGTGTTTTCTCGGTGACATTTTTGATGCTCGATTTGACTTTTGAGCGGCCTGTCTTGGTTTGGGCTTCAAGGATGACATTAATTGCTCCCCTCACCTTCTATAAGTGGATTTCATGGGTGCCCATGCCCATTTATTTCTCTTTGTTGACTTTCTTGGCAGATCTATGCCTTAGTCACATCTTTCACGAAATGGCTCCATTATTGCACACACAGTCTTTTTTGCTAACCCTAGTTAGGGTTAGGGTTTGACTTGTGCTTCTAAGTTATGTTTGATCTATAAAGGAAAGAAATGTATTTAATTTCAAGCTTCTTCAGCGAGTTGTTTGTTCTTCCTTTGGATCCTCTGGAGTTTTCTTTTTATAGACATGTATTTTACACTCTGGCATTGTAAAGATTGGTATTTTTACCTCTACATTAATGGAATGGATCAATTTTTCCTCTTCTCAGATCTTTTTTTATTAAGTTTATTACCTTGCATATCTAAGTGTTTGTTTTTATTTTTCATGCATATATGTTGTGTTAGATTATTTACAGTTGTTGGTTTTGAAACCCTCTTTCCTTTCAGTGCCTTGTCAAACCCTAACCTTCTTGTATGCCTCTGAAATTCAACCAAACAGAGAGTTGTGAAAGTCTCCTTGCCCCTCATCAACGATGTACTGTGCAATATCGGTCAGGAAGAAATGACCTTTTCCATATTGGTGTACCACCTCCATTTCCCTTTCATGCATTCCTTCTCCCATTTTCCCTTGTGAGTTGTTAGAGTAGGGTAGTGGTAGGTTTTCATGTGTTGGGTTGGACCAATACTTTGCACTTGGATTAAAAAAGGAAGTCAACCTTCTCTAGAGATTCGACCTCATACACACAAAGGTCCCACACCTTGAATTTGTTTCCATTGTGTCATTAGAATGTTGAATTTTGTGCTCGGCAAGGTGCAATTTCATGTGACAACAGTTTTTGGCACGCCCTGTGGAACTACTTCTCTCCATTGAAGAATTTGGTGTTTTCTTCAATGCATCTTGCCTTTTGAGGCATATCTTAAAATACCATGGCAACCCCATTCAAAATCAGTTGGTTCAAGAAAACTAGTTTCATTTCATCCATTGAGGAAGTGGTGCCTTCTTCAATGTTTCAGCCTTTGGAGGCATTCTTCAAGCACCTGGTGACTTTGCAACTCAATTTGAGTGACTCTTTTGGTATGTACCCAAAATCTTTGGTTGGGCAGTCCTTTGATCTTATTTTGTAATTTTTGAGGTGTTTCCTATGCATTAAAATGTCATATTTTAATGGAAACCACATGTACACTCCACCATTTCATGATAATTCCAACTTTGCACCTCCCAATCAGCCATATCAAGCTAGTTATACCTCCCATTTCATTCCAAAGAACCCTATTGTTGTGGGTTCTCAACCTTCTCAAAATGCATACCACCCACCCCACCCTACTAAATCTTCTCGGATGCCTACATATTCTTATCAAAAACCCCAAGAGACTTATCATTTTCAAAATCAGCCTTGTTTCTCTCCTAGTCAACCCCGATATTTTGATAATTTAAGTGCAAGTGTGATTACAAGCATTTTGCTTGATTTCAATAGACAGTTGGTTGAGTTACTGAGACAACAAGAGTTTGACCTACAACAAGAGGAGTGGAAAAATCAAGCCTATCAAGGGTTGCAAAGTTATTTCCCACAGTAGGATGAGCTTGTCCATCAAGCTCATTATCCACAGTAGCAAAATTTAGATGCTCAATGGAGGTATGAGCAGCAAATTGGAGGCACAAAGAAGGCAACAAGAAGAGTGTATAGCAAGAGATTTTGTCGCTAGGCACTTGAAAAAATTAGACTTTCCCTTGCTCTAGCACAAGCGCCCAAGACTCACGCAGCCCCTTGTGTGCCTAGTTTCAAACAAGCACCTCCACCATTTCTAGAACAACCTGCTAAGGAGGAGGTAAAAAAATAAAAATTCGTAAGTTTCAAGAATTCTAACAAGCCTATTGAAACTTCTATTATCCCTTCTTTTGTTTTAGAACAACCTATTGTGCAAGAGGTTTGCAAGCACAAAATTTTTAGTTTCAAGAATACCAATCAACCCCTTCAAACTCCCATTTAACCTCTTGGGCCATTAAGCAGATATTCTATGTTGGAGATCCTAAGTTTTGCAAGCCTTCGTTCCTCACAAGAACCTATCCTTGAGGAGGTTGTTGTTGAGGAGCCTTCATGTGCTCAAAATAATGAGTTTATTGCTCTACTACAAGAAAAAATTGAAGATGAAATAGTGTTGCAGCAACAAGGCATTAAAAAGGTAGAAAATTTTGATATAGTAGAGGAATCAGTCCTCTCATTTGATGCCCTCCCTTAATTTTTTGAAGATGAGGAGGATAGATCACCTATACCTACATCAAATGAAGGCTTTGAGTAGCTTGGTCTTGGCTTGGTGGATGAAGACAACTCCAAGGTTTTGGAGCAGCAGCAACAGACGTGTTTGGCCCCTATTATAGTGAAGGAAACTCTCCTATCTAACAAGGTTTGCAATTCTAAGGTGGAGGACTTCTTTTGGGATGATTTAGAAGCTTTTTGTTTAAGCTTGGATGCCAATCTTTCACCCCCAAAAGAGGAGCTTTGTGGGAAATAGCATAAGAGTAAGGAAACAACAGAGGATGTGGCAAGCATTACATGCCAAAAGTCTTATTTTGTTGTAGCTCGTTGCCAAGAAGAAATGAAAATAGAGAGACAATTTGAAGAATTTAGTTCTTCACTTGAAGTGTCTCAAAAATATGAGGTTTGTATTGATGAAGTGTGCATCAATACAAGTAATTGTGTAGTTATTGAGTAGCCACACATTTGTTTGGAGAGTGATGCTTCCATTTCTCAGTTTGATAGTATGCCCGAGCTTCAAAGTTTCTCATTTGAGGTGCATGAAGAAGCGATTTCTTGTGCAAATCAAAAATCAGTTTTGGCATATTTTGCATCACCGTGTGAGCTGGAAACTTTCTCTTTTTGTTTCAGTTCATGTTTTGAGGAGGTCAACGATGGTGACATTGGCTTATCCTTTTGTGAGGTGAGTTATCTTCCCTCTACAAAAGGTTTTCTCTTGGATGTTGACCTATCTTCAAAAAATTTCACCCCTATCGCTATATGTTCAGCTGAAACACCAATGTTAGATGAATCTAACACTTGCATCATATGGTTCCCTTGCAATGGAAAAATTTACAATGAAACAATCCTTCACCTTGCAAGTGTTTTGTGCAGTTTCATGCATGTTGGTAGTAGTTTTTAGTGGTTGCAATTGAGTGAGGTCTGCAACTATGGTTTAAGGGAGATCAACTCTCCTTGAAAAGGTTCATCTTTGACGGAGGCAAGCTTCCATTCTCTGCTTTCTATTATTTTTTGTATATATTGTAAATATCTTGCTTTCCATGAAGTGCATTTGTACACCCTGCATTCTCCTTAAGTGAATGTATGTTCTAGCTTTCATGCTTTCCTCCAAATGCAGCCGGCACGTGTTTTGTTTTGCTCTGAGGAGGCTCAGCTGTTGAATTTTTACCCTCATCACTCCCTACCCAATGGACCGATAAGGCCTCTGGATCCCATGATTACTTTGTGCCCAATGGACCGATAAGGCCTTTGGATCCCATGATTAGCAGGAAATCATCTTGTAGAAGTCGCCATTAATATTGTCATTTCATGCCCCCCTTTGATTTCCCATCATTGACAACAGGTCTGAGAGAACCCCCATGGGCCATCTTGCATGTTTTCTCCTTGAAGTTTCCTAAATTATGTTGTCCCTGAATTTTGGGTTTTCAAGTTGTCTCTTACCTGCTTCCTTCATGTCTTCTCCATCGCTCCTTCTCCTTTCCCATCTTTCCTCTAAGTGTTTCAACCTTTGGCCTTTGGCCTTACCCTTTACCAATTTTTAAAGGTAAGCCTCAAGCCTTACCTGTGACCACCAAAGCTCAATAAGGTTTCAAGATTTTTCTAAGTCTTTTGTCTTGTCAGACTTCGAGGGGTGGTTCTTCCCTCTTCCCTCTTATCGCTTTCATTTTGCAAGGTCTAAACCTTCCTCCTAATCTCCGACCTCCGATGGTCTGAGGTTCGACCTCTGAAGTCTCATCTTTTTTTCCTTCTTATTTCCTTCTCACTTTCCCTCTTTTCTCTCAAAATTCGACTAAGTGTCGAGGTTTCAGGTTTTGGCCTTCGGACTTCCACTTTACCTCTTACCTTTTTTTGGTAAGAAGTATCTCATCTCCCCGAACCCCAATGTTTCCTCTCCTCTTCGCGGTTTCGTTTCTTCTCCTTCTTCCAAGTATGAGGTAAGTTGTAAGGCCAACACCCAACTCTCGACCGCCTGACCGCTGACGTCTGATAAATGCTTTTTCGGGGATCAATACCATTTAATTCATTTTCATGCTTGTAAAGGTGATTTTTTGGGGCCGACACCCCAACCTTTCTATAGTTTGACATGTTTTTCTAGGCGACCTTTTTGATGCTTGATTTGAATTTTGAATGGCATTTCTTGGTTCTTGGGCTTCAAGGATGACATTAGTTGCTCCCCTCACCTTCTGCAAGTGGATTTCATGGGCGCTCATGCCCATTTATTTCTCTTTGTTGACTTTCTTGGCAGATCTATACCCTAGTCGCATATTTCACGGAATGGCTCCATTATTGCACGCACAGTCTTTTTTGCTAACCCCGGTTAGGATTAGGGTTTGACTTGTGCTTCTAAGTTATTCCTTATCTATAAAGGAATTTGGTAGGTTGTTTGTTCTTCCTTTGTCTCCTCTGGGGTTTTTCTTTTGCAGACATGTATTTTACACTCTGCCATTGTAAAGATTAGCTTTTTTGCCTCTACATTAATGGAATGGATCAATTTTTCCTCTTCTCATCTCCTTTGTGTTTGAGTAAGTTTATTACCTTGCATATCTAAGTGTTTGTTTGTATTTTTCATGCATGTATGTTGTGTTAAATTGTTTACAATTGCTGGTTGTGAAAGCATCTTTCCTTTCAGCGACTTGTCAAACCCTAACCTTCTTGTATGTCTCTAAAAGTTGACCAAACATAGAGTTGTGAAATTCCCCTTGCCCCTCTTCAATGATGTATTGTGCAATATTGTTTAGGAAGAAACAACCTTTCCATATTGGTGTACCACCTCCATTTCCATTTCATGCATTCCTTCTCCCATTTTCCCCTGTGAGTTGTTATAGTAGGGTAGTGGTAGGTTTTCATGTGTTGGGTTGGACCATCACTTTGCACTTGGATTGAAAAAGGAATCCGGCCTTCTCCAGATATTCAACCTCATATGCACAAAGGTCCCATACCTTGAGTTTTTTTCCATTATGTCATTGGGACGCTGAGCTTTGTGCTCAACAAGGTGCAATTTAATGTGAACAATTTTTGGCACGCCTGGTGGGACTATTTCTCTCTATTGAAGAATTTGGTGTTTTCTTCAATGCATCTTGCCTTTTGAGGCATATCTTCAAACACCATGGAAAATCCATTTAGAATCAACTAGTTCAAGCATCTTAGTTTCATTTCATTACATTGAGGAAGTGGTGCCTTCTTTAATGTTTCAGCATTTGGAGACATTCTTCAAGCACCTGGTGACTTTGCAACTCAATTTGAGTGACTCTTTTGGTATGTACCAAAAATCTTTGGTCGGGCAGTCCTTTGCTCTTTTTTTGTAATTTTTGAGGTATTTCCTATGCAATAAAATGTCATATTTTAATGGAAACCACATGTACATTCCACCATTTCATGATAATTCCAACTTTGCACCTCCCAATCAGCCATATCAGGCTAGTTATACCTCTCGTTTCATTCCAAAGAACTCTATTTGTGTGGGCTCTCAACCTTCTCAAAATGCATACCACCCACACCACCCTACTCAATCTTCTTGGATTCCTACATATTCTTATCAACAACCCCAAGAGACTTATCATTTTCAAAATCAACCTTGTGTCTCTCCTAGTCAACCCCGATATTTTGATAATTTAAGTGCAAGTGTGATTACAAGCATTTTGCTTGATTTCAATAGACAGTTGGTTGAGTTACTGAGACAACAAGAGTTTGATCTAAAATAGGATGAGTGGGCTAATCAATCCTATCAGGGGTAGCAAGGTTATTTCCCACAGCAGGATGAGCTTGTCCATCAAGCTCATTATTCGTAGCAACAAAATTTAGATGCTCAATGGAGGTATGAGCAGCAGTTGGAGGCGCAAAGAAGGCAACAAGAAGAGTGTACAGCAAGAGATGTTGTCACTAGGACCTTGAAAAAATAAGACTTTCCCTTGCTCTAGCACAAGCACCCAAGACTCAGGCAACCCCTTGTGTGCCTAGTTTCAAACAAGCACCTCCACCATTTCTAGAACAACCTGCTAAGGAGGAGGTAAAAAAATAAAAATTCGTAAGTTTCAAGAATTATAACAAGCCTCTTGAAACTTCTATTAGCCCTTCTTTTTTTTTAGAACAACCTATTGTGCAAGAGGTTTACAAGCACAAAAATTTTAGTTTCAAGAATACCAATCAACCCCTTGAAACTCCCATTTAACCTCTTGTGCCATTAAGCATATCTTCTATGTTGGAGACCCTAATTTTTGCGAGCCTCCGTTCCTCACAAGAACCTATCCTTGAGGAGGTTGTTGTTGAGGAGCCTTCATGTGCTCAAAATAATGAGTTTATTGTTCTACTACAAGAAAAAATTGAAAATGAAATAGTCTTGCAGCAGTAAGGCATTAAAATGGTAGAAAATTTTGATATAGTAGAGGAATCAATCCTCTCATTTGATGCCCTCCCTTATTTTGTTGAAGATGAGGAGGATAGATCACCTATACCTAAATCAAATGAAGCCTTCCAGCAGCTTGGTCTTGGCTTGGTGGATGAAGACAACTCCAAGGTTTTGGAGCAGCAACAACAGACGTGTTTAGCCCCTGTTATAGTGGAGGAAACTCTCCTATCTAACGAGGTCTACAATTCTGAGGTGGAGGATTTTTTTTGGGATGATTTAGAAGTTTTTTGTTTAAGCTTGGATGTCAATATTTCTCCCCCAAAAGAGGAGCTTTGTGGGAAACAACATAAGAGTAAGGAAACAGCAGAGGATGTGGCAAGCATTACATGCCAAGAGTCTTATTTTGTTGTAGCTTGTTGCCAAGAAGAAATGAAAATAGAGAGACAACTTGAAGAATTTAGTTCTTCAATTGAAGTGTCTCAAAAATATGAGGTTTGTATTGATGAAGTGTGCATCAATACAAGTAATTTTTTAGTTATTGAGTAGCCACACATTTGTTTGGAGAGTGATGCTCCCATTGCTCAGTTTGATAGTATTCCCGAGCTTCAAAGTTTCTCATTTGAGGTGCATGAAGAAGCGATTGCTTGTGCAAATCAAAAATTAGTTTTGGCATATTTTGCATCACCATGTGAGCTGGAAACTTTCTCTTTTTGTTTCAATTCATGCTTTGAGGAGGTCAGCGATGGTGACATTGGCTTATCCTTTTGTGAGGTGAGTTATCTTCCCTCTACAAAAGGTTTTATCTTGGATGCTGACCTATCTTCAAAAAGGTTCACCCATGTTGCTATATGTTTAGTTGAGACACCAATGTTAGATGAATCTAACACTTGCATCATATGGTTCCTTTGCAATGGAAAAATTTACAGTGAAGCGATCCTTCACCTTGCAAGCGTTTTGTGCAGTTAGATGCATGTTGGCAATAGTTTTCAGTGGTTGCAACTGGGTGATGTCTGCAACTATGGTTTGAGGGAGATCAGCTCCTTGAAAAGGTTCATCTTTGACAGAGGCAAGCTTCCATTCTTTGCTTTCTATTAGTTTGTGTATATATTGTAAATATCTTACTTTCATGAAGTGCATTTGTACACCCTGCATTCTCCTTAAGGGAATGTATGTTCTAGCTTTCATGCTTTCCTCCAAGTGCAGCTGGCACATGTTTTGTTTTGCTCTAAGAAGGCCCAACTATTGAAGTTTTACCCTCATGAATCTGTGCCCAATGGATCGATAAGGCCCCTAGATCCCATGATGATCAAGTAGTCATCCCGCAAAAGTCATCATTAATGTTGACATTTCATGCCCCCCTTTAATTTCCCATCATTGATAACCGATCTGAGAGATCCCCCATGGGCCATCTTGCATGTTTTCTCCTTGAAGTTTCCTATATTTTTCTAAGTCCTAGAATTTTGAGTTTTTAGGTTGTCTCTTACCCACTTCCTTCATGCCTTCTCCATCGCTCCTTCTCCTTTCCCATCTTTCTTCTAGGTGTTTCGGCCTTCGGCCTTACCCTTTACCGATCTCTAAAGGTAAGCCTCAGGGGTTACCTCTAACCACCAAAGCTCGATAAGGTTTCAAGATTTGGCTGTCTTTTGTCTAGTTGGACTTTGAGGGGTGGGTCTTCCCTCTTCCCTCTTGCCACTTTCATTTCGCAAGGTGTAAGCCTTCCTCCCAACCTCTGAAATCTCGCTTTTTTTGCCTTCTTGCTTCTTTCCTTCTCTCTTTCCCTCTTTTCTCTAAAAATTTGACTAAGTGTCAAGGTTTTGGGTTACGGCCTTCGGACTTCCACTTTACCTCTTACCTTTCTTCAGTAAGAAGTATATCATCTCCTTGAGTTTCCTCTCATATTCATGGTTTCACTTCTTCTCCTTCTTCCAAGCATGAGGTAAGTTGTAAGGCCGACACCTGACTCCCAACCACCCTACTACTAATGTCTGACAAATTCTTTTTCGGGGGTCTAGACCATTTAATTCATTTTCATGCTTGTAAAGGTGATTTTTCGGGGCTCACGCCCCGACCTTTCTACATTTTGAAGTTTTTTTTCTAGGTGATGTTTTTGATGCTCAATTTGACTTTTGAGTGGCCTGTCTTGGTTCCTAAGCTTCAAAGATGACATTAATTGCTCCCCTCACCTTCTACAAGTGGATTTCATGGGCGCCCATGCCCATTTATTGCTCTTTGTTTACTTTCTTTGTAGATCTATGCCCTAGTTGCATCTTTCACGGAATGGCTCCATTATTGCACGCACAGTCTTTTTTACTAACCCTGGTTAGGGTTAGGGTTCGGGTTTGACTTGTGCTTCTAAGTTATGCCTAATCTATAAAGGCAAGAAATGTATTCATTTTCAGGCTTCTTCTTCAATAGGTTGTTCGTTCTTCCTCTGGCTCCTCTAGGGTTTTTCTTTTGCAGACATGTATTTTACATTCTACCAATTTAAAGATTGGATTTTTTGCCTCTAAATTAATGGAATGGATCAAGTTTTCCTCTTCTCAACTATTTTTTGTTTGAGTAAGTTTATTACCTTTCATATCTAATTGTTTGTTTGTATTTTTCATGCATGTATGTTGTGTTAAATTGTTTACAGTTCCTAGTTGAGAAACCCTCTTTCCTTCCAGCGCCTTGTCAAACCCTAACCTTCTTGTATGCCTCTGAAAGTCGACCAAACAAAGAGTTTTGAAATTCCCCTTGCCTCTCTTCAACGATGTACTATGCAATATCGGTCAGGAAGAAACAACCTTTCCATCTTAGTGTACCACCTCCATTTCCCTTTCATGCATTCCTTCTCCCGTTTTCCCTTGTGAGCTGCTAGAGTAGGGTAGTGGTAGGTTTTCATGTGCTGGGTTGGACCAGCACTTTGAACTTGGATTGAAAAAGGAATTCGGCCTTCTCTAGAGATTCGACCTCATACACACAAAGGTCCCACACCTTGAGGTTGTTTCCATTGTGTCATTGGAATGTTGAGCACAATGCTCAACAGGGTGCAATTTCATGTGACAATAGGCACTCAATGTGTAACCTTGTTTAAGCTTGAGACATATTTATTTTGTAACTCTACCAATGTAACAAAAAAAATGTATAGTTTCATGTATGTTGTGCTAGAGAATGGGCCACAATGGTGAAAAAGTTCTTTCGATCATGATTAATAAAAATATTGGGGCTAGTTTTTTATTATTTTTCTAAGTTTGATTTCTATGAGCATTGTGTATGGTAAACATAATAGAAATAATTTTATTATGAGTAGTAGAGCTAAGAAATGTTTAGAATTATTCTTTTTGATATGTTTGATCTAGTGGATGTTTTTGATAAAGTAAGCAGCATTTACAGGGTGTTGTACCCTTTACACGGAGAGCCCTCAGGGCCAAAGATGAGCTAGTTCAAAACAAGACATGAATAGCTAACAAACTGCATGTCGAACGAAGGACAAGTACTCGACAACCCTAGAATCTGAGGGGACAGATCTAACTCCCAAAACCCGAGGCCACGGTTTAGGGATTCCCTTCTTTTTTCTCTGCACAACAGACTAGGAAGGCTCGAAAAAAAAGTCCACCGAGCAAGGAGAGATGAGTGGTTCCTCAACAATCATCAAGGACAAAGAGTCACCACTCAACGAAGCCAGCAACGTAGAAGAGGATTCAAGAGCATTCAGAGGATCAACAAAAATGTTTGTTGAGGGACAGAGAGGATCTACCGGCACAATGACAACAGCATGGGGAAACACTGGATCCACAGAAGGAATAGCCAAAGGAGGATCCTGGGGAGACACAGCCTCCAAAGAAGCAGTGAAGGAAGGGATGTCCTCCTTGGAGGGACCATCCGAAGAGGGAGAGCCCACCATGAGATAGTCTAAGAGAGCATCCTTCCACAAAGTAGTAGCACCATTGTGGTGAGAAAGAGGGAAACTAGAGGCCAAATGACCAACAGAGAAACATCTCCTACACCGAAAAGGAAGCCCTTCATAGTCCAAAAGTTGCTTCCAAGGTTTTTCCTCCACCATCAAGACCACATCACCATGGACAGGTTTGGAGATGTCCAAATCAATTAAAATATGAGCCATCGTAGTATGCCCAAGATTCTGAAACGTAGAGTCTGCCTTCAAAAAGTAACCAATGGTGTTGCCAATAGCTTCAAAACAAGAATCCTTTCAAAACTGGAGAGGGAGGTTCGACAGTCGGACCCAAACTGGTCTGATATTCAGTGGCTCCATAAGAGGATTGAAGGAGAAATACCAAGGTCGAAGGAACAACGAATGAATACCCCACATCCACCCCCTGTCCAACACTCTGTCTCGCTCCTCGAAGGAAGCAAAGGTTGCATAAAAAAAGCCTCTTGTGTTGGGATAAAGATCAATTTTCCCAATAAAAAAGGTTTCCAGGAATCGAAAACCCACCCATGGAGATCAGGAAGGGAGGGCCACAAGCCGTTAAACCTGCAAACCACACCCTGGCGCACATAAAAATCCTCATTTTCAGCAACTTCCGGTCCACATACCACAACAGGAGAAGCACGGGCATAGGGAAAAGGCCGAACCCTAGCCATAGCAGGAGGAATCTAGGAATGATCTTTTAAAATAGCCTCGGAGAAGGATTTTTGAAGGCAGCCAGGAGCAACAAGAGGAGAGGGCATAGGACCCCCGCCTAAGACCTACACAACAACGTCTTGCGCACCGTTCAGAGGCAAACCATCCACCCCTGATCGTAGCTTGTTCAGAGGATTCGGAAACCATTCAGAAGGAGCAGAGGGGTCAATCCCCTGCAAAGCTCCATCCAAACGAACACACGCAATAGCTTTACTCTGTAATTTTTTTTCAGTGGACGCCTGAACCACTCCCACCCAACTCCATTTCAAATTTTTTTGGTAATTGTTCAATCTAGTGGATGTTCACTCTATGAGAAAATATCATTATTACGTTCTATTTATTGATGACTATTCAAGGTTTACTTGGGTGTACTTGCTAAAACATAAATCTAGAGTTATCTCTAAATTTAAAATTTTAAAGCACTTGTTGAAATGTAATAATATAGGAAGATTAAAGCCTTAAGTTTAGCTAATAGAGGTGAATATTTCTCTATGGAACTTAATGATTTTTATAGACATGCAAGTAGTGTTCAAAAGAAACTATTCTATATGCTCTACACCAAAATGGGGTTGTAAAATGTGAAATAGATATTAATGGACAAACCTAGAAGTATGTTGAGTGGTACATAGTTAAATTAGTGTTTTTGGGCTAAGAATAAGTGTGAACATATGAGATGTGAACAAGTAAAGAAATCATTTGTTTCACATCTACAAGGTTTTATTGTTCAAGGTCTATGTTCAAGTGCCTAAGGAAAAATGATCTAAATTGGATTTCAAAACTTAAAAGCATATAGTTTTTTGATATATCGAGAAGGTAAAGGATTATAAACTTTGGAATGATCTAACCTTAAAAATGGTTATTATAAGGATGTAAGTTTTTAAGGGATCTAGAGAAAAAAATTATCTTCAACAACCAAAGGATGAAGAAAAGAAAATAATGCATTTTGATCTACTAAAGTTGAGAAGTAGAAAGAAGCACATGTGGAAGAATGATCAATTTGAGGATGGAGAGGCAAAAGAATGTTCAAGTGATATTTCTAAACAAGTAGAATATTTTGAAAAAGAGGTAGAATCTCTTACTTCACCCTTGACGAGATCATGGAAATGGATTCCACTTGACAAGTATAGTCCACAAAATTTATGTTGTGTATTTATTTATCTTGTATTGATGATGAAAATAGATCTTTCAAGGAAGCTAAATATTCAAAGAAGTGTGAGTCTTGGTTAAAGGTCATGCAAGAGAAGACAATGGCATTGGAAAAATATGATGAGGGAAGAAAACTCATTAGATGTAAGTGGGTGCTTAATAAAAAATAGTGTGAATGACAAGTTGGAATAGTACAAGGAAAGACTAATGGTAAAATGGTACTCCCAAAAGAGAGGGAGTTGATTTTGGTGAATTTTTTCTCCCATTACAAAACTTTTATTAAATTTATACTTTTCGCTGCTACTTCTTATGATTTAGAGGTGGAAAAATAGATGTTGAAACCTTTTCATTGCATGGAGATCTTGAAGAAGAGATTTATATGAAATAGCTTGATGATTTTCTAGTGAAAGGACAAGAAAATCTAATTTATAGGATGAAACATTATTTACATTCTTTGAAACAATCACCTCAAATGTGTTATCAATTTTTTTATGTTTTCATATTATAGCCTAGGTTTGTAGGGAGTGAGGTCACTTATTATGTTTGTTTTAAGTTAATTGATTATCAGTTACTAATTATCGTCTTGTATATTGATAACATGTTTATTGTGAACAAAGGTATGAATAGGGAACTCAAAGATCAACTTTCTAATGCATTTGATATGAAGAATTTAGGAGTTGCCAAATACATCTTGGGAATGGAAATTAACAGAGATTAGGTTCATAAAAATATTTGACTCGATTAAAGTAAGTATGTTGAGACAATTTTACAGTGGTTTTCTATGTAAGAATATAAACCAATGAATATTCATTCACCTATTAGTACCAAGTTATATTTGGATCAAAGATAGGTAATTTAGATGATGATTTTGAATATATGTATGATTTTCCTTATCCTAGTGTCATAGGTAACCTAATGTATGTAATGGCATGTAGTAGATTGGATATTTTCCAAGCAATGGGAGTTCTTAAATGATTTGTGCCTAACCTAGGTATAAAGCATTAGAATTATGTTAAAGGTTAAAATATTTGCAAGGAACTTCAGCTTATTATTCATTATCATGGGACTAATGATGTCAAAAAGATGTTAGACATACAAGGGTTTGTTTATTCAAATTGGTTGATGATTTTGATAGCAAGAGGCCTATGAGTGGTTATGTGTTTTCTCTATTTGGAGGAGCTATAAGTTGAATGAGTATGAAGCACCTAGTAGTTATTTTATCTACAACAAAAGTAGAGTACATGGCTACTACATGTGCCCATAAGAAGGTGATTGGTTACAAAGTTTACACACATTAATTTTAACAAGATTGTGAGGATCAATTTTGACAACTAAATTGTTATCTATTTGGTGAAGAATCATGACATACCATACTTGTCTAAGCATATAGATGTTTAGTATCACTTTGTTTACAAGATGCTTATAATAATAAGGTCATGAGATGAAACGTGAATATTTGAATAACGTAATAATGAGCACGAATAAGTTTTGTTGGTGAAGGAAGGTTATGGTTCTTGTATTTTATCATAGTTAATTAATTTTAAGCTTCATAGAATGTCATTGAATACAAATATCAAGTGGGAGAACATTAAGATTAGTGTGTTATACACTTGCAATCTTATGTCTAATATTGTTTTATCAAAATAACTTCTAAATGAATGACTTTTGATCTAAAGATTTAATTTTAGTGAATTAGTTTTAAATTGAAGATCTCATTGGGTTAAACACATTAAAAAGTGAGAAAATAATGCTTAAATTGAAGATTGTTAGAACCCTAAAAAATCCCTTAAAAAGTGAAAAAATGAGCTCCAAAGGTTTGCACTATGGTACCTAAGAAAAATTAAAAATAACGAGAGGTGGAAACGCTTAAGGAGAATAGATCTTTAGGTTGCAAATGAAGATCTAGAGATACTTGATATATTATTGTAATGGTATTGAATAAGGTCATGAAAAAACGTCAACTGTAGGAGCTACATTGGAAAGAGTGGAGCATCTTATTATTAGTGGGTTTATATATTGGATACAGGTTTCAATACATATTGGGGTGTGGGGTTTTGTTTGTATACTATGGTTTTAGTGGTCACTTGTTTGGAAAAAGTATGTAGTGGTCTCATATTTCCTTTGTTTTATATATTAAGTGTATGAGATAGAGGTTTCTTATTGTTATATAGGTGAAGTGATATTAAGCAAATATAATTCTATTAAAGTAGAGAAATTTTAGTGGATTGTATTGGTGTAAACTTATTAAGATTGATACAAGATCGATATCTCTTTGGTTATGGAAATTTTTTTCTAGAAAAGGTTTCTCTATGTAAATTTGACATTATTTGTTATTTTTTATTTTATTTATGCTTATTAATGTTCTATTTGATTGTTTGATCACATGTACTAATACATATTTCAATACATATTAGGGTGTGGGTTTTTGTTTGTATACTATAGTTTTAGTGGCCACTTGTTTGCAAAAAGTATGTAGTGGTCTCGTATTTCCTTTGTTTTATATATTAAGTGTATGAGATAGAGGTTTCTTATTGTTATATAGGTGAAGTGATATTAAGCAAATATAATTTATATTAAAGTAGAGAAATTTTAGTGGATTGTATTGGTGTAAACTTGTTAAGATTGATACAAGCTCGATATCTCTTTGGTTATGGAAGTTTTTTTCTAGAAAAGGTTTCTCTACGTAAATTTGACATTATTTGTTATTTTTTATTTTATTTATGCTTATTATGTTCTATTTTTTATTTAGTATACAAACAAAATCCCACACCCCAATATGTATTGAAACGTGTATTAGTACATGTGATCAAACAATCAAATAGAACATTAATAAGCATAAATAAAATAAAAAATAACAAATAATGTCAAATTACGTAGAGAAACCTTTTCTAGAAAAAAAACTTCCATAACCAAAGAGATATTGAGCTTGTATCAATCTTAACAAGTTTACACCAATACAATCCACTAAACTTTCTCTACTTTAATAGAAATTATATTTGCTTAATATCACTTCACCTATATAACAATAAGAAACCTCTATCTCATACACTTAATATATAAAACAAAGGAAATATGAGACCACTACATACTTTTTGTTAAGATTGATACAAGCTCGATATCTCTTTGGTTATGGAAGTTTTTTTCTAGAAAAGGTTTCTCTATGTAAATTTGATAGAGAAAGTTTAGTGGATTGTATTGGTGTAAACTTGTTAAGATTGATACAAGCTCGATATCTCTTTGGTTATGGAAGTTTTTTTCTAGAAAAGGTTTCTCTATGTAGATTTGACATTATTTGTTATTTTTTATTTTATTTATGCTTATTAATGTTCTATTTGATTGTTTGATCACATGTACTAATTGGTTAGTCAAATTTAAGCACTATTTATTTATACTTTCATTATATATGTATCCATTTATCAATAATATAGCATGGTTGTTCTCTTCAATGATATGGGAAGGCAACTCATGAGCTGTGAATGAAATTTTGGAATTGTTCTTACAAAAAGACTTAAGAATGATGAATACCTTTGTAAAACTCATATTAGACAAAATGGTAGTTATAGCTAAAGCATGCCTCAAAAGCATTTCTATATATCTTAGATGAATGCATTAAATCCCAAGAGATATTTTGGCTAGAGCATTCTTAAGTCAATCAAGTAAATTGTATATTTTATTCATTGTCTAATATGTATGTTCAATCATATGATAACTGTAACTCTATGGAGTAGCTAGAGCATGAAAAATTGGTGTATTCCTAGAATAAAAATGACTTAACATTTCAAATAATACATGGAAATACATAAGTCATATGAATAAGATATCATGATATGTAGGAAGAATGACATCACAAGGCACAATAGTTTCATGTGTAAGGAAGTATAACCTCATCACAAAAAGCATCATTCTTACATGCATTGCTCAAAGGGAGGTTACATCATAAGTATACATCGTGGAAGATGTATCATGAATAAAAACATGTGAAGGAGAGTTTCTCAAAGGTGAAGTACTACTAAAGCACCTCACTATCATTGTTCTTATGAAAAATATAAACAACATGAGGTGCATGGCTATGTGAAGTGAGTGTATCCAAGAGGGAAAGAAAGAAAATAACTAGGTCAACGAAGTAGGGAATGGTACACACATTATAGAACAACACCTTCATAGGAAAGATAACCCCCTTTGTATGATAAAATGGTGTGAACATTTAAGAATATTGGGATCAAATGTCACAAATTGTATGAACATATAAATTTTTGTAATAGAGACATGAATAGAAGCTAAATATAGCATGCTAAAAGAGTTTGTGATATATCAATAAATTTCAAACCAAGGTTGGTGGGTGAAGGTCAAAGGGAGATCATACAATGATGGCTCTTACCCTAATATAGATAAACTAGTAATAGTAATATAGTGAAGGATCCAAACCCTAGTCAATTCTCATATAAGATAGATACAATTAGAAAATCAAACTTGAAAACCTTAATGAAAAAGGAACAAACCCTAGGTGTGTAAGAAATTCAAGTTCATCACAAATGTAAGAAAATAATAACACTCGAATAGATATCCTAGATAGATTAATAAAATTGTAATGCTAAATAAATTTGACCTGAGATAATGAGTTGGGACTAGAAATAATAAGTTAAAATAATTGTAGAAATTAAATAGATGTAAATATAGTACTTGGATGGATTCTAGAGATCGAAAAAATGATGTTGAAGATGCTTGGGATTCACTCACCAAGGTGCCAAAATATTAGTGTATAATCAAACAAATGTTTTAAAATATGTAAATTAACTATACTTTACTCTAGTTTAGATTTGCACCTACGAAAGTGAATTAACACACAAACATGAATTGTACCAACAAGAATGAACTAGAAAATATCTAACCATTAGAATTATCTCGCCTTGATCTTTTGATGTATGTATCTTAGTAAGGACTAACAATGTTTTGAAAACCCTTCAAGGAATCTACTAAATTATGAGAGTTGTGTTCTCAATTAGACCCCTAGGATGACCAATTTAATGGCTTTGAAACAAGGATTGAGGACAGAAAGCAAGTGTGCAAGTTAGTTTAGAATGGTGTATATTGATATAATGCTCTAATAATGTTGTTATGATGCTCTAAAGGTTCTTTGATCAGTCCTTTACCACTAGATTCCTAGGGTGTCCTTGTTAACATGATTTCAAATAAATAAATGTCTTTAAATACAATAGGATAACACACGAACAAACACAAATGTGTGTTTGATTAATTAACATTGGCTAGTGAAGAAATCAATAGTGTAAATTTCATTTTTATATTTAATATGTTTGAGTTTACGATCTACAACTATAGAAATGTTTAGGTCAAGTTCACACCCACAAATCTAATTAATCCAAGGTGTTGAATGGGATATCTAGGGATCAAGACCAATCTCTATATATGAGTGATGATGGTATCAAGGTAGGATCAATTCGTGATCTAAATTTGTGCAAGAATATGCAACGTGTAGACTTGTTATTGCTTAAAAGACACTCTAATCAAAATGGCCTCAAAACATAAGGGAAAGGGGCATGGGTCTATAATTATCACCATTACAATATTAAAGGAAATATCAAAATATTTACTAATGGTATACTTTCACATTTTCATTAGTTAAGGATATTATCCAAGTCTATTTGCCTTGTTAGGCATGCTCATAGTTAAGGAAAAATAGTTATGTAAATAGTACTTAGAATTATCAATGGGCAAAGAAGAGAGGAAGGCAACAAACTAAAGTAGTAATAATTAACACCAGAATGGTTCTTAATACAACAAATTATATCAACAACAATGCAATACAATCCAAAAACTAATGGCCACTACAAGAAATTAAAGAGCACCCCTCTAGAAGGTTAAAAGAGAGAATGTGAAGATGACAAATGGGTCATCCATGACTAGACAACCAAAGGACAAGAGAGAATGTGAAGATGATAAATGGGTTATCCATGAGTAGATAACCAAAGGACTTGGTGATGCCAAAAATATGTGAGATACTAAAGTACATAAACTATGAATACATCGTTATAGTACTCTCCTATATATGATTTAGGAAGTTACCTTGCAAAAAAATTATAGCCTTTTAGTGCACCATATTTCATCAAGGTTTCCACTAATTTTGTAAGTTAAAGGACAAAGGGTGGTTGGTTGTAAACTTCTCATAACTGTTAATGTGATATTGCTTTAGACCAACATTTCATTACATTAGGGAGGAAAAATTATTAAGAAAATTATGAAGAGAGAATGTGAAGATGATAAATGGGTCATCCATGAGTAGATAACCAAAAGACTTGGTGATGCCAAAAATATGTGAGATACTAAAGTACATAAACTATGAATTGTTGTTATAGTACTCTCCCATATATGATTTAGCAAGTTACCTTGCAAAAAAATTATAAACTTTTAGTGCACCATATTTCATCAAGGTTTCCACTGATTTTGTAAGTTAAAAGGAGCAAAGGGTTGTTGGTTGTAAACTTCTCGTAACTATTGATGTGATATTGCTTTACACCAAAATTTCATTACATTAGGGACAAAAAATTATTAAGGAAATTATAAACAATGAAACAATTGAATTTGTTCTCTTTGGGTTAACTTACTAAAATTTCTTATCAGAGATTTATGAACCAAACGAAAACGTTGACATGGGCTCCCCTTTCATTCATGGTAGTAAACTTGTTCATGGTGATACACAAAATTGTCCTATGGTAAAGAAAATGTAAACATTTCTTTGATCGCCTCAATGCCCTCTCTAAATACAAGTAATTCTTAATAGTAGTGGAAGAAGGCATATTCCCTTTTTGAGATGTCTTAATAATAACAAATGGAGACGGCTCCTTATCACAATAAGTTTATATGAAGACACACAGATGTTTACAACAGAGTTGACTCATATCACCAACCTTCTAAGAAAGTTGTCACAACACACTCTTTAATAGTGCAATGCTATTCTTTGACACAAACTACATGAAAGTAGAGGAAAGGCATCTTACCAAGGTGTTCAAAATGAATGGCTGTAATAAAGGGAAAATAAGAAGCTGTGAAACAAACTACAAACAAGGCACAAAAGCTCTCTTCACATACATCTAGGGTGTATTTACGAAGTTATCCAAGATGCTAAAAAGGAATGGCAGAGAAATTGTCTGAAAACTTATCAACACCATAATAAACCTCAACAAGATCTCCTAAAACTCTTTAAGCATTAAATTTAGAAAATAAGTCTATCTAATCTCTTGTAGAAAACCCTACATCACGAAAACGTGACATTAACTACATTGAGGACTAGAGGAGGATTTTACTTAGAGAGATATTGATTGTGCATGAGAGGTTTGAAAATCCTAAAAAGACCATCACCTAAACAGTAAAATGTTGTCTAAGATCTGAGAATGGTTCACATGGATGAAGAACTAGGTCCATGGTTATGCCAATTTTGAAGCAACACAAGTGTGTTCTGCACAAGCTAGGTGGGAGGATCAGTGATCCTGTGAGAGTGGAGGCAAGATGGAAGGAACATCTATCCAATCAATGCAAAGCACCTCAAGGCAAAGGCAATAGCATTCTATTTGGACTCCCCAACTCTTGTTTGTAAGAGTAGTGTTGACATGATCTACACGTTAGTGATTCTTTATTGCTTTTTTCAAAGACTGCATACAAATAATGCTTGTAAAAAGCTAATCTGGTAGTAGTTCATTGATATAGCAGAATGGCATTAATGTTGTACACAGAACAATTCCGTACCACATTTCAAATATGAACACAAAGCTAGCCACAAGGGCTGCCTTTCATGATTTTAGGAGTAGAGGACATGTTGAAACCCATTTCATATCCTTTAAAGATTTTATTTATTTTTGCTGTTAAAAAATAATGCACCAAATTGGTTAAATTTTATTTAGGAGCTATAAGTAGGCAATACTCAAGAATTAATATCTTTAAGATCGGTGAAGAAACCCACTAATTTATAGAAATAAATTCAAAACAAATCATTAAACTCCAAACTACGGGGTTAACCTTTCTTTAGGTAATATCCAAATTGATCCATGATCATGCAAGGTAATTGGAGAGCAACTCAATTTTGAGGGGTAAAATGCTTGTGCAAACAAATGATTTAATGTTAAGTATGCATATAAATTGTCATTGTTAAAAACTAAATTGTCAACAGGTTTTTACAATAATCACTTAAGTTTATAGCAATAATCATTATGATCAAACATATAATATCACATGGGCTCATGCAAAGGTTACCATTTGAAATATTTTGTAAACTCCCCACTTTTAACACATTTTCAAACTGAATGAATTTGAGTTCAGTTACGCTTGTGGCTCAAACGATATCCAGCACTTATTAAGCTGTTAAAGATAACACTGTTATTCAACAAAGATCTATACACTTTCCATCAATGGTTTAGGTCTACTGGTAACTCCTGGGTTACACCTAATAACAAGGCCTTAACCCAGCTATAGTCAATAGTAAAAGCTTAATGGTTTGAATTCTATTTACATCCCATGAGGATTTGCCCCACCTTAAGTTAAATTCTACAAAACAACTCTATGAACTTTGAGCATTTAACTCTATCACAAACAATGATAACTCGGAAGGCTACCAATTTTGTAAATTATATTTATTGACAGCAATCAAAACTATCATACGTGACTTGAAAATAATGATAAATAGAATGTGTATCGCAAAATTATTCTAATTTTTTGATCAAAACATGCTAAATTCCTATAAAATTAAAATATCAATAAAATAACAAATTTCCCAACAATTGTCAAAGATAAACAGCTTAGATAGTTAATTTAATAAAAAGGGCAATATGTCTAATATTTAAAACGCAGTGTATGATTATTAGTTGATATTGTAACATTACCCTTTGGCCAAAAAAAAGTTACAAGCAAAATCTAATATTTGTTGTAGAAGAAATCAGCAGTGGATCAACATTACAGGCTTACTTCCCTTAAAAAAAGATACAATATTACAGGAGCAGAAGGGCATGGTAGATTCAAAACCTGAAAGAATAATATGAGGGAATGTTTATTAAATTTAATCAGAATTCACTTCTTAAGCTTTTTAGTGAACTCAACCACAGTAACAGGCCTTGCCATCATTTGTGGCTGATTATATTGGATAAAAGAAGCAGGTGTGCTCTTATGGTTCAAAATGAGAATCTCCCTCCAAAATAGCACAGGAAAAGAATCGTGAGCTTACTGGATGGTAAGTTACATAAATGGACACTCCTGAATAAAGGCAAAGGCTTGGAAAATAAAGGTCTTCATATGATCAATAATTGGCCTCATCTCCTAGCCAACATTTTCATACAAATGAGAGTAATAATCACCATCAACCACCAAGATACGTATCATATTCAATGTTATACTCCAATCAACTGGATGATTCTACTTACAAATAGGACAGATAAAAAATACAAATTCAAAGACAACAAACATTAACTTATACCAGTATATCTGCACGCTTAGATTTTACATTTGTTGTTTCTGAAGAAGCTGAAGCTTTAAACCTTGGAACAGAGTAATCATCTGAGAATAACATAGGTTGCTGAGGATATGAAGTTGGAGGTGGGGTGAGAGTGCGTTGTGCTGGAAGTGGAGGAAGTGAATTGTATCTGTAATCATCGCCATTCAAACTGCACATAGAAACAGGTATAGATAAAGTATTAATTTTTTAAGATACAAATTAGTACATGTTACACAAAATTGTTTACAAATATATATTGAAGTATACCCTATAAAGTTCCGTATAGAGTCGTCATCATTTGATCTCTGCCTTGCATGATATATATTCTTACTAGCAGTGGGGCTAACCCATGATTGTTGTACTGAAACTGGAAGATCCTCTGGGTAGTATCTTCTCTTGATCAACTAGATGAAATTTTGGAACTAAAATCAGTACACCATGTACATGCATATTACATACACACAGAATGGCATCTAACAAGTTTTAGACAATTGGAAAAAATAATAATTTAATTGATTATTGCCAAGAGAACACATACAGTAATAAAGAATTTGTTCACTGCTTCCTTGTCCAGACGACCTTCTTTAGCTACCTGGTACATGTATCATAAACAAAATCTCTTTTAGATTTTATACAACAGAACAGATAAAAGGAGAATTTAATGGCTTCAAAAAGGAAGAACTAGTTTACACTCCCATGACATAGAACAAGGAAACAGTACTTACTGTAACTAGACCCCCACTCCCTGGGAAGGTTTCGCTTAAAGGGAGCTCTTCACTTGGAGAAAGTAAACCCTGCTTCTCAACCCATTGGCGAGCAGCATCAACAAGATTGCTACTGCTACCTTTTCCACAATCCTTCGGTGCAATGTCAGCTTTATTCCCTATAACGAGGAATGGAACTGGAATGCCAGCTATATTGCTGATACCCAGAGGGGCTGAGAATGTTCCCAGATTTGCAATCTCTGCAGCCCACTTCTGCAAGTTTGATTTAGTCTTCCGTTGAGATAGGTCATGAACAAATATGATACCTGTTCACATATATACAACAGCTGATCTTCACTGAGTCAGTCTGGGCAACAAAAGGCCTTAAAATTCATAGCCAAGACTCTATAATTCTGAAGCATCCACAATGACAGCATCCCATAACATAAATTCTCAAAATGAAGAGTCTCAAACAACCATATAATAAGTTTCCCTAGATGCACCGACTCATGCAACAGACGCCAAACTCGAGAATGTTGAGGGCCTAGAAAAGAAGCAGTACTTAGTTTAGGATGCTAAAAGACAAACAAAATATGTTAAAGAGTGCCACAAAATTAGCAAGAAACCTTCAAGAATGTTTTTGGGGATACAGAATACAGTAAAAAGCCTCAAAGGCTACTTGATTGAGCATACATGTACAACTGAATCTCCAGCAATTTTGGCCAAAATGCTAGAATATCAACATTCAAAGCTAATTTTGCTTGCATTGTAGAGCTAGCCAACAAAGCAATAATTGCATCAAACAGCATTACCATTATCTAAGTTTGGATATTAGAAGATAGGTAAATAACATAATTTAATATGGTGGGGCAAGGATTGTGTCGATTTCAAGGAAGACAGAAAAGAAACCATGAAAACTTAGCATCCCACAAAAAATTAGTCAGAAAGATATGAACATTGCTATGCAATATACACAAACGAAGCTGAATGAGAAACCCGAAAAACCAATTGATATCAGGTTCAATTTAGTATTTGACAAACATCTTGCATGATGAATTAGGACATAGACTAGACCTTGATCGACAAATCAGGTTACATTCTGTTGTTTAACAAAGAGGTCTTCATATGGACCATCCATCTCCCTTTGGTGCATCAGTCCTTTTGCCCAAGAAGACAGACAAGCCCGTGACAGTGTACAATGACTTTAGACTGTTAAAATATGTCACCACAAAAAATAAGTATTTCCATTGCTCAATAGATAACCTTCTAGACAAACCTAAAGGAGGCATAACCTTTTCAAATAATAGATCACCATGAATTTCTGGTTGCCTTTTGGCCTTACAAATTTTCTGATAAATAACAGTTTTTTCCTCTACATAAGAAAATGCATCGAAATGGATGATATGCTAGTTTTTAGGAAGAATATGTATGTGAGACATGGCCTCCAGCAAGAAAAAGCAGTGGACCAGTTGTCAATCATTTTAAAGATTTGAAAAATCAATATCATGGCGTGTTTGGCTTGAGCAGTAAGGTAGGATCTTCAGAGATCAATCTCGTCCTTGGTAAGTGGGAACAGTGCTAGCTGAAAATTGAAGCTTTCATACAATCCTATGTGCATTTGGCATTGTCAAAAATTGGTGACAACCTCTCTCCCTGTAAGCTTTCTCTTTGAAGGTTTGGAATATTCCCGTATCCCCCAATTAAGATGATAATTGGTAAACCGATTGTCAGGAATATGGCACATTGAAACAAGCCTCCTCTTAGATTTCTTAAGCTTAATTTTTATGGTGCCTCGGAGCCTGCTGGGGCCAGTGTTGCATTACCAGATGATAAGAGGCATTTTGTTAAGGGTAGCTCCCTTTTATCTGGCACTCCACTAATAATGAGGCTGAATAAGCAGCAGTTATCTAATAATTCTCCCTAGCTAAGGAGGTCAGTTGCAAGAAGCTCATTGTTGAGAAGCATTATTCAATGCTGATTCTTGGACTCTCTAAAATGTCATATCGAAACTGGAAGGCAAAGTCTTTTTTGGAGGAGGTTCTTTCTTCGTGAAGTCTTTCAATGATGTTTTTCTTACGCATTGCTTCTGTGAATGCAAAAGGCAGCTTATTTGTTGGCAGACGCTAGGGTCAACAAATCTCCTTTTTCAGCTCTAGTTTGTGCAAGTTCAGTTGCTTAGGCAGGTCTAGAAGCTATTATGGTTATCAATTGGCCTCCTCAATCCCGGTTCCTCATCTTCAAGTATGGTGCTCCAGGTTTTTATTGGACTCAAATGTTTTTGCTTTTCTCGGCATTTTGGATGATGCCATCACTCATTATATCTTTATTATTTTGCTTGGAGGCACTCGGTTTATGATTTCCTATGCCACTATCTTTATTAATGTCTGATCTCTCTTCATCATTGTCTGCTATGGTAGCAATTGGCACATTTGATGCAGCCTCTGGAGAATGTAACCTTATTCAGCTCATGCATGTATTTTCAATAGCTTGTTTGTTGGAGGTGTAGTATGTGTTCAGGATTAGATGTTGCAGGTATTTGGTCATTTTGCTCTTGTTTCTCTTTGTTGGAGCTATGGGGAGTGATTGCTCTGTTGTTGCTTGTTTTGTTGGAAAACTTGTTTTTCTCTGTTATGGCTCACAGGCAGGAAGCATCTAAACCTTGGGACACTCTCTGTTGTGGGTTTGTCTCCAATAAATGCCTTAAGGCAATAATCTTGCTGCCATGAGACTGGTTAAGTGCATTTTTAGGCAAAAGGGCTTGGGGAATGATGGTTTTGCATGTAGCAGGCTTAAATTTGAGAGGATTTCATGAAGAAGCTTGAAGACAAGGTGAAAGATGGGCTAATCAAGAATTGGAAAGCATGTTTCCTGCTCCCAGGGGATTCCGCTATCTGCTCTGCACTGGATGTTGGGGGTGCTGCTTCATTTTTGGCTTGTGGTAGTCTCAACCCAATTAGCTACTATGGATGATATTAAGGTTCTAAATAAGGGATTAAAGGCTGTTTTCCATCAGCAGGAGGATGTTCAAGCATTCGGTTTGGATTTGAAAACTGTGATGAAACACCTGCTAGTTACTCAGTTGAGGAGTAAATTGAAAGTGACTAACGATTTCATCCTCCCTTCTTTGGGTGGTAGCACTTTGTGCAAGACAGTTTGAAGGAGGGAAGTGATCCATGGTATCAACTTCCCTCAGTTAGCAGAAAGTATGGATAATCCTATGTCTCACTCCAACAAGATTTTGTAGAATCTGTGTCAGGTGATATTAGCACTTCTTCCAGTGGTATTGGACAATGGGGGGGTTACCAATCTAGACTAGGGATTGTAGCCCTCCTGATCTTTGTTTCTCCTGCAGTATATGGTAGGCTGGTTTTATGGTTTGGCTCTCTGTAGGTTAGTAGTTGGATTATTGTTTTGTCTGACCATCAAAGAGCTCATTTAGGTTTACTCTATTAGTTGTGGCTATGTTGCCACCTTTTGCTGGTATATTGTATTTTTATTGTTTCATTGGTCGAGTTCCCCAACAAAGCCCCTCTTTACAAAACTTATATATATATCATGGAGACAAGAAATGTTGTAGAAAAACTTCAAGCAAAGTAAATAAGTGTTCCAGAATTCCAGTTCAGTCTTCAGATTCTCAGAGATCTGCAATTAGATAAAGAATTATTGGATTTTGCTACTGATTCATGTTTGAGCTATGAAGGGGGCGCCGGTCCGAGCCCAGATGGTTAAGGTGTTCCCTGTAGCAGGGCGCCCACCATGGATTCGACTCTCCGGCGCTCCCGTGGTACCGGTTGGTGTGTCCCGCCAGCACTGCCGGTCACGGTAAAAAGTTTACCGGCGGTGGGGGGTTATAGGGGGGGCCGTGCTGCACCCGATTCCCCTCGTTAAATATAAAACAACAAAAAATTAAAAAATTAAAAATGTTTGAGCTATGAAGCAGGAAGAACAAATTCAACAGATTTATACAGATTGGATGAATTCACAGGTGCTCAACAGGATAGTAAATCTAGACAAGTTATCAGTCCCCAGAGTTGATGTTTAACTAAAATTTCATGTATATTATATATATACAGAATTCATTTCTTTGGAAATGGTGCAGCTTGTTGTAACAATATATTTGATGGCAGAATGCCTTGGTCATGGTGGGTACACAGACACAGTTGTTTTGATGTGGAGATCCCAGCTAAGCACAAAACAAAATTAATAAAATCCCACATGCCACTTGAGACCACGAAGTTCCTAGAGATAAGAGGCACAGAGAGAGCGTGTTTGTTGACCCTCCAATCTTCCTAGTCTCCTGCTCAGATTGAAGACACAGTTTCCATTCAGGAATTCAGAAAGATCTCAAAGCCATCAAGTCAATACTTGATTCCATCTAGGTTTTTCAGTGACCTACAGATAGATGTATGCTTGGGTTAACCACACTTTCTCAGTAAGCTACACTAAAGCATGTCTAGACCCTTTGTTCCATTACTAAAAATGTCAACAGTATGAAGCATCGCCCATGCATCTCTGCATGTATATGTTTAAAACTTTAAAATGTTTACACCCAAATATTATTGCAAGAAACTGACATTAACACCTCTTTAGGTTCACTTGATATTCTGGGTACAGTGGTAGCATAAACTAGGTTTATTTAGGCTCACCTGAAAGTATACCAGGTGGCCTACACTAAAATTCATAAGGCTCAACTAAAGTAAGGTGATCCAGATAGTAATGCATTTAGATTACAGTGGCCTACATTTATTGTTTATAGTCAAAGTGACCTATGCTATGGCAATATGTTCAAATTACCTGTACAATAGTATAGCATTTAGAATCAGTGGCCTACAGAGATATTTCTAGACGAAAGGTTCCTACATCATGATGACAGGAATGTGTACGTTTTGGTCAAAATGGCCTACACAATATTAATGCTTTTATGCTCACAATGGCACGCACTTGCATGTTCAGGGAAAACATGATCTAATCAGTTCAACTTTTACCATTAAACGAAATAGCCATTATTGAAATAACAGATATACAGTACAGCAAATCAGATACAATAGCAACTAAGCAAGTGTAATTTTTTTCTGTTCAACTCGCCACACTCAGTAGTTCGCATCTCATCATGGCCTTGATAGCATTTCATTGATTGAAAGTTTTGTAATATCTAATTAGGAATCATTAGACTTTCCTTACAATTTGATGATCATATAGAAGTCCATGTTGATCACTAGCCTCAAAATAATTTTACTAGATTCTCAAACTGTTCTTGTTTTGCAGACTTTTTGCCAAGTATGCTTGAGCTGCATTGAGCACCAAGAGTATTCCCTGCAGTTTGACTAACTGAGGTGGCTGGCTGTGGCCTTTTTAACATTCTCGGGGAGATCCAAAAAATAGTTTGCGATTAATAATCTTGTTGTGATTGTCTGTAAGAGATGATTAAGAAAACTGGTGTGCATCATAGGCTTTCTCTGATTGATCTCAAAGATGATTAAATTCGAATGGAACGTAGGTTAGTTCAACTCTCTGCAAATTTGAATAACAACCCGCTGGATTCAACAGCAAACAAAATATTTACAATGCACATTCTGTCAAAAGTAATGAACCAATCACACGTTTTGCATGTCTATCAAACTATCTGAGCTTTCTGAGTTCCTTTTAGTTTGTGTTGCTTGGTGACAGTAATGCAGCAAATGAATGCATTGCTTCTTATCACATAATCATAAATAGTATAACATAAACAATAACACTACATGCATTCCCCATTCAAGGGGCTTTTGGTATTAATCCATTGCTTCTTAAGTGTAAACAAGTCTCCTGGTGCCTCCCTCCACCTAGTCTTTACAAGCTCAACTTTGATGGGACATCCTGGGGTAATCCTGGGAAGACAGAAGCCAGATGGGAGCTACAGAACAATTCAGGAAATCTAACGATGACAGCCTCAAAAGACTTGGCAATAGAACCAACAATGAAGATGAAGTCTCAGATTTAGTGTGGGGCCTTCATCTGGTTTGACAATGCAGTTTCAGAGTCGGTGCAAATAGAAGGTGACTCACCGGTAATTTTTAATGCTATCAAGAAATGAGGCTCTCCAAATTGGCAACTGAGAATATCCAGTGAAAGGTGCAGCCAATTTTGGATTCATTGAAAGACTTCTCCTTTCAGCATTGTTAGTAAGAAGTAAACGAAGTATCCAACGTTGTGCGAATTATGGGATTGACAATACGGATGATTTGGTAATTGGCAATAGTTTGGAAAGGTGGTATGGCAATGCTTCCATATGGTAAAACAATCCTTAATAATTAGCAATCATAATTGACAAATCACTTCTTTCCATGAATGACTCTTGGCACAAAATTATTGGGATTGGTAACGACTGTTAAATACAATAGCCATCTCACACATATCCTTGAGATCCACTCAAGGTTTACTTCTGATCTCACTAAAAGAAAATTACCAGTTTGGTACCCTCACCACCTTCCTAACAGAAGCTTATGGGCACAAGCAACTCGGAATTAATATTTTTAAAGAACCGTAACTGAGATGAACTTTGTCATTTTAAACTTCCCCCAGTTGTGATCCTTGATTGCACTATCTAGGCTTAGCGTGTTTGTACCTTTCTCTTCAGTCACATTTGATTATTCGACCAATAATAGTGTTGTTGTCTTTGAAAGTTCCAGTATTCCAAAGTTCTTACAAGTTTTTGATTATTAGGTCCGGGACCTTCAAAAATCCACTTGCCTTAATCAATATGCATCATCTTCTTCCCAGGTAGACATTCTGCACTAGTTGAAGACCGTAATCATACAACTTTCTTCCTCGTATTCAAAAAATATTGAAAGTGGTCATTTGAAATCTTCTCCAAATGCAAAAAGACGCATATTTTACAATGTTGTCATGCAGGTCACTATCACAATAGAGATCTCCAAAGGCAAGTTCATGAGGCTGCTGAAGGACGGAATAGTACTGGTCAACCAGAATGAGATCAAATATGGACACACATGGCAGCACAGCCAGCCTAATGTATCCATATTCCTGAGGGCACTAGAAGCATTCCAGAAGGACTTCAATGAAAAAATATAAGGAGAAAGGTGAACCAAAAGGCTAGAGGACCCAGGCTGCACACCAATGAGGACTATGTAGAGGAAGAAGTCAACTCCAATGATGAACTTATTGCTGCTGAAACTCTTCTGGGATGGAGAGACCTGGAGTCCTGCAGTGAAAGCAGGAACCGCTAATGAAACCATAAATGTTTTCTATACCTTTTTGTACAAAGTTCAGGATTCAGAAAAATGGTACAAATTGTAAATGCAATACAAATGTAAGCAAGGATATGAAAATGTATAGCAGTATGTAAAAGCATGTAAAATTGTAATCAGAGGTATTTGGAAGCATACTTGTTCGCTGTTCATGCTTGATGAAATCAGAAAATTCATATCAGAACCTAGGGTTTTGAGCAGAAAATTAGGGCAGAATTCTGAGTTTGCAAATCAGATTTTTAGGGCAAATCCTATGTGGGATATTTCACTTGCTACCAGTACAAATTTGTTGACTCACTGTATCATGTCCTGCTCATGAGGATTGCGATCCCCAAGATGCTCAGTTCCACGCCTGTAGATGGTTGTCCCAAGCACCCAACTGCCGTAGCAGCATCGCCTTTTTGACATTAAATTTGAATGTTTCTAATTTTCAAAAGTGGTTTCTTTTCTCCTTCCAGTGCTTCCTATACCCCTTCATTCTAATTTTCAAAAGTGGTTTCTTTTCTCCTTCCAGTGCTTCCTATACCCCTTCAATCCTGCAACCCACAATCAAAGGCAATTCATCTCAGAAACAGTGACAGCCAAGTAGTACGTCCATCCCTCAATCAAAGGGGATTAACTCGCCAGAAGTTAAGGACTTGAGCTCTTCCTAACTTAAGACTCAACCATTCCTAAATGAAAGGCTTGGCATCTTCCACTGACAAACTCAGCTACCTTATTCCAACTTAAAGACAAAGAACTACAATGCTGCCTATCTAACTATTACTCCTATGCTGCCAGTTCACTCACTCAGCTAGCCACCTAATTCCATTATTCCACTCTCCTAACTAAAAGTGCTTACAGTCCTATCTAACTTCTGAAAAGTAACTCAGTGCTATGGATTCGAAAGGGGACATTACAATCTACCCTTCCTAAAATTGCTTGCCACAAGCAACATAATGGTAGATGTTCAAATATCTCTTGCCCCTCCCAAGTAGTATCCATTGTGGGTAAGTTCATCCAACAGACCACATACTCTATGACAATCCCATCCCACAATTTCTTCTCTTGTATGTCAGTGATGGCATTTGGAACCAATATAAGTTTCCCCTCATCATCAAGGGGTGGTAGATCAACTAATAGTGCAATATGCTGGCCAAGTTCCTTTTTGAGGCAAGACATATAGTAACAATTGTGAATCTAGCTGCCTATTGGAAACATAGGCCACTTCATCAACTCTCCTCAAAATTATGTATGATGCATAGGAGCAAGGTTTGAGTATTTTTTCGGCCCAACTTCATTTAATGAATGTTTGTCTACAAGGTTGCAAGCGTAGAAAGACCATATCTCCAACCTCAAACAATCTCTCAGTGGCGTGCTGATTTGTGTAAAGCTTCTATTGATTTTGAACCCACTATAAATGATCTTTAAGCAACCTCAAAACGTCGCAACTATGCTCCACCAATCACAAGCTACTAGTACCCTACTACCAGTGAACACCATATTGGTGAAGGTGAATGCATTATACACACATACTGCCATAAAGGATGTCATACCAATAAACATGTGGTATGTGGTAGTATAACAATGCTCTCTAAGATGCAACCACTTAACCCATGTTGTCTGCAAACCTGTGACAGTTCCTCAAGTACCTTTCAACCCATTTATTTACTATGCCTATCCATCTATCTAGAGGTGATAGATAGTATTAGAAGTAAGCTCAATGCCAATCAAATGAAATAACTCCTACCAAAAGGAGCAAAGGAATCTGCTGTGCCTGTCGCTAACAATTATCTTAGGCAAGCCATGTAGCTAAAATGCCCTTTTTGAAGCTTTCAATATTTTGCTCTCAAATGCTATGGTATGACCCTTTAACATTAACACAGCTCCAATTCCCTCACCTGAAGCATCACACTCTACAACAAATGATTGTGAGAAATCAGGAATAGCAAGTATAAGGCATGTCATTCCATGAGAAGGCTCCAGTCTTAGTCATGTCAATCAAGGGAGCTACTAGCTATTAGAAACCCCTAATGAATCTTCGTTAGTAACTACATAGGCCAAAGAAGCCTCTCAAATGAGTCAATGTAGCAGAGGTTGCCCCTAGAAGCAACTAACTTTCTTGGGAATATCTCGGTAAACTAAAAGAGAAAGATATTTTCAATTTCTCAAGATAATATTTATTTTCAATTTCGCAAGAAATATACTTTTGTGGGTATGACCCCCCTTGGCCAAATTCACTTATCAAAATATACATTAGTATTAGTTTATAAAAATAAAATTTTACGTTTAAATATAAATTTATAAAATAAAATATTTTTTTAAAAACTTAAAATAATATATTATCAAGTGAATTGGAACAAAATATAAAAAACTAACTTACACTAAACAAAAACAAAAATGAATTCAAAAAAAATTGCATTTAAAACAAAATGGCGCACCTGGAGCAAACATCATGGGAATAGCAAAAAAACCCTAACCTAAAATCACAACAAGAAATACCATGGAAAATTTGATTGTTGTTCAAAAATTTCAAGTGATTATTATAGGAGAATTCATGGAAGGTTTTTAAGGACATTGAAAATCGCGAACACCAAACATTGCAAAATACATAGAAAAACCCTAAAAGGAATATGCAAAGTGTAATTGTTCACAATGGAAGATATGACCAAAATTGCAATAATTTATTATTGTATGGTACAAAAAATGGTTTTTTGCAAAAAAACGAAAAAAAAAAAAGATCAAAATTTCAATGAAATGGTAGTCAGAAAATTATAGTTGCCATTTTTTGGCCCTAATATCACACGATTTTGAACAAAAACTAGGCAAAAGGGTAAGAAATGTGATCTCGCAATATATTGCAAGATTTTCCCACTATCTACTTCTATGGGTTGGAAAATCTTGAATGGCTTGGCTCTTTTGTTGATCCACCCAAAAATCTTGAGCACTAATGAAGTGGCCCATGTATACAATCTCTAAAACTCCAAAATCACACTTGGATTCTTCCGCAAAGAGGACATGTTGCTGCGATATGCCAAGGATTGTATCCAATCACCTCAAGTGATCTTCCCAAGTTTTATTATAGATCAATATATCATAAAAGAATACCAAAGCAAGTTTTCTCAATTGGGCATTGAATACCTAATTCATTGTTGATTGGAAAGTAGTAGGAGCATTTGTTAGTCCAAACAGCATGATCAAGAACTCATAATGTTCATAATGACATTTGTTTGTCTTGTGCACATGCTTGTCACACATACTAATCTAATGGTAGCCAAACCTCAAGTCAATTTTTAAGAAGTAAACAGCTCCAAACAATTCATTGACAAGTTCATCAATCGAGGGAATGGGATGCTTGTCACACATACTAATACTAATCCATGCACATCCTCATTGTACTATCCTTATTCTTTACAAGTACCATTGATGATGCAAATGGACTAGAACGTGTCCCCCAATAATTATTTTATGGCCTTCTCTATTTCCTCTTTATATATCCACATATGATAAGCAATGATCATGGCAAGCTTAGAACCCTACTCCAACTCGAATCCCCTATTTGGTGCTAGACCTAGATGCATATCACTAAACACAAGACTATGTTCATCCAAAATAGTTTGAATGTCAACGTGACACGTGCAATGCTTACTTGAAGGTAAAGAGTATGCTTGCCTTTTTATCACAAAGCAACAAGCTGCCCACAAAACTTGTCACTTATATAAAGTCCTTTCCATACTCTTAAATGTGACTTCAAATCCATGCACTAATAATTTTGGGAAAATTCCCCAAGGGAATGCAACCACTATATGCCCAGAACCATGTGTGCTTCCCTAAGTCCCACAACATAGAAATCATCACATACATTGAAAATGCCAATGGAAAATGGATTACTTGAGTTGTCAAATTACCTTAGTCCATGGGAAAGTAAAACCATAAGCGACAGTGACATTGAACCTAAAAAGTCCACCTTCAATCTCCTCTTAGCCATAAGGCCTTCATCATTAAAATAGTGAGAGTAGCCACACTATCAATAAGCACAATAATCTGCTATCTAGATAACTCTCCACAAATATTGAAAAGGTGATACCATGTTGCTCCCAAAAGAGGTACAAGTGCCCCTTCCCTAGTGCCCCACAATCAGTAAGTTTGTTGCATGTTGTTCTAATTCATTAGTATCATAACTAATCTCCTCTTAATTAGAAATTAATTCAATGTAATGTTCTTGTTTCTTATGACCAAGCTCCCAAAGCTCTTTTCTAAGTTCATTTCTAGTCTACTCATGAATCATTTTAGCCACAATGCACCAAGGTGCAGCCCTGTTACGGTAGTAACTAAATCCTCCTTTCTTAAAAGTACTTTTTTGTTGTCTAGTAGTAGGTTCTTTGAGTTGAGATGAAAATTTGCTCCTTAGTAAAAATGGCTCAAGTATCAAGGTCCTCCTAACAACCCCTTGTAGTGATGGGGGTGCAATGGCCATAACTAGACCCTTTAGGGACTTGAATAAACCCTCAATTAAGAGAAAATTGATTCTCTTTTCTAATACAATAAGTATTGTTGTCACATGGATTTGCACACTTGTTGAACCTGTTGTTCAACAATCCAATGACACAATGGGAATGATCTCAAGGTGTGGGATCCTTGCAGTTGAAATTAGACCTCCAAAGAAGGTCAGTCCCTTTCTAAAACCTAGATGCAAGGTGTTGATCCAACTCAACAAAGATAAAACTGAAACCCTAATCCTAACCTACTAATTGCAGAGGGAAAAGAGGGAAGAAAGAATGCAAGAAAATAAAAAGGTGATGCACCAAGATTTAGATGAGTTTCCTTCTCGCTCAGAACATCACAAGGAATCAATGGAAATTGCCAACACTCACACAGGTCCCATTTCATCTACTCTTACAAATAGATATGGAGGTAAGACAAGAACTATACTCAACATGTATATCTAGAAAAGTAATAAAACATTCAAATATGAAGGTAAGCAAGAATCACACAACAAATAAAAAATGAGAAAAGGTAAAACGAGCAATTTATTGAATCAGAGGCATTGAGCCAATTACATTTACAGACAATAGCAAGATTACAAGTCCCTAGTCATGAAATTGAGAAGGGATTGAGAAGCAACCCTTTACAAAATGAACGGAAAGCTTCTTAAACTAGAAGACACACTTTTTCCTTTCGATCTATGTCAAAATGCACTTAAAGCCCTTCATGGTCGCCATCAAATTGAATTTGGTGGTTGGAGAGCATTATAGGAACATTAATGTCGTTGTAGAGTGGTAGATAGAAGAAAACACATCTTCTAGAGCAGCCTTGTTGCTATCAACATAGTATCAAGCCATTACTTACCTTAATGCTCGTCGAACCTAGGAAAAGAACATAAAAGCCTTCAATGCCCCAACAAAACCTTAACACTCACCTTACTCGAGCCATTGGGCATCAAGCTATTAGGCCTCCGTCGAACTACCTGTCATGGGAAGGGGGATGAGATATGGAGAAGACTAAGGGAAATGTCGAGGAGTCTTACTTTTGGGGAAGGCATGATCGAGATGACAAGTTCGACATGGATGAAGGGAAGAAGTCCAATAGATAAAGGACTTTTTGCAAATTGGGGAAAGAAGGGATGGTAAGAAGGTAAGGAAAGGCCTGAAACTCTAAAATTGGGAAATACTTAGGCAAATTTCAAGGACTTCAACGAAGTTTCGAACTGTCAAGGGTGCAAGGAAAGAGGAATATGAAAAGGAGATTGTCGAGAGTCCAACTCTGATAAGATACATAGAGCAATCTACAAAGTATCGAACTTTCAAGGATGGATGGAAAGAGATGTCTGAACAGGGAAAGGTCGAAAGTCCAATAGACTTAGAAGTATTTTCGGGGATTGGGGATCTAAATGAACTCGTACCGCATACCAAGAATCAAAGCATCAAGGAATTGAGGAATCGAGAATTCAATGAATGGTACGCAAGTAAAGAGAACCTCGACAATCCAAAAGGCTGAAAAAACAATACTTTTCAAAAGATCACAGCAGGGAGTCGAGATCAAGCGGGAATGTAGGAGGGTATGGACAAAACCAGAAACTCTGATAGCCCAAAAAACTCAACACTTGCCAAATTTGGATTTTTCAACTTGGGTGTTTGACTAACACGAATAGGGGGAATTGATACAACATCCAGAGGCACAAATTCATGCAAGATAGGCCCAATTAAGATCTCCCAAATCAGTTATAGCTTATAATCGATGGGCAGCGAAGGGAGGCATGAAATTTCACCAATTACCATGACTGCAACTCACTAAAATTCAGTGACACATAAATCTATTGAGGTGTGTTGTCTAATTCAAGCAAGCTCCCTGAACTACTCATCCTCATCATTCTACTCAAAGCAGTCCAACAATCTCTATCTAAAATCATCAGAAGTATGCACAAGGCTATGCCCTCATGTGACCAAACCATGGTGCCACCAATCATAGGCAGCACCCTCCAAATGTAATGTGGCAAATTGAGTAGCATCTTCCATCATACAGCTAAGTGTAAAGTATGCCTGCAACTTTTGCAACCATGCCTGAGCAAATATTTTGTTGCTGCCATCAACTGGAGCATTTAATTTATTCGCCTTTTGTTTTAGATCTCTCCTTTCATCATTCTAATTGCTACTTTGGGTTCTACCACTCTAAACAGTATTCTCAAGCATCTCCAAGTAGTTAAAAGTTACTGTAGCTATGAAATCTCTGATTTCTCTTGACAAGTGTGTTTAACTCCTTTGCAATAATTGTATTGACATTTGTTTTTCCATTCCTTTGTATAAACATGGGCTTAGCCAGTTTTTGAAGGAGCATTTGACTAACCATTGGTCGGTCATGCAAAGCTAAACTTCCCTCTCCCTAGGACGCTTTAGTGTGATCTATATTTTGCAAAATATTTTGAATATTTAACAATTGTGCCGTTAGATTTACCATTTTTTCCCATTCCATCTGAATTCTCATCAACGTGTCTTGAAATAGATCTGCCCTTGCATCTTATGTAATTTTTTATTTTTCTTTCTTTATCCTCATGTGCCATTTTCCACTTCTTTTGTTCCCTATGTTGATATTTGTCCTATCTTTCACTTACTGACATGCAATACTAGTATCTACAAAAAGTAATTAATTAATAAAACAAAAAACTCTTTATAGGCTGGCAAGATCTGTTTTGAACCCCACTCTACTATATAGCGGCTAGTATTAGTTGGGTGCATAATCTTTGTAAACCACCCATAGGTAATATTAAATGAAGGTGTGAATGCATATGCTTTGTAAGTCATACAACTACTTGGTTAAAATAAAATATTTATCCCACATGCATGGGATAATAGTAGTCATTTTTAAGAAGATTGTATTTATTGTAATGACTTCCCAAGTGGAAAGTATCTTGGATATTTGTAATTGGAGCGTGCTCTATTGGGAGGTTGCCCCCTCAAAATGGTGTTGTGAAGATAATGAAAGCATTATCTTTCTTTCATTTCTACATATCATGTGTATTGTTTTTAGTCATCTTGTAGGTTCATTACAAGTGGTGTCAAAGCTCTTTCTAGGGCCATTTTTGCAAGAAATATTATCCATTTAGAGCTTTCTGCAATTGTCCACTGCATGCTCCCACCTCACCAAAGAGGGATCTTGGCAATCAAAAAGCGGTTATAGTCGCAATCACACCAAATCTCTTACCTAAGTTGTGCCCAAAAAAACTTTCCTTGCTAATAGTTTCTTTTTTATTTTCATGTTAAAAACCCTATGCAAGGGGTTTTTAACTATCTTCAAAGAGTTGTCATTCTAAGTTGAATTCCCCATAAAGGGTCTAGTGAAGTAAGGAGTATTTTGGCTCCAATACCCAAGACTCAAAGACCCTACTGGGTTTTTTTTGCAACCTTGCCCTAGGTAAACCTTCAAACATCTAAATTTTGTGATGCATTAGTAAATGGTTAGCCCTGAAAAGTTTTGTATATTCCTAATAGTGGGCTATGGGTATGGTCCTAATCCTCCATAATCACTACTATAAAAAATTAAGTTGACACTATTTACAAACAAGATAAATATATTAGTAAGTTCGTAAACCAAACACACCGTATGGCACCTTCCCTCTTACCCCCCATGTCCCATTGTAATGTCTCTCTCCTGATTTGCCCTAGATTTTTCCGACAAATCACAAATTGCAACGAATTAGGGTTAGGGGTTCATCTTACCAAATAAATATTTCTTTAATGATGCAATCCTGTATTGGAATCCTACAATCACCATATGAACAATATATGCAAATATATATATATATATGCTTATTAGAGTTAGACAATTACATCACATCCATAGATTATCAACAATGCAAACATATTAGGCTTTTGGGAGAAGGGACATGATGGGTTCACCCGAAGCCATTTCTATACCAAGCCTAAGAGGGTGTATACCACAGCCCTCCCCCTTAGCGGCTTGTATCTGCTTTCCCCATCAATGTCTCAACCCCTAAAGATGCTTGCCATCTTGTGGAATTGGGCAAAGGTCACAAGTGGGCTCTTTTGGCTCATTGCCTTGTTTACCACTTCACCCCAGGCCCTTCCCACAAGGTGGGTTTCATACCACTGCCATCTTGTGGAATTGGGCAGAGGTCGCAAGTGGGCTCTCTTGGCTCTTAGCCTTGTTTACCACTTCACCCCAGGCCCTTCCCACAAGGTGGGTTTCAGACAATCAAGCATATCACATATTCTATCACAAGGACATATACTAAAATATTATTTATTATCCATAAACAAGGTATATATGTGTAAAGTAATGATTGGCAAAAAATATCTAATATACCCTTGAATTATATGTGTGTCGATTAATAATGATCTGCTGCTTTGGAATGGATTGGTTTCCCTTTTATTGCTGATCTGTAACTTTCTCTACTTTTCATCAATGCCTTCCTTGCATTGAAGTGATCCTCTCTTTATACTTACCACGACGAACGGTCATGTCTTTTCATATTATGTATTCATTAAAAGACATATCTCTTAAGCCTTGATTAATCGCAGCCTTCCTTAGGATAATTAATTGTATTAATATTATCCTTGCTTAATCGTTGATCCTTCAGTAGTTCGCTACATGATAATTGTTTGTCTTTTAAGAGCAATTCGATTGCCTTCATATTTCTCCCTGTTGTTGTTGATGTGGGTCGACCTGCATTTGATAATGCTACGTCTCCCATTCATAACTCTCAGTCTTGAGCGATTGGATTCTTCATGCATGACCCAGCGATCTGGTTTGTATTTGTGGGGGCATGACACCCATCTTGGGTACTATCGATCTATCTCTTTGCAGTTGGGTACTTGGTATCAATCAAATAGCTATCAATGTCTTTCTACACAGCAGATACTTTTCAAGTTCCAAATTGTTATTATATTCCTGCAATTTTCTTCAATGACCACTTTAGCTTGTCATCTTGCTATCAAATTCTTCCAGAGTAAATTTCTCTTAACTGAAGCAAAATTTCTCAATTTTGATGGAAAATTTAGCTCTAACGGTTATGTAAATCATAGTAAAACTAAATCAAAAAAGAAAGTCTAGGCCAACTTTTACCCCTTTTGATGGATTGTCCCACTACAATCATCTTTTCAAGCTAATCAAATTGATATATAACTCTAAATAACCCTTTTTTGGCCTACGCCCATATTGAGCAGATTGAGCAAATGATAGTGATCATGTATAGCTCAAACAAGGGTCAATCCTCTACTATTGTACAAATCTTGCCAATGGATTGTATAAGGCCAACCAATATTTTGTAGTACATCAAATTCCCCAAGATCAAAAGCTCATTATTGCATCTTTTCCCTTGGAAAAAGCAGTCATTATGTGGTATCAATGGTTGGATAGGACTCGCCCATTTCTCACATAGACAAAATTTTGCAAAGAAGCCTTCTACCACTTTGGCACTAGTGCCTATGAAGACTTTTCTTGCTCTCTCATTAATTTACACCAAACACATTTAGTACAAGACTATAAAATAGAGTTTGAGAAACTAGCTAACCAGACATATTGGCTTTGATGAACAAAGTTGTTTCATAAGTCATCTAAAAGAGGATCTATGGGCAAAGGTTTTGATGTTTAAACCAATCAGCTATCACAATACTCTCGCCTTAGCTAGGCTTGTTGAGGGAAAAATTGTAGCCCAAGGAAAAGTTGTCATGTCCTCATTCCAACCAAAAAAGATGTGATGGATCAAAGAACTAAATTCACCATGATTGATAGGCTAGCTTGAGATGAGATGAAGGAGAAAAAGGCCAACATGATATGTTTCACTTGTGATCAAAAATGGGAAAAAAGTCACAATAGTTAGGAGAAATGCTCATATTTCACAAGAGTCCAATCATGATGCTCATATTTCTATTCATGCTCAAGTCGGCTTATCTTCCCCCCAAACACTTAAAGCCATTGAATATGTGAAACACCATAAAGTAGTAGTCTTCATAGATGGGGGTTATCATCCATAACTTCATCAGCAAAAAACTCGCCAACTAGCTCCACTAATATATACATACCTGCAACAAATTTCATATCATTGTGGCCAATGGTAATACTATGTCCTATGGGGGTGAGTGTCACAATGTAACACTTAAGTATCTAGGGGACTATCAATTGACCATTTATGTGTTTTCTCTTTCTTTAGGCGACAAAGATATGCTTTTGGATGTCCAATTGTTGAAAACCTTAAGACCACTCACTTGTGACTATCCCCAACCATGGATTAAATTCAACCATAATGGAAAAATGTATACATTACAAAGTTTGAAGGCAAGTAATGTTTAGATGGTTAGCTCTCATTATATCGATAAATTTGTTAAGGGGGCATTCTAGCATCTTGGCCAATTCAACCCTATTGAGGCTCAACCTCCTTCAACTCCATCAAATTTGCAATGTCTCTAGGCCACATTGTTTTGCTGTCCACACTCAACCTCTTTCCACTCCTTGTCCAATAGGTGTATTATCTAGGCCCAATTATTTCACATGATGGTGTCCAAGTCAATCTCAAGAAGATTGCATAAATGAGGAGTGGCCAAGACCTAAGCCCCTCAAAAGCTTTCAAAGTTTTTTAGGATTAACAAGGTATTATCACGTTTGTTTGTAATTATGGAAAAATTGTTGAGCCATGATGACTTTGCTCAAAAAAATTTCCTTTGCATGGACTAAAGCAATTGATCTGACCTTTACCACTCTCAAGACTTCCATGTGTTCCACTCCAATTTGGCCCATCCAGATTTTCACAAATCCTTTATTCTTTCTAGCATTGTGTAATGTCCCCATTTTCGATGTCCTCTTTTGGATTAGTCTGGTACTGACACACTTACTATTTTTAGTAAGTGCTATATTTAGTAAATGGTCCGATAGGCAGAGCAGTGTAGGGTTTCCTGTTTGGGCAATATGTGGAAGTTGTCCGATGAGCTTTAATGCTTTGTGCCAATCCTTTCTGTGGGGTTTTTCAGTGTTTCAGGCGTGGCTTACTATTTTTAGCAAGGGCCAATTCCAACACTTATTGTTTACAGTAAGTCGGGTTGCATATTGGTTTCCACACCAGCTTGAGGTTTAAGAGCATTTGCTATTTTTAGTACTTACTAAATACTAAAAATAGTAAGTCTATTTTTAGAAGTTGGACCAGGTCAGGAGTTTGAGGCTCTTGGTTGCTAAGGTTGGAATATTTAAATATTTGCTTTCATCTTCAAAAATGAATTAAAATAAAGTTACTTTATAATTTAAAGTTGAGGGTCGAAGGGGACATTAAAAAGTACTTTGGTGCCTAAGTGATAACTTTAAGTCGTTTTAGAAGACTGCAAAAGTGCAAATAGTTTCCTTATGAGCAAGACGCCTAGAAGGATTAAAATGAAGTTTTAAAATGAAATTTAAAATAAAGTCAAGGCAAAAAGGCGTTGCTTTGGAGGGAGCTCATGTTCAAACCTAATTTCACCCTAATTTCTCATTGAGAGATTATAACTTCATTTAGAGCCTCATTTTGGGGTATGTTGATTTTGGTTGCATAAGGAGATGTTGTTGGATTTACTCCAAAAGATCTGAAACTGGTGTTGAGGACGAAAAACCCTTGACATTGAGGAGCTGGTTTCGGTAATGCAAGATCTACCCTAGCTGGTGAAGGTGTGGTTCATCCAAGGATCACATTTTGGGCTTCATTATTGCAGATTCAGTCAATCAATATGAGGATTTTTGAGTATTTCTGAGTTGGGGTTGATTGGTTTTGGTTTGTGGATGCATTGCTTCATTTTGGGGTGTTCTAGTGAAAGTTTGGTGATGGTTATCAGATTTTTCTGGGCACTTTTCAACAGGGACTGAACCTGGTTTTTGATTCATATCTCCATGTCAGTTGGTTATTGCAACGTGGGTAATGGTTATTTGGATTCCTCTAGTCAAGGCGCCAAGGGCTGCTCGGGGAAGTGTTTTGCTCAATCTCCTCTAAATCACACGGCTTATTGTTGTCACTAATTGGTAATGTAATAGAGATTGGGTTGGAACAGTCAACCCTAATTGGAGCTTAGTAATGGTTATTTGGATTCCTCTAGTCAAGGCGCCCAAGATAGAGTACTCATTTGATTTTATCAAGCAAAATCTGAATTTATTAAGCAAATCGCCCTCTTCAGCCAGGCGCCCAGTTTGTGGGTATTTTTCAGATTGAACCTACTGTTGTATGGGTCGATCTGAGCATTTGTTGGGGTCTGAAACATTGGTGTTTGGCACTGAGTATGCAGAGTTTTATTGGGTGATTCCTTTGGTGAAAGTAGTTTGATTACTATTGGCTGTTATGAGCTTCATTAACCAGGTCTGAAAGCTATTTTTTGAGTTGTAATGAAATTGGTTTATGACTGAAATTTTCTGATGTAAATTTCAGAGTAATAAATCTGGCCCTTATCCTTGTTAGCAAAGTTATTTTCTGGTTATTTTGCTGCTACATGTTATATGTTCATTTACATGTTGAAACAACTGAATGACACATTGAAATATCAGGCAACAAACATTCTCAAACCTATCAAACAGCAAGTAGAAAACTCAGAAAAAAAAATCAGGGGTCTTATATTGCAGTGGTATCAGAGCTCATATGATCTTGCCATCCAGTGGGTACATTTAATTCATGAGCATTAGTGATAGGGAAAGGAGATATCAAGAGAGGGTTAGGAAGAAAGAAGAGAGTTGTTGGGAGCATTGGCCATCAACCGGTGAGTAATCTAGATCAGAAACCTATTCAGCTGAGTCATCTAGATCATAAAATCATTCAATAAAGTCCTCTAGCTCTGAAAATATGGGTTATAGGGGAGAAGGCGACGAGAGAAAAAAGGCACCACCAGATAGAATGATGCTATTGCTAGATGCTTTGGTTAGGGAGCAAAGGAGAGTAGCTCAACAAGCATTTGAAACCAATCAGCAAATAGCACAATTGATACAGAGAATGGATCAATGGGGACAGGGTAATGGAGTAGGGCAACAAAGAGCAAGTAATCAATAGAATGGGGGAGCAATGGCAAGGCCCCTTATGCCCATTTTTCCACCAAGAGTTGAAGCACCAGCCAATCATGAACTCACTTTGGTTGAACAACAATACCAGTTTAGACAGGATTGGCATGATGCATGGCCTAGGTTTCAGCAGGACATCTCTCTTAGAGAGTATAATGATCTAAGAATGAGGCATACAAACACCAGGGGTAACAGGGATCGGCATCATGACTTGCGTAGGAAGGTTGGAAAGCTTACACTCCCTTACTTTGATGGTTCTGGAAAGATGGCAGCAAGAGCGTGGGTTCAAAAATTAGACACCTACTTCACATTAAACCCCATGCCAAAAGAAGAATCCATAAAATATGCTACTATGGACCTTGATGGAGTTGCATATAAGCGGTGGCATAATGGGATGATCATAATGGGGCATGCTCAAATTACATCATATACTGAGTTTACTAAAAGACTCTCATAGAGAGGTTTGACAAGAAGGAACCAGAACTTCATTTTAAGGAGGTAGCAAGTTGAAACCTTATGCATTCAATGAAGAGCAAGTGGTTGAAGAAAAGTTCATAGCAGAAAAATCAGATTAAGTGATTGCTTTGAAGCTTGATGAATGTGAGACAGAGCCTCAAGATGACTCTTTGGTCATGCATGCAACTACTATAGATGAGGTTGTGGATGAAGGAATTGACGAAACAGCAGCCTTGTATACACCTTTAGAGCTATCCAATGAAGTTGAGACACCTTTAGATGATGGGCATGTTGAAAACAAAAGGGATGATGTCTTCAAATCAGCTAATAATGATGACACTTTACCTCATGTTGGTAATGGTGACACAAGTGGTTTTGGGTTCGATTACCAAACCAAGCTTATGGAGAGAAATGATTATGATGATTTCAGTCCTAATGAGTTGGAAAGTGACTTATTCGGAAAGGCAACTACTCATGAGGAGCACAATGAACACTTAATTTCTAAACAAAGCGATCAGCCTTTCTACACATGGGATCCGGGTGTGTTGGCACCTAAATATGACAAGGAACCTATTTGGGATGAATTCCTTTTCTATCATGATGATGTTCTTATTTTAGAACACAATGAATGCATGAAGGAAGACATTACTGGTGTTGATCCATTTTTTGAGAACAAATCTGATTTATCAGCACATGCAGCTAAATTTGAGCAAAAGTTTAGTGACTTTGATGATGTGGAACCACAGTCCACTGCTGAAAATGATAATGGGAAGGCTCGGGTGATTTGGGACAGCCTTGGAGTCATTATTGACAGGAATGAAGGGTTTGATTTTAGTATTCATCATAGCAGCAATTCACTTTTTTCGCATGAACATGATTGGAAGAACCAATTTGTGGTGATTGCTGATAACCCATTGTTTGAGATGGGTGTTGATATGGCATACTCCTGGTTGTAGCATTGCATTGGGTGAAAAATGCAAGGTATGGGATTGGAGAGAGATTTTAAGTAAGGATTGGAATAATGAACAAATAGTTACTCTTGGGAGTGTTACTTGGCAAAGAATGGATAAGAATTTCAATGTTGAGCTTGTGTTTGGATTGCAGGTCAGCCACTTCACTTTTTGGTTTGCTCTCTTTCAAGAGAGTTGGCACTCTCTTCTTTGTCAAGGAAGTAATAGATTTCAGTTGGAGATTGCTTGGAGGTGTTTCCCAACCACTTCTAAGTTATTTTGGTGCAACACAATGTTTTTTCACGCATGCTTGTACTTGGGAAATTCATTGGCATTGCTGTTGTTTTTTGTGTAGAGCACTAAAATCATATTGTACTCCACTACTTTCAATTTTAAACAGCAAACATTGTCGTTTATTTCAAACCTTCATAACTCAGGGAGTTCATCTTATGAAGATTTGTGATGTAAACTTTGATAATTTACACTCCGTGTGGGTTCAAGACAGCGAACGTCTGTATGCATGGGTTCATCATTCAATGACCTTTGGGGTTGGAACAATAAGTGTTTTTACTAGTCTTCATGGTTGTATCAGATTAGTACAAAGGAGACATGTTAGATCCATATGGTGCTATGTTGGTGAGTTTGTTGAACTCTTGCAAAGGATTGCTTTCCTTTTTGCAAGAAGAATGGAGGAGTTCGCATCTATAGTTATGACTTGACATGACACATTGAGGAGGTATATTGAGGAGTATGGTTTTGGGTTGATCAGATATTTCTTCCAGTTGCCCAGGATCATGTTAGGTACAGGGATTGCAGTTATGGACCTTATTGGGATGCTTCAATGGGAGATGTTTCATGGTATAGGTTTCAGCCCCTATAGGTATTTCAGTTTGGGAATTTATGATGATTATATTTTTGGGTTCCTGAAAAGGAGAATGTAGTTTGAGCATGTTGGTTTGAAAGTTATGATCAGTGTGGCACTGCATCAACATGGTGATTCCTTTCTAAGACTAACTTGGAACCCACAAATCACACTGTGTTGTAGTTCAACTACCGTTTGGGATGAGAGAGCTAGTGTTAACTTTCTAGAGTTTACTCCTGTGGCACAACAGTTTGGTTCCCTCGAGGGGCATTCCTTTGCAGAGTTGATGGTGTCTATGCAGTATTTGGTTACACTTATTGCAGAAGAGTTTCAGGAGGCCTCTTCTGTTGGTACCCTGCAAGACAGTGTTGTGAGCAGATGGTGCTACAGATCTCCTAGGTTGACTTGGGACCCTGGGATCATGGTTGGATTCAGTGTTCATCAGATTGTTGGTTGCAAGATTGTTTTGGCATTGCTTGAGGACAAGCAGTCTTTGGGAAGCGTGGACTGTAATGTCCCCATTTCCGATGTCCTCTTTTGGATTAGTCTGGTTTTGACACGCTATATTTAGTAACTGGTCCAAGAAGCAGAGCAGTGTAGGGTTTCTTGTCTCGGCAATGTGTGGAAGTTGTCCGATGAGCTTTAATGCTTTGTGTCAATCCTTTATGTGGGGTTTTTCAGTATTTCAGGCGTGGCTTACTATTTTTAGCAAGGGCCAATTGCAGCACTTATTGTTTACAGTAAGTCGGTTTGCATATCGATTTCCACTCCACTTGAGGTTTCAAAGTATTTGCTATTTTTAGTACTTACTAAAAATAGCAAGTCTATTTTTAGAAGTTGGACCAAGTCAGGCTCTCTCAGCAGTATTATTTCAGTTGAGGCTCTTGGTTGCTAAGGTTGGAATATTTAAATATTTGTTTTCCTCTTCGAAAATGAATTAAAATAAAGTTACTTTATAGTTTAAAGTTAAGGGTCGGAGGGGGTATTAAAAAGTACCTTGGTGCCTAAGTGATAATTTAAGTCATTTTAGAAGGCTACAAAAGTACAAATAGTTTCCTTATGAGCAGGACACCTAGGAAGAGTAAAATGAAGTTTTAAAATGAAATTTAAAATAAAGTCAAGGCAAAAAGGCGTTGCTTTGGAGGGAGCTCATATTCAAACTTAATTTCACCCTAATTTCTCATTGAGAAATTATAATTTCATTTAGGGCCTCATTTTGGGGTATGTTGATTTTGGTTGCATAAGGAGATGCTGCTGGATTTACTCCAGAAGGTCTGAAACTGGTGTTGAGGACGAAAACCCTTGACATTGAGGAGCTGGTTTCCGTAGTGCAAGATCTACCCTAGCTGGTGAAGACGTGGTTCCATCCAAGGATCACATTCTAGGCTTCATTGTTGCAGATTCAGTCAAATCAGTATGAGGATTTTTGAGTATTTCTGAGTTGGGGTCGATTGGTTTTGGTTTGTGGATGCATTGCTTCATTTTGGGGTGTTCTAGTGAAAGTTTGGTGATGGTTATCAGATTTTTCTAAGCATTTTTCAACAGGGACTGAACCTGGTTTTTGACTCATATCTCCATGTCAGTTGGTTATTGCAACGTGGGTAATGGTTATTTGGATTCCTCTAGTCAAGGCGCCCAAGATAGAGTACTCATTTGATTTTATCAAGCAAAATCTGAATTTATTAAGCAAATCACCCTCTTCAGCCAGGCGCCCAGTTTGTGGGTATTTTCCAGATTGAACCTGCTATTGTATGGGTCGATCTGAGCATTTGTTGGGGTCTGAAACATTGGTGTTTGGTGCTGAGCATGCAGAGGTTTATTGGGTGATTCCTTTGGTGAAAGTCGTTGCAATCTGAAGATTACTATTGGCTGTTATGAGCTTCATTAACCAGGTCTGAAAGCTATTTTTTGAGTTGTAATGAAATTGGTTTATGACTGAAATTTTCTGATGTAAATTTCTGAGTAATAAATCTGGCCCTTATCCTTGTTAGCAAAGTTATTTTCTGGTTATTTTGCTGCTACATGTTATATGTTCATTTACATGTTGAAACAACTGAATGGCACATTGAAATATCAAGCAACAAACATTCTCAAACCTATCAATCAGCAAGTAGAAAACTCAGAAAAAAAAAATCAGGGCTCTTATATTACGCATTGCAATGGGTGTAGTGTTCATGGAAGAAGGTAGGCCCCTCACCTTCACTAGCAAGCAACTCACAAGGTGCAATCTCACTAAGCCTACATATGAAAAAGAAATGTCAGCTATCCTCCATGCTATGCAATAATCATATCCTTAACTATTAGGCCACAAGTTCCAAGTCAAAACAATCATCAAGCTTGAGATTTTTTTTGCAGCAAAGGGTGTCCTCTTAACAACAAAAATGGGTGACTAAAATGTAGGGATATGATTACGAGATTGTCGACAAGCAAGGTAAGGAAAATGCGGTTGTGAATGCCCTCTCCACTCAATATGAAGAAAAAGGCTCAATACTTTCTCTTTCCATCTTGGTACCCAATTGGATGGATGAGATTCAGCAGGAATGGGCTGCTAACTCAATAGTTCAAGACTGGGTTTATTTAATCTTCACCTCTCAGCTGAAGTCTCAGTTACTCATGGAATAGTCACTCATGCTTTTTGAAGGCCTGTGAGGGAGTGAGGCGAGATTTCTTTTATGATGACCTAAAGAAAGATAAGAGTTTTTTTCTGAATTTAACTGTGTGCAGTTTATTTGCATCAACGTTTCAGATCACACTCCATGATCCATCATCGTCCTGATGATAGATCGTGAGCTCTTGTTTCATCAGGACGATGATGGATCACATAGTGTGATCCAAAACATTGATGCAAATAAACAGCACACAGTTAAATCCAGAAAAAACACTCTTATCATAATGGACTGTGGAAATCTAATGTCTCTAACTAAAGAAAGATGTCAAGGCATTCGTAGCTGAATGTGATGTTTGTCAAAGGAATAAAAGGGGAAACTACAAAGCCCCAGGATTTTTGCAGCCATTTCTTATTCCATAGAAGGCTTGGACTAGTATTTCTATGAATTTCATTGTGGGGCTTCCAGTATCCAACAGTAAATAGGTAATATTTGTTGCAGCCTTGTAGGTGATCCCTTGACCAAATATGCACAGCTTTGTGCATTACCTCACCCTTACACTATTGTTCTGGTTGCCCAACACTTATTGGATTTTGTCTTCAGACTCCATGGCATGCCCTGCTCCATAGTCAATGATCATGATCCTACTTTTACCAACAATTTCTAACAAGAATTTTTCAAGTCATAGGACACCAACTTGAACATGAGTTTGTCAACAAATGCCTTGAGACTTTCTTGCATTGTTTTGTGTCTAAGCAACAGAGCTAATGGACCTAATGGTTACCCTTGGCTGAGTGGTGGTATAGTATCATTTATCATAGTGCTTACAAGATGACCTCCTATGAGGCCCTCTATGACACTCCCCCACCTTCCTTGGGTACTTATATTCCAGGTTCTTCCAGGGTACAGCCAAGCATGAGGAAATCTATTGGCCTTTTAAGGCCAATCTGGCCTTGGCACAAAATTGCATTAAACAGCATGTGGATCAGCATCGAACAAAACATACTTTTGACATTGGTAACTGGGTTTGGCACAAAATTTTATGGCCCTTACCAAGTGCTCCAACACATTATTGAGGTGGCATATAGGTTAGCACTCCCACCCTCTTCTAAGCTCCACCTAGTTTTTCATGTCTCTTACCTCAAGAAAGTGATTGGGAATATTGTACAAATTCCAACAGAGATACCAACATCGGATGAGGAGGGCTCCATAATACCATATGTTTAGAACCTGAAGTTATATTGGACGAGCACACCAAACACCTGACAATGAAAAGATAATTGATATTCATAATTGCATGTTTAAAAAAGGAGACGAAAGCTCCTTATAAAGAAAAGTACAAGACGATGTTTCTAAAAAGAAACCATCGTTAACAAAAGCGAACTAAAACAAAAATCAGAAAGATGCTAAAACAACTAAAGTTACTAAAAACTAACTAAAGCTAAGATGACCATTAATATTTTAATAGACAATGTTCTATTGATGAGATTCTAATACAGTGGAAGGGAAGGGGCTGCAACTTGAAGATGCTACAAGGGAACCTGCCAACATTCTCTTCAAGTTTCCTCATCTCAAGCTTTAAGGACAAAGTTTTTCAAAGAGGGAGGCAATGTTATGAACCCCATTTTTCTATATAGTGACCAGTATTAGTTAGGTGCATATGCTTTGTAAGTAACCCATAGGTCATATTAAATAAAGGTGTCAATGTATATGCTTTGTAAGTCATTGCGGTAGTTAGAAAAAAATATTTATCTCACATGCATGGGCTAATAATAGCTGTCTTTAGGAAGACTCTATTTATTGTATTGACTTCCCAAACAGAAAGCATCTTGGATATTTGTAATTGAAGTGTATGCTCAAAGTGGCGCCACAAAGATACTAAAAAATTCTATTTATTTCATTTCTACATATCTCTATGTGTACTGTTTTTATTCATTTTCCAGGTTCATTACAAGATCATAGATCTAATACCACTAAATGGATACTTGAGCAAAAATACACGGAAAACCTAACCCAAAATTCCAGCAACAGATAAGGAATTTTTTTTTTGTTTTCAGCAACAGATATATATTTTTTGTTTCTTTTTCATCATATGTATTCAAATTGGACCTACTAATCCAATAGACTTACAGGCATACCCAACATGCAAATTTGATCCCATTGTTGATCTTGATTCTGACGCAATGTAGACTGCAAATCAGGATTCAATGGGGACTCTACGAACTCCCTGTATGAATTTGCTAATTCCCTGTATCAATACCTGCTCCTGGGAGTTTCTGTCCCCAAAATGCTCAATTCCAGGCCTGAAAGATGGTCATCCCAAGCACCCAGCTGTTGTAGCAGCATCACCTTACAAAATGAGAGTTGAATGTTTTTAATTTTCAAAAATATTTTATTTTCTCCCTCCAGTGCTTCCTGTACTCCCTCAATCCAGTGATCCACAATCAAAGGCAGTTCATTCCTTAAACGGTGGCAGTTAACTAGTACATCCATCCCTCAATTGAAGGGGGTCAACTGGCCAAAACTAAAGGAATCTACCTCTTCCTAACCGAAGACAGAGCCATCCCTAACTGAAAGACTTAGCCGCTTATTCCACTAACAGATTCAACTACTTTATTCCAACTGAAAGACACAAAGAACTACAGTGCTACCTATCTAACTGCTACTCCTACACTACCGGTACACTCACTCAGCTAGCCGCCTTATTTCATTATTCCACTTTCCTATCTGAAAGTGTTTACAGTCCTATCTAAATGCTAAAGGAACTACACTGAAAGTAACTTAGTGCTACAGATTAGAAAGGGGGCATTACAATGGTCGACCTGGAGGTGCCTCACCATAACCATTAAGGTACTAACCCTTCTAACCAAAAAATATAATGAAGTACACTACTCATGTTGACACTTGCAATTAGACAAAACCATTTTGGGCTACATTTGCATAACATAACAAACGATTACAAGCCCATTCACCATCATAAGTAGGCAATGCTACACTAGGATAAGATTCAGAATTTGTGCCCATGTGCACTTGCTATTTGAAACATTTCCCTCTTCCTTCCTTATCATTGTGATTTTAACATGTATTGAAGCACAAGTACAGATCCAGTCCTATTTGTAGCAAGAAATTATAACCATCAGAGTCCCTTCTCAGGTAAAAACAATTTATTAAAAATGGTCGAACTCAAATTACTTTTAACTAGTTAAAATTGCATAGTTAATTTATTTAAAATTCAAGCTAATCTTTTAGAAATCTAAATTTTAGTCGCTTTCCAAGTTTCCTTTGTGTCTGCATTGGAACGAAATTGCAGCACATGTTTATTCATCAATTCGGTGAAAGCAAAACAAGTAGAGAAAAATATATATTCATTCTACTTATTTCTCAAGCGTTGCTTGATTACCTATCAGGTCCTATGAAGGATGATGGCAATGATGAATTCCCATATGTTGTGCTTAAGGACGATGTAAAGGGCATCTTACCTAGAGTTGAATGTAATGTCCCTCTTCGTTTAATGCTCTCTCGTGATGAATTTTTCTAATTTTTTTATTCCCGAGATTAGAAATATATCAAATTACAAGGGAATAAAGGGGATAATTAAATAAATGCTAAAAAGCTAAAGTTTAGTAAATTTATTTAATTATTCATTCTTTAAGTTTGGCAGGGCCACTTGAGCTATAATGTCTTTCACTAGCTGTTTAATTATGGCAGTTAATAAATGAAAATTTGCAAGGTCGCTTATTCTTTTATTGGGCGATTTCTTGGTAAAAGATAAAGCCGTTGATTTCTTTTGAAAATAGAAACAAGAGCCTTATTGGGGGATCGATTGTTTTTTTTGAAGAGAAGTTTAGCAACTCAGAAAGGATTAAAAGGCTCGACTTGGAGAGAAGACGGCATTCAGAAATTGTGTTGATTTTATTTCTTCATCGAGCTATGCTGCCATTTATCACCAGGACGAAAATCCTGAATGAATTGGGACGAAAACCCCATGTTACTGGATGGTATTCTCAAAATTGACTGTAATTTTGTGCATAAATGTGGTGTGCTACTTAGGAGTTGAATCACTGCCAACAGTGAAGGGACATGGCCTGTAAATCAATAAACATTGCTTGCTGAAGTGTCACGTGAGGAGTAAGGATTAATAATCTGCTTGTGTAGACGCTGGAGTATTCTCTATTCTGGGTCGCAGTTTCAAGAAGAGGTTCTGGGCGCATTATCATACTGCCTTGTATTCCAGAACAGTGTTTCTTTCAGGTTCTCTATCATTTTTGCCTAGCTGTTTCATTCCTGTAATACTGCAAGTAGTTAGGAGCTATTAGATGTATGTGCTTAGCTGCTCTTTAAGCCTGGGCGATTTCAAGTCAAATAACTGTAAGGTAAAATCTCAGAAAAAAGACACTGTTTACTTGCACTTTCATTTAATGAAAAGCTGTTCATTACTTCTGCAATAGTCTGTATGCAAATTTGTTGAATAAAAACATTTGTCAAACGAAATTTTCGCATAAACTTTTCATACTTCCGGGAAAGTATATTTCATTGAAATTTGAGCAACACTTGCATATGGGGGAGATGCAAAGCAGCAGAACCAGTACTAATACTTTGGCTTTGAGTGCCTACTAAGGCACAGTTACAATATTTTGATAAAATATATTTTATATTAGACATCATTGTACACATTTTGTATTTTGGAAATGATTGGAATGCATAGTGCCATACATATAATATAAATGATGCATATAACTATAGATTTTATTTTGACTAAATCCAAATTATAAAAAATACCAGTATTTGCTATAAACGTTTTCTTGCTTTTATAAATTTTAGCTTTAATGGGTCCTTTTTCATGCATGGGCATTATCTTTTACCACATTTGAACCATTCGCAATGAGTATGACTGACGGATCTCTTCTAATTTTCAAAGAACATATTTATCTATAAGTGTGAAGGTAAAGGTAGTTTTCTATTTCACTGCCGAGTCAAACACAAATTGAAGCATAAGATCCCACTTGTGGATAAAACATCTACTTCTTATGCACAACTGCCTCCAACATTTATTTTGCCAGTTATTACTAACGCATTTCTTTTCTTCTTTTTTCTCATTTCTACAAACAAAGCATGATACAGAGACTTCACTACCAGCATATACATAACATTAGACTTACTAGCAATAAACCTAAGTAGAATATATCATCACAAGTTACGACTATAAAACTTAAATCATGCCCTATTCATCACATGTAATTACTGCCAAACCTACTGTAAACACCACACAACAATTGTTTTTATGGTGCAATAATTCTGTCCAATGATGAACTAATAGATCTCTACTTGTCTGATGCATTATGTCACAGATTTGACTTATGCCTTATTCAGCCTTTGCAACCCAATATTATCATGACACATTCTTTGCCCAAGACTTTTCTATGCCCTCCTGCTTGCATTTTCTTCCCATTGCTTCCCTCTGGCTTCCTCTCCCTTTCCTCTTTATTTTTGTTTGATAGTCAGGGCCACCAATAACATCTGTCCAATCGCCCATGACAGTGAGGCAACTTCCTCAGCAATTGCAAAAGTTCTCCGGCAATCATGTAAGCATTGAGCCAGTTATGCTTCTATCACTGACAGTCTTGCCTTGCAAATCAGCAGCCTTGCAACACTTTGCTCAAAGGAAAATGAAGGTACCCTTAGGTGGAGACAAATCATCATAGATGCACCTAGAAGGTCATTTCATTCTCTATCCCTTTGAAATATGCACAGGAAGTCTCATTCTTATCCTAATCTATATATACACAAGTTGTAGGGATCATGAGGGATTGAAGAAATGTAGCTTGTGAGGGTCATGGGTGAAGAAATTTGTACTCTAATAAATTAATCCTACCAAAGCTGTTGTACAACCTCCCTTTGGTGCTGAGAGATCTACTATTGATTAAGCAACTGATCAATAAGGTGGGAGATTTTCCCAAACTAGATATAGAGCAGTTCGATTCTCAGTGAAGATTTGTGAAAGGCTGTATCATGGTCAACATCTCCATGCATATTCTGAGTATTTCTCATACCATAAAAAATTGATACATAAAATGGTTCTTGGATCCAATTTTTGAACTTCAAAGGTCTGCCTTTCGGGTGTTTTCGCTGTAATAACTTGGGACAAAAAATGGCGAAGTATCCCTCCCATCACAGCACTGATTCCCACACTCTTCTTTTGCAGAAATGAGTGAAAAGCGTAGGAACCTAGATGATGATTATTTAATCCAGAGGAATCAGGGAGGTTCTTGAGAAGAGGCCACTCATTCACATGCATTGCAAAGGAAGGACAAAGACAGCCAACTTAATCAAAGTTTAGCCTAAGAGCAAAAATTTAATTCAAGCAAAATCTCCATCCTTACAATTGTCCAGACACTCCAAAATGCAGAGGGCAAAGAACAGAAGTAGAGAGATTGCAAATTGGGGTTATGGATGCTGTTGGTGACGGATCCCATTGGACAATGGAGGCTCTTCTCTAATGAAAGGGAAGAAGGTTAATAGCAGTTCACGCCTAAATATTTTGTTGAGGGACAATTGAGTGATTTTTTGTGGTCATGTTATTGTGGGCTCTCTGTTTCTTAGTTTTTAAAGATAGCCTCAAAATTACCTTCTGACAATTGACAAATATAACTAATTCTAACATAGACTCCTCTAAAAATACCCATTGAAAGCTATTCCACTGACATGTTAGTACAACTAACTACAAATATCAATCATAATAGTTCAACACGATGAAATTTTTTATCTTGATTATACTTGGTGTGAATATTCAACAAATGCATCTGTCAAGATTAAGCATTGCTCACAACCATTACCTCAAAAACAATAATCATTTTCATGTTCAAGACTGATGTGTATAAAGTCTTACTTTACTTTGCTTTTTAGTATTTACAATCCCTAAATCAGCTCCTCTTAGAAGCCTTGTAAAAAACCACTAGATGATTGACTTCTTTTGCTACAAATAAGAGAATACATTCAAAGGCAAAGTGATCACCAACATCATTCAGAAATGTGAAAATCCAGCACAGCATATGCATCCCTACCAAGAGTCGTGTGCAGAAAATGGACTTAAAATCATAAACAAGTCCTACCAGTTAGTCCTATATTTTTTATGACCTCTTACAATGAGAATTTAAAATATTCCCTAGAAGCCTTGGTTTGAAGCAAAAGAAAAACAGATGGAGTTGAAATGACTGTTCTGTTACAGTAGTTGAACCATTATCACCAATGATAATGAATGAAGGCTTGCTCACCATTAATTTGTGAGTAGAAGAGCGATCTGCAATCTTTATAACGTTCATGTCCACACACATCCCACAGCTCTACAAAAAATTCTCTATCTTTTTCACCTTTGCTGCTTGTAGATGTAGAGCTGCCAGAACCTCCGTAAGTCATGAGCTGAATAAAAGAAAACAAAAGAATGTCAATGCCTAACGTCACTGATATTCAAATGCATCTCTGTAATAGACTTGAAGACAACATTAATCACCTTAATACCAACTTTACATCCCACTGTCTGCTGGATGTTATAAACAGGTGCACCATTGACTATGAAGTGAACAATTGATGATTTTCCCACACCTGAAAAAATCTCAGAACAGTTAACAGATGATATATGACCAGCTCTTAGTGCCAAAAGAAACATTTCGTACATGTAACTCTTCCAATGAGCAAATCCCCATTAAGAGGGTAATCAACACTCAAAAGGGCATAACATATCCTCTTGGATATTGCTAGAGAAAGATCATTTAAAAATGAATTTTGATGGGGTGGCCAGAGAAAATCCAGGTTCAACTGTTACTAGGGTTGTGTTTCAGATGTCTTGTGGGGCCTTTGTGAAAGGGCCTCTTGCTTTTTAGGTTGCAAAACCAATAACAAAGCTTAGGACTTTGTTGCTTTGGAAGGCATTGAAGTGTTGCTTGCTTCAAGGTGGAAGATGTTGCAGGTTGAAGGTGATTCCCTCCTTGTGATTAATGGTCTAGTGGAAAATCAATTACAAGATAGGTGTTTGACTAGTATTATTGATGAAGTCTGGGACTTATGTAAGCTTTCCAACTTAATTGTTTACCATCACTGTTATCGGGAAAGCAACTCAATAGCAGATAAGCTAGCCAATACAGGGGTCAATCAATTTCCTTTCTTATCTAAGATCAGTTCAAATCCAAAGGAGTGGAACATTATGGATGATTTACTAAAGGAAGCTGAGCATGGGAGGGATATTATTATCAAACTAACTTTTGATCCCCAATGTGACTTTGATAGGATTTTCATTATCTTCTCTCTCCTAATGATGGATCACAGAGTCTAATCTGAAATGTTGATGCAAATAACTACTACATATGCAAATAACTACTAAACATGGTTCAATGAGTTTGACTCAAAAACTACACGGTTGAATCCTGATAGCAATATCATAATTTGACACGCTGTGGAAAATACCTCCTACTTATCAACTACTACACAGTTACAGCCGGAAGCACTCTCTCACAAGATTTTCAATCATTATTTTTTGTTGATTTTTGGGTTTGATCAATGGGATGGTGCTAAGCGGACATCAAATGCATGTGCCTTGATAATTGTAGCATCCTGGCTTGCCTTACACATGTGACACTTTGATTTCATTGACCGCTCTGTGTGCTCTACTATGTGACACTTTGATTTCATTGATTTCATTGATTTCATTTGGAGTTGTTTTCTGCTGGGTCTTGTTTCGTTCAAGTTTTTGGCAGAGATTTGCTCTCCAGTTTTCATCAATGGTTTTACTCTTTGGCTTTTGGCAGGTGAAGGGCATTATAAAGCATAGCATTATGAGGCTGTCGGATAGGCATCTCCATAGAATTTTGAGCATCCAAGATCTCTACATGCTGCATTTTGTCAAGAAAGCGCTCCCCGAGGAAGCGCTAATGAACTGAGGTATTGTTCAAACAAAGGAGATCATTCACAATCTGGGGGTCAAGGTTTCAGATTTCTCTTCTCATGAGGGAATCTTCCCATTAGTGGAATCTTAGTAGAATCAAACCGGAAGAAGACATTATTCTTTTAGGTGAGAATGTGGAGGAGGATGTATGTGGTGATATTACTGATTTACAACACCTACAGTAGGAGGTTGAGCATCTCCAGTCTGTGATGCAGTCTCTGCTGAAGAAACAAGTGGACTTGGCAATTTATTGCCAAGATCTGTCCTTATGCTTGGAGAATTTGTGTGTGGTTTTGAGGAATGGCTGCCTTGAGATTAGATGTCCTTACAATCTTCCCATGATTTTGAAAAGTGGTGTCTCTAAGGCTACTGACAAGGCATCTTTGGAGTCGGTTGTCTATGTAGCTTCTAAGGATGAGGACACTCTAAACCCATCCTGTTGATTTGGCTGTGGTGTAGATGTTTTCTGTTGGATATAGACTTGTAAACAATAGTTTGTACTCTCATACTCAATATGTTTGTTGTCATTGTTGGTCGTGTGTAGTTTTTTGTATTTTTATGGCCTTAGTTTAATGGTCATCTTTATACATGGAAATTTAATCTTTGTGAGAGGGCCCTATAAAACCATCACCTAGATTATCAAAAAAACCCCAATAAGCAAAGCATCTTCTTCTAGTCACACCCACATATTGATCATTTTAATTGTAAGATGGGTAAGTTCATTTTGGTACCAAAACCACAAAGTTATAAACAAATGAGGATTCATTAAGATGAATTGTGTATAATCCATAGCAGCAAAAATCTTTTGGGGAAAAAATCGGATTTAAAAAAAAATGTAAAAAATTATAGAAAAAGAGAAAAACTTTTTTTTTGAATTTGAAAGGCTTTGGAATAGCATAGTGATATAGAGAGCAAATAAAATAAAGAGTTTAACTAATGAATTGTAGAAAATAGATTTTTGTAGTTTATATTCATATCACTGATTACATTGCATTGCACATCTTTCAAACTCAAAGCATTACTTCACATTGCATAACTAATATCTAGATGTTGATAGATAACAAAATTTCATTTGCAATATAGTTTTTTACAAAGTCAACCTAAGCAATTATGCAATTACTTAACATTGCATAATAACTAGGAGCAGCTGCCAATTGCATTTGCTTGTCATGGCATTCCATGAGACTACATTTCTTTGAGGTATTTTTTCAAACAGTTCACTGCCTTGTCTATGCTACCACATTTTTCATACATGTCTACCAAAGCATTTTATCAAACAGTTCACTGCCTTGCTGCTATGGCTAAAAGCCTAAACCAGATGCTTTCGAACAAGCTATGGATGCTTGGAAAAAATCTATCAAAGCATAATAGTAATTTTTCATACATGTCTACCAAAGCATTTTATCAAACAGTTCACTGCCTTGCTGCTATGGCTAAAAGCCTAAACCAGATTTCGAACAAGCTATGGATGCTTGGAAAAAATCTATCAAAGCATAATAGTAAGCAATAGCATAGACAAGGCAGTGAACTGTTTGAAAAAATGCCTCAAAGAAATGTGGTCTCATGGTGATGGAATGCAATGACAATCCATAGCAATTTGCTTGTCATGGCATTCGTTATAGCATTCCATCACCATGAGACCACATTTCTTTGAGGCATTTTTTCAAACAGTTCACTGCCTTGTCTATGCTACCACATTTTTCATACATGTCTACCAAAACATTTTATCAAACAGTTCACTGCCTTGCTGTATGGCTAAAAGCCTAAAATAGGTGCTTTCAAACAAGCTATGGATGCTTGGAAAAAATCTATCAAAGCATAATAATAGCAATAACATAGACAAAGGCAGTGAACTGTTTGAAAAAATGCCTCAAATAAATGTGGTCTCACGGCGATGGAATGCCATAACAATCCATAGCAATTTTCTTGTCATGGCATTCCATGACCATGAGAACACATTTCTTTGAGGCATTTTTTTCAAACAATTCACTACCTTGTCTATGCTACCATATTTTTCATACATGTCTACCAAAGCATTTTATCAAATATTTCACTGCCTTGCTGCTATGGCTAAAAGCCTAAAACAGGTGCTTTTGAACAAGCTATGGATGCTTGGAAAAAATCTATCAAAGCATAATAGTAAGCAACAAGCTATGGTCTTACGATTTTTTTTTGTGAGAAAATCAGTGCATTTTTTGCAGGTTCTAAACATGTTTTTTTGGCAATTTTGCAGTTTGAAACTGGAAAAAATCGTCCAGCCTGCAGATTTTTTGCAGATTTATGCTTCTATGGTATAATCAATGTAATCATGCACATATACAAACAGGCTTTTAAAACTAACTCACTAAATAATAAAAAATAAAAAATAGACATATGTCAAATGAGAATACCTAGTAGAAAGGAAGATCCCAGATAAAATTCATCGAATATTTGAAGTTGTTATTGTTAGGAGCCTTACGTCCTAACTCTTTTATCTTCTATTAAGCATTAAGAAATAAAGACTTAGGAGTATATGCTTCATAAGTTGTTCCATGTGCTAAGTAGAATAAAGTATGTATCCAACATGTATGGGGAAGTAGTAGTTGTCTTTAGTTGAGCAATATATATTGTAGTGCCTAAGCAAGAGAGAGTCATCTTGAATATTGTTTTGTATTGAGCATTGCTCTAATGCACAACCACCTTGAAGCAGCCAGTGATATATTCCAATCGATTTGGCAATATCCATAAAGATTCCTTCATTTTGTGTTGACTTACACTGCTCATGACATTTTTAGTTTCAGATAATCTGTTTGCAGGAAGGACCATCAAATCCAGTATCAAAGCACTTTCCAAGGCTAGCTCCATTACAGCTTTGAGAGTTTTGGCATCAGTTTGAACCTTTTTTTTCCTGCAGCAATCATTTTTCCATGGTAATTTTTTTCTGTCAATAATAGTTTTTGGCTAGAATTCTATACTAGGGGTTTGCAAAAGTTCTTAGACAGCTGTCATTTTTCACTAAGCACATGGCATTCATGTGTGATTAGAGGTGGGATTTGACCCATCATCGAGTGCCCTTGGACAAAATTTGTGTACAGTCATGAGCCTCCAAATATCTTCAAATATATTAGAAGACACAGTAGATCTAGGAGAAGCTTAACCCTAGGCAGCCATCAATTGTCTGTAATCTGTGGTGCACTGGTAAGTACTTAGCTATGAGAAGTTACTTGCTTTATACTTCAGAGATAGAATAGTGTGGCTAAATACAGTGGACTCAGTAGTTAAAGTTCTAAAGGATTGGACCTGAAACTATTTACAAACAAGATCAATATCTCTGAGCCCATGGACTAGACACACCCAACATAGAAAAAAGCCTACATTCTTGAACCCTACCCATGATAAATTTGGGCATGCGTGAGGGATTTGATGCCATCACCACCAATAGTTTTGTAAGAAAAGCATATGCAACAGGTAAAGGGATCCGAAACTTCTAGGGAAACAAAATTACAAACCATGGAATTGCAGAATGAAACTATTTTAAGAATGTATAACCCTTGGGGCAAGGTTAGATTGAAAAAAGGATTGGGCAGATTTTTCTGGTCATTATGGCACCTATACCACTATGACCTCTTGTTGAGCTAATTGTTTTGATATATAACTCTAGTAACCCTTTCTAAAGCACCTAAGTGACCTATAAACAGTTGATGGTCACTATTCACAAGACCTATACCACCATGAACCTCTTGTTGAGCTGATTGTTATGATATATAATTCCAGTAAATCTTTCTATAGCCAAAACCAAGTGATGATACCACCAAGAGATTCCAATGCATGCCTTGGCTAAAATAATCACACCCCACACTATGAAGGTTAAAAGGTGCTTCAGAAAGTATCCTCTAACCATCCTTGTTGATTTAGGCAGCACCCATAACTTGATGGATCCTAGAGTAGCTAAATAAGCGAATTGTTGCATATACCCATGCTCCAATTTTGAGGTCATAATAGCTAACGAGGGGACACAGGCTTGCAAGGGTAAATGTATGAAGTTTTATAAACATCAAGATCTTAGTGAGAAACTACAATTTGAAATTAAGTATGTCCTTCCATTAGGTGATTGTCATGTGGTTGGAAAGCACAATGGTTATGCATGTTGGGATCTATCTTATGGGATTTCTTGGAAATGCAGTGTTCCACGAAAACACGTTTCCCCCCTTTTTGGCCGCGTCTCGAAGACGAGGACGTTTCCGAGACAGGGAAACAGGTACGCAACGTCTCCCACCGTCCCACCACCACCACCGGTGCTCCGCCAGAGACGGGGAAACATCTCCGCATTTCCCAAGGAGACGTGGAGACGTCTCCAAGTCTCCTTGGGAGACTTCTCCACGTCTCCAAGTCTCCTTGGGAGACTTCTCCACGTCTCCACGCCTTCTTGGGAGACGCCTAGGCATTTCTCGAGAGGCGGGGAGACGTCTAAACGTCTCCCGTCGCCCCACGTCAAATGCAACATAAAAAATTTAAATTTAAATAAAGAAGTTCAATTTTTGGGGGTTGGGGGGTAACCCTAATTTGACACCTTGTGGAGTCCAGCAATTCCAGTGATGAGGAGTTTGCAGATGATTAGAGGCCTCCCTTCACTACATTTTGAGTTTTGACATTTTGGCATTTTGTCTTTTGTAATGCTATTGCTATTAGTATTTGTATTTACTATTTGGCATTTGCTACTCATTGTAATGATGAATCATGTAATCATCTTTATAGACTTTGTTATATCGCATATGACATCAGATATTCATATTTTCGATATAATAGAAATCTCCAATTTGACAATTTCATTTGTCAAATTTTATTTAGCAATTAGCATTCAAGAAATCTTCGTATTTAGATTTAGTATTTCAAATTTTGCTATGTTATAATTTTACTAATTTCCTATAGTTTCATTTGAAATGTAATTCTTATACTGTTATATATCTTTTCAAAACTAGTTTTTCAAGAACTATAAGTACATGTATAACTATATCAGCACCACCACCCCGCCACCCCCCCCCCCCCCCCGCCGTCCCCAAACTTAGGCTCTTTGTCCCCCCGTCCCCAAAACCCATCCTGTCATCCCCACGTCCCCAATGCCTATGGAACACTGTGGAAAAGTCATTATATGGGGTTCGTACAAGGTTATGGCCCAACTTTGTGCTGTACAACTCATTGAATCGGTAGACTCAAATCAACCTTCAAAGTTGCAAGAACTCCCAACATAACACACCACAATATTTGAGGAGCCACAAGAATTTTCTCCTTGACATTCACATGATCATGCAATTCAATTGATTCTGCCCTTAGCACTAAAGAAAACATTCTTTGAGTTCTAAAAGATAATTTGACAATAGCCCAAAACCAAAGGAAGCAGCAAGTAAGTTGACAGCACTTGGATCCATACAAATAAACATCCTTGAAGCTAAAATGCAGCCAAAATTAGCACCCAAATTCTATGGTCAATATCAATTTTTACAGTGGATTAGACTAGTTGCATCCAAGTTGGACCTTCCATCATCTTCCAAGATCCATCCTATTTTTCATTTATCCTATTTGAAGCAGGTCCTTGGCCAGCACAATCAAATTTGAATAGCATTGCTAGAGCTCAATAAAGAAGGATTCATTATCTTAGAAATGGAGGCTATTCTGGATCATTGTTCATGCCAACTCAGCCACCACACTAGAACACATGTGTTGGTACAATGGCAATGGTCCAAGCCAGAAGTCATGATTGGGAGCCACTCTGCCAATTCCAGCAGCATGTTAGCACCCTTACATCCTAACTCTTTTATTATGTACTAGGTATTAATAAATGAACGTTTGAGTGCAGATGCTTTGTATGCTGTCCAATAAGCTAATTAGAATAAAAGTATTTAGCCCACATGTATAGGGAAGTAGTAGTTGTCTTTAGTTGTGCAATATATAGTGTGCTGACTAGGCAAGAGAAAATCATCTTGATTGTCATTTTGTATTGAGTATTACTCTAAGGAGGCAGCCACCTTGAATCAGCTAGTGATATATTGTAATCAGATTGGTAATATCAATAAAAATCGCTTCATTTTGTCTTTATTTACAGTGCATGTGCTATTTTCTGTTTTGGATATTTGTTTACAGGAATAACCATCACAGATACTTCTCACACATATTCAACAAAAAATGCTGATATAATTCCACAATTAATGAGTACGTGGACTTCATATATGTACTTATAAATTGGTGAAATAAAATAGAAATTTCAGGAGATACGAACACTTCAATATTCCACTGACCATTCATGATATAACTAAAAAAAAAACATCTATTGTGGATCTATACAATTTCAGTATGGCTGAAAATTATAATCTAAATGAAAAAATTTACACAATTTCAGATGCCTCTGCTTAACATGCAGGGGCATACTCAAATAAGTTGATAATTTTCATCCCAATTTGTAGTTCCATATATTTATTCTATTATTCATGGGAGAAGGTGCTCTGGAACGATACACCCCACAGAGATGGTTCAGGATAGTCCAATCTTGAGAAGAGCCTGCAGATCAAATAAATTTCACTAAATACACCAGAAGAATTGTTCATTTTCACTCTTGTGCTAGAGAGCTTCATGCCTGGTTCAACATCTAAAAAAAAGAAATACTTTGTACCCATAGCATTTAACCTCATTCTCAGCATGGAAGTTAAATTCATTTCCTTAAACTTTTCAGTGAGAATTTTGCTAGTGAACTAGTGACAATTTGCTTAACATCAATTGTACAATCCTATAGGCTACTGACTTTGAAGAGGTTGGTGATGTAAGGTAAGTCTTGGTATCTTCATTCAACTCAACAAAAAATATTGGAATCGAGCTTTTAACTGTTTACTTTAATTACTTGTTACTCACTCCAGTCAAGCAATAAGATTAAAATTTGCATATTTCTTATTCAGGAAAAAAATATATATTTGACCCTTTCCAATAACTTGTGCAGTTATCTATCATACCATGTTGCTTTGTTCACACACCGTTGGTTATTTTGTTGCTCAACTTCCTTCGCCATTGTACTCATTCCTTAATATGTAAAATTTATTTCTATGACCCAGAGTTGTTAGCACATGACCTACTCAGCATGCAGCAAAATCTTTTGGTGCTCAATGTCTTCTAAAATGTCCCTTTTGGTACATACACAATAATTCACCAACTGTTTTGTATTCTGTGGATTAACATAGCATTCATCTCTTGTTTTGACATGCAAATTGTTGCTGAAGTATGCTGCATTAATGTTTATAGGTTACAAAGTCGGTTGCACAATGGAAGAGCATTTCCATGATCAGGATTAATCATCATGTGACATCATTTAGGATCCTCTGGAAACTACTGATCAGCTCATGGGCATAAACTACAGTTTCGACCCAGGGGAATGAAGCTCTTAACTGGCAGGAATTTATGTGAGATACTAAATAGTAAATACATATGAGAGACTTGTTCAAATACTTATTCACATCAAGACTCGCAATGCCAGAGATGGGCAAAACCATTTTTGTTCTATAGTCTTGGAATTGGAAAAACCCTACACCTGGTCTCTGATTAAGGGAACAATAGTGGCATTCCTTCAAAAACATCACTGCCACTACCAACGTCTCGGATTGCCTTCCTCTACCAAAATACTCTATGCACTTAATCTTTCCTTATGGGTAGTTGTATGAGTAAAGTTCTAACCGTTCCTTAAAGTTTGTGTTACTAGTTCATCTTTCATCCTTGGTATTGAATCATTGTGTGATTCTCTTCTATTAATATATTGTGCTAGTGCTGATTTGTTTCTGATATTTGTCTAGTTATTTCCAAATCTAAGTTATAATTTGATATATTTTGGCATTTTGGGTTCTTTACAGTGGTATCAGATGGTAGCCCGTCTTTTCTCGTTTTTTGGTAGAAGAGGTTAATCACAAGAAGAAGAAAAAAAAGCAAAACGGAAACTGTACTGGCCAGCATTCCAAATTAAAGCAAGCAGCACCAGCTTTAGTCGTTCAAATCATAGTTCATCGTGGACATTGCTACTATCATTACAAGAAGTCTGGCATTTCCACTACCAGTGCTTATTTATCATCTATCTCAGGTTCCTTGGTTTAATGGCTGATTCTATAAACAATAGCCTAGTCCTGGCTTGTTTATAATTCCTGGCTTGTACCTTTCTTTGATACCATTCTTGAAAATTATCGTGCATTATGTCAAGCCTTTCTTGTCTGTGGATCTATCTTAAGTAAAGCCTCGTAATTCTGCAATAATTTGATTATATTTCATGCTCTCAGATGATATCAGAAGACCCAAAACTATGACAACCACTAGTGAGGTCCTGTAGATTTTAAGATTTATATCCCACCACAAGCTTCTTATATCAGCTGATATATGACAATATAATTTACAAGCAGATATGATATTTTATACTTATCTTGATATGTTGCTCAAAACCTAATCCACATTATATAATATTATAAATTGATCAAAACGGACCTTTATGTGGAAGTGTTTTCGGGCAACATAAAGGTAACTTCCAGTTTAATTGCTAATTAAATGGCCGACGTTCTTAGTAAATAAACTACAGGAAGCAGCACAATAAAAACTTCATTAGATCTTGCGTTTTATGAAGCAATTAAAGCCCATTTGAATGGCTTTAATACATATTCTTTGAAAGAGGTCGATAAATTAATGATAGGGTCATTTAGAGATCTAGGTTTTCATCAATGTGTCTAAATTTCTACTGGATAGTAGCTTAAAACAAGATGCAGGACAAAACAACATCAAATGTTATCGTAATTAAACTACTGAAGCTGTCGCAAAATAGCGCGCAACTCACTTGGTCTAAACATTACAAATTATAAGCTTCAATGATCCAAAAATTAAAATTACCTGAATCTCCGACAACAAGAACCCTCACTTGCCCGCATGGCGAAAACCCGTTTTGCTCTCGATTTCTATATCTATCTCTGTCCTTGTCACGCCGAAACATTTCTCCCAAATACAAATACCGAAAATAAACCCTGCTAATTTACTCCGTGCAACAAACAATCGCTCGTTGAACCTATTAGCCCCTCGACTGAAAGCAAATTCAAGCTAAAATCCGAAATACATTCTGCAAGCTCTCCCACAGCAAAAATGTCGGTCATCTCGGTACACTGACAGAAAAAAGATCCAGAAAAACCCCAATGTTTGCCAAATAGCGTTCAGAAAAGATCCTTTTCTCAGACTGATCACAAAAACGTTTCGAAAAAACTATACAGATCTTGAAAATATACATCCTTAGGCACGTAAAGTCGGAATGGGTACTACTAAAAATGATTCAAAGGTTTGAATTGCAAAGTCCAAATCACCCATCAGATCGGGCTTATTTTTGGCTTAAAATAGACAAGAAGGCTATCAAACTCTGGAGAATTCTGAGAGGAATTTGTGTTGAAATCCAGATGGAAAGTCCGTGCACGAGGATTGGAGAAGATTGTTGTTAAATAGGAAGGACTGTTGACAAGCTAGGACAGAAAGTAGCCTAACGGGCAGATCCACGAGGTTTTGATTTGTTTTTGGTAGCGGCACTTTGCTCTTTGTGTAAAATGTTGTTAATAACAATTTAATTTAAGTTATTTAGCCTATGTGGAAGTGCACGGATAAAGGGTCTTCCGTTGGAAAGGTCTGCATATCAAGAAATTTCAAGTGCATATAGTTTTTATTTATCATCTTTAGGCGGATGCGGATACTACTTGTTTATTCTAATAGAGAATTTTTACTCCTCGCCTTTATATAAGAAGGGGAACTATTGTTATCGCCTCAATCTTGTATATTAAAATTGTGTTTTGGGAATGGCGCTGGAAAATAAAGCTAAAGTATAGTTTATGTTTCGGGGAATATTTAGAAAAAGTGAATTTATTTTCCTATTTTTGCGATTCTGTGATTGGCGGTGTAATTTTTCTCGTGGTTTTCGCATTTTGTAAATATTTTTAATAATTATTATTATTGTAGGGAGCTTTGCTATTGGAAATATTTCATGAGTTTGTTTGTATAGTCATGTCTTGCCATGGACTCTTCGTGGGGACACGTGGCGTCTTCAGCGGTACATTTGTATTTACTATTTGCGTCTTTTTAGAGTTTGGGAATGGCGTCGGAAATTACAACTAAAGTATAGCTTATGTTTGGGGGAGTATTTAGAAAAAGCAAAAAAAAAATCTCTTTTTGCAATTTTGTGATTGGCGGGTATAGTTTTTCTCGTCGTTTTGGCATTTTGTAAATATTTTTAATAATAATAATAATAATAATATTATTATTATTATTATTATTATTATTATTATTATTATTATAAGGAGTTTGGCTATTGGAAATATTTCATGAGTTTGTTTGTATAGTCTGTCTTGCCATGGACTCTTCGTGGGGACGCGTGGCGTCTTGAGCAATACATTTGCATTTACTATTTGCATCTTCTCATTTATAGTCATCATTACTGTGTTATGGTGTGAAGGTTTAATGATGTCGACCGAATTGTTCTCCACGTTGTTTGTTCATTGGGTTAGGTTGTTTGATGAGGCTAAAGGGTTTTTCATCTACAGTGTTGGAAGCCAGAAAGGTGGCATTTGTAAGTTAGTGTATCTTTTATGCTTTCAATTTTTTGTTTCTTTGTTGTTTTGGTCGGATTGTTCGATGAGGGTGAAATTGGTGTCTTTTGAGAGGGTTTATGTGTACAATTTTCGTATTGAAGAATGAATCATTTGTAAGTTCCTACATCTTTTACAGTGTCGTTTTATAGTTTTTTACATTTCAGCATTTTATCGTTAATTTCTAGTGTGTGCACTCATTAAGCTCCTCTATATTGAAAGGGTTTGTATCTGTTGTATGGGGAGTGAAAAATGAAGCCTTTGTAAGCTTGTATGTCTTCTACAGTTTCGTTTTATAGTGGTTTACATATTTGCATTTTATGGGTGAATGTGTATTGTTAGTTGTTTGCATTTTATCTATTTATGTCTATTCTTCGCTATTCTTTATGGGTTAGTGTTTGTTGTCGAGTTAAATAGTTAGTTGCATTTCAATGTATCTGATGAAGATGAGAATAGTTCGTATTTTAAATATTTTTTGGGTTTTGAGGTTCTAATTCTGTTAAGGAATGTATTGTTTGTGTTGTTTGTCCATTTGTTTGGTTTATGTTTGTGAGTGTAGATATGGGTTAGCCTTTCTTGTTTGGTACTTTGCAATTGGCGGCTGCTTTTATGGGTTGTTGTTTGTTGTCGAGTTGAATACTTAACACCGTAATCCGTTAATGTGGATTCCTTTGTTATCCATGATTAAGAATGGAAATAGTTGGTTGTGATTATAGCTTATCTTCGGGGGAATATTTAGAAAAAGCAATTTTTTTCCTTTTTGCAAATTTGTGATTGGTGAGTGTAATTTTCCTCGTGGTTTTGGCATTTTGTAAATACATTTACTATTTGTGTCTTCTCATTTATTGTGAGTGGGGTGTAGTGCAGCTATCATTTCTGTGTTATGGTATGAAGGTTTAACACTGTCGCCAAATTGTTCTCTACGTTGTTTGTTCATTGGGTCAAGTTGTTTGATGAAACTGAAGGGTTTTCATCTACGGTGTTGGAAGCCAGGAAGGTGGCATTTGTAAGTTAGTTTATCTTTTACGCTTTCAATTTTTCATTTATCTGCTACTTTCGTTGGATTGTTTGATGAGGATGAAATCGGTGCCTTTTGAGAGGGTCTAGGTGTACAATTTTGGTATCAAAGAACGAAGCGTTTGTAAGTTCCTACATCTTTTACAGTGTCATTTTATAGTTTTTTAAATTTCTGCATTTTATGGTTAATTTTTGGTGTGTGCATTCATGCATTGCAATTGCATTTGAATTTATTAAATGAAAATGAAAATTAGTTGAAATAAATGGAAAAAGTCTGGGTATAAAATCATTAAACTCATCTCTGTTGAAAGGGTTTATATTTGTTCTATGGGGAGCGAAAAACAAAGACTTTGTAAGCTTGTGAACGTGTATTGTTAGTTGTTGTTTGCATTTTGTGTGTTTATGCCTATTCTTCACCATTATTTATGGATTAGTGTCTATATGTTTGTCCATTGTGATGTCCCCTTTCTAGCCAATTAGTTCATGGTTTGTCGTTAGCCCTTTTTGCCATGATCCCATGGGCTAACTTGGGCATTAGAGGGATCCTGAGGGTTTTTGGCCTAGGCATTTCCAGTTTCAAGCCAATCCGAGTTGATGTAATGTCCTCGTTTTTAAGGAATAATTATTATTTTAATTATTTAATGTTACTAAAAAGTGCAAAGTCAAAAAGGTAATATTAAATAATTATATTAATGGGCTATAAAGTGACTTAAGTGAAAAATAAAATATTAGGTCACATCAAGGAGTCACACTAACGAGTCACATCAAGGGGTCACATCAAGGAATATTAAAATATTCTTCTAAAAGCTTGTTGGACACTCTTCTTGGGTCTTTCTGGAAGATCAAGGAGTTCTTTATCAAGGGGAGTTGAGAGCTCATTTAGAATGCTTGGTTGGAGAGAAATTGATATTGCTTTCCAGTCTCTGCTAGAGATTGGATTTCTTGGGGCTTTGGGGACGAAATCCCTCATTGCTAGCTTCTTCTTCGCTGTTGAAACATACAATTAGGAAGATTTTAATATAAAAATCAAATTTCTATTGTTGGCTGAAGATTTATTATATGCTGGAGACTTCGTTGTAGCTGGAGATTTCTTGTATTCTGGAGTCCCATTTGCACATTTGAAAGGGGTTAGTGAAAGTGTAACTAGTTTTCAGATTATTTGTTGTGCTAAATCTTCATGTGTTGGTTGTACACTTTCTAGCTGGTTGTACATTTCCCTCTTGCTAGTGTTCATCCATACACTGCAGTTTGATCATTGTGGTTGTTGGTTGGAGGTTTATTGGAGGTGTTTTGGAGAAGGAAACAGGCTGCAAGTGTTATTCTTGTATTGCAATGAGTTCATGCGTTGATGGGTGTATTTTATAAGGCATTTGGAGACCATTTTGTACTACAGTAGACATAAATTCATTGTTGAATTTTATGGGTATGTCTGATTTAGATAATAGAGTATATTTCATGATCTAGGTTGTCTTTACTTTGTCAAAAAATTGAATATTTAATCCTAGGGAAAAATTTGGAATTTTCAGTTGTATTCCTCATTGTAATTTCCAATTGTCAGTTTTAAATGTTGCAATATATTTCCTATTGTTACTACATTATTTGGCATGGTCAAACTTTTAAAAAATGTCCAAAAAGAACTCACAAAATGCACCAGGTGACAACTAAACTACAAAAACCCAATTTATGAAATTATTGGATAAGGGGTGTTGTTACAATGGTATCAGAGCTAAAAATCCTGCCATCATGTCGGGGGTTCTAGCATGAACAATTCATGATATGTCAGTGAATGAAATACCACCATTAACTCATCATTACAACACTCAGAGAAATAGAGCATTCTTGAATACAAGGCTAGAAGATCACAGAGCTACAGGTGAACAGAATACAGGGAACATGGGAGAGAGAAGGGATATAGGTGAGGAAAGGTTTCTACAGTTGTTAGACACATTAGCTCAGGGGAAACGTTTAGCTTAATAGAGGGCTTAAGAATAGAGTCAAAGAATGGAGTTAATGATGCAGATGATAGCTAGGAAAATGGGACTGAATATTAATGCTAATATTGGTGGAGGAAATAATGGACAGAATGGAAACAATGGTCAAAATGGGGGAAACGGAGTAGGAAATGTTGGGGACAATTTTGCACATGTAGCCCAACCAACTAGGACAGTGAGTTCAAGACCCTTAATACCTACATTTCCACCTAGAGTATAGGCACAACCAAAAGTTGAACCTCAGATCACTAATATACAGGACCAGCTCAGGAGAGATTGGGAAGTTGGGGGTCCCAAATTTATAGCAGCCATTACTCTCAGGGACTACATGGATTTGAGGATGAAACACAGGCCATGGACTGGTGATAGAAACCAAAATTATGAGTTGAGGAAGAAAGTGGGGAAGCTGCAATTATCGTATTTTGATGCATCAGGAAAGACTATAGCACGTGCTTGGGTGCAAAAAGTTGACACTTATCTCCAGCTAAATCCTATGCCTGGGGAGGAAGCTATAAAATATGCAACTATACATTTGGAGGGAGTTGCACATGAGTGGTGGCACCATGGCATGGTCACCATGGGTCATGCACAGATCACCTCGTATGTGGAGTTCACAGAGAGATTGATAGAGAGATTTGACAAGAAGGACCCAGAATTGCACTTTAAGGAGCTTGCGTAACTCAAACAATGGGCACCTTTGGAGACTTACATTGCGGACTTTCAAAAGCTTTTAGTATTGGTTACAGATGTATCTGAACGAAGGATTTTGGTTTTGTTTATGGATGGGCTTGCGGATCCAATCAAGGGTTGGATTAAGGCTCTCAACCCACCCTCACCATAGGAAGCCATCAAGAAAGCAAGGGATATGGACTCCTCTACTTAAAAAAACAAATTTCAATCTAAGGGGTTTCCCTCTAAAAAGGATAAGGATAGAAAACCCTTTCATAGAGATTCCCATCAACCACGAGAATATTTGAAAAAACTTGATAATGATCAGCTTAATGAGCTCAAGAGAAATAAACTATGTTTCCATTATAGAGAGCCATGGGACCTCTCACACAAATGTGCAGCAAAGGCTAAGGCCAAATTGATCGAGTACTTTTCTGCAGAGGAGTCAGCATATGAGGGTTCAAAGCAGTCTTTAGAATTAGAGGAGAGTGAGGAGGAGAATGCATTAGAAGAGGAATTTGGTGATGAGAAAATAATCGCACGGTTGACAGGAGTCCAAAAGGCAATTACCTTTAAGGTGCGGGCTATGATACAGGGTCAACAAGTGATCTCATTGATAGATACATGAGCCACACATAATTTTATTGATGCTTGGTTGGTGGCCAAGAAGGGCCTACAAACTAAGCATGATGGGTTTAGGGTGATGGCGGCTAGCAGACATAAACTCTCATGCACACATAAGATCACCAACTTACACATGCAGCTAGGTGATTATGATCTTGTTGATGATTTCTATGTTGTGGACATGGGGGACTATGACGTAATATTGGGTATGACATGGATGGAATCCTTAGTGGAATTCACCTTCAACTTGGAGAAGTTGGAGATGAGGTTTGAACATTAGGGTAGGAAGGTAGTGCTTCGAGGCCTTTTAGATGGGGGACTTATAGTTGTGTCACTGAAGAGAATGGAGAAATTGTTTAGACATGAGTAGGTAGAGTAGGCAGCAGAGTGTCTTGTCATGCCTATAGTCCTAGAATAGCAGGTTAAGAGTTACCCTATGGACATTCAAAAGATTATTTCTAGGCACGATAAGGTGTTCGGTAGCATACCTCATAGGGTTCCTCCAGAGAGAGGGATTGAGCATGTTATTGAGTTGGAAGAAGGGGCTAAACCAGTGATTACCACCCCTTACCGTCATCCTAAAAAACATAAGGATGAAATAGAGAAGGCAATAAAAGAGTTATTAGAGATGGGCCATATCAGACCAAGTACGAGTCCATTCGCTTTTGCAGTAATGTTAGTGAAGAAAAAAGATGGGACAATGCGGATATGTATTCATTACAAGGCTCTCAATAAAAAGACTATCAAAAATAGGTACCCCATCCCGAGGATAGACGAGTTGATAAATGAGCTACATGGAGCACGCTACTTCTCTAAGATTGACTTGAGGTTCGGATATCATCATATCAGGATGAGGACATAGGATATTGAAAAGACAGCCTTTAGGTGCCATTATGGCCACTTCAAGTTTTTGCTTATGCCATTTGGGTAACCAACGCACCTGCTACTTTTCAGAGTCGCATGAATCAAGTGTTTAGAAGGCAGTTAAGGAAATTAGTATTTATTTTCTTTGATGATATTTTGATATTTAGCAAAGCTTGGGAGGAGCACTTGCAACACCCAGAAGAGGTATTGAGTATTTTGGAGAGTGAATCACTATATGCCAAGAAGTCTAAATGTGAGTTGGGCATGACTGAGTTGCTTTATCTTGGGCATATCATCAGTGTGGATGGGGTGAGGGTCGATCCAAATAAAATTAAGGCTATAGTTGAGTGGCCTACCCCCACGAACCTTACTCAACTTAAAGGGTTCTTTGGGCTATGTGGATTCTATAGGAGGTTTGTAAAGGGTTTTTCACAAACATCAGCTCCATTGACAAATCTCACCAAGAAAGGAGCCTTTGACTGGTCAACTTCCGCACAACAGTGTTTTGAACACTTTAAGCAGGTAATGTCATCATGTCCAGTGTTAGCTCTTCCAGACTTCACTAAGCCATTTGAGTTACATTGTGATGCCTCAGGGGACGAGATAGGTGTAGTCTTGATGCAGGAGAAACATCCCATAGCGTATGAGAGCAGGAAGTTAAGGGGGGTGGAGAAGAGTTATTTTATATATGACTGTACGATGTTGGCCATAATGCATGCATTGACCAAATTCAAATCTTATCTTATAGGAGGTAGATTTGTGATTAAGACTTATCACAATAGCATTAAGTATTTTATGGGCCAGAGAGATCTTAATGACAGGCAACATGAATGGATTACAAAATTGCAGGCTTATGACTTTGACATAGAATTTGTTAAAGGAAAGAGAAATGTTGTGGAAAATGCCCTTTCCAAGAGACCACACATGTGTTCCTTGGTAGAGATATCCACTGATTAGAAGGAGAAGTTAATAGCAAAGTATGCAAAAGATTCTTGGGTAGCAGGGTTGATTGAAGGTACTATACAAGATGACAGATTCACAGTGATAGATGACTTGATTTTCTATAAGGAGAGGATTTATTTGGTGCCTTCATCTCGACTTAAGGAGCTAGTCTTGAGGAATTTTCATGAATCTCCATTAGCTGGCCACCTCGAGTTCTTCAAAACTTACATGAAAATCAAGGAGAGATTCACATGGAAATGGCTCAAGAATGATGTCTTGACATTTTTTAGAGAGTGTGCAGTGTGCCAGCAGAACAAGAATGAGCACACCTTTCCAGTTGGGTTGCTACAACCCTTACCCATTCCAGATCAGAAGTGGGAAAGTATCTCAATGAATTTTATCATAGGGTTACCCAGGGTATAGGGTAAGGATTATATATTTGTGGTGGTTGACAGGTTAACCAAATTCACTCACTTTTTTGCTATTGCAGCCACTTATACAATAGTTTAGGTAGCAGAATTATTCTTCAGGGAGGTATTTAGGCTACATGGGTTGCCTAGATTTATTGTGAGTGACAGGAACAAAAGTTCTTGAGAGCTTATTTTGGCAAGAACTCTTTAGGTTGAGTGGTACTGAGCTCATTCCCAGTACCAACTATCACCCACAGACAGATGGTCAGATAGAGATAGTGAATAAATGGGTGGAGGGTTACCTGTGGAATTATGTGTTGGCACAACAGAAGGCCTGGGTCAGATGGTTGCATATAAGGGAATATTGTTACAACACCGCATATCACATGACCATCAAGATGACTCCATTTTTGGCACTTTATGGATACAAGGCTTCAAATTTTATGGACTTACTATTAGGTGACAACAGGGTGCCTAAAGCTAAAGAACTGTTACATGATAGCCAGGACATTCTAAGAGCATTGAAAGAAAACATTCAAAAAACACAAAATCAACAAAAGTTGTATGCTCATCGACACAAAGTAGAGCACAGTTTCGAGGTTGGGGATATGGTATATCTCAGACTCCAACCTTATAGGCAGTCGTCACTTAAGAAGAGCGGGGCAAAGAAGTTGAAACCCAAGTTTTATGGCCCTTTCAGAGTTGCTTGTCGTGTTGGTGAGGTGGCTTATGATTTAAGTTACTTGTGAACAGTAGGGTGCATAATGTATTCCATGTTTATAGGATTAAGAAATCCCTCAGTCATAATGTTGTGCTTTCTGCAGAGCTACCCCCTCTGGATGAAGAGGAAAAACTGGTATTGGTCCCTGAGGCAATCATTGATACCAGGGAAAGAACACTTAGAAAGGGGGTCATTAAGGAGTACCTGGTTAAGTGGAGGAATTTTCCAATGGAGGATGCTACTTGGGAGAATGAATAGGTGTTGCAACATCCAAAGCTAAAATTGCTTGAGGACAAGCAATTTTGGGAAGGGCGGACTATAATGTCCCTTTTCTAGCCAATTAGTTCATGGTTTGTCGTTAGCCCTTTTTCCATGATCCCGTGGGCTAACTTGGGCATTAGAGGGATCCTAAGGGTTTTTGGCCTAGGCATTTCCAATTTCAAGCCAATCTGAGTTGATGTAATGTCCCCATTTTACGGCCCTCTTAAGGAATAATTATTATTTTAATTATTTAATGTTACTAGGCAAAAAGTGCAAAGTCAAAAGGGTAATATTAAATAATTGTATTAATGGGCTATAAAGTGACTTAAGTGAAAAATAAAATATTAGGTCACATCAAGGAGTCACACTCAGGAGTCACATCAAGGGGTCACATCAAGAGGTCACATCAAGGAGACACATCAAAGAGTCACATCAAAGAGTCACATCAAGGGGTCACATTAGTGGGTCACATCAAGGGGTCACATCGAGGAGTCACATCAAGGAATATTAAAATATTCTTCTAAGAGCTTATTGGACACTCTTATTGGGTCTTTCTAGAAGATCAAGGAGTTCTTTATAAAGGGGAGTTGAGAGCTCATTTGACATGCTTGGTTGGAGAGAAATTGATATTGCTTTTCAGTCTTTGCCAGAGATTGGATTTCTTAGGGCTTTGGGGACGAAATCCCTCATTGCTAGTGTCTTCTTCGTTGTTGAAACATACAGTTAGGAAGATTTTAATATAAAAATTAGATTTCTATTGTTGGTTGAAGATTTATTATATGTTGGAGACTTCATAGTAGGTGGAGATTTCTTGTATTCTAGAGTCCCATTTGTAGATTTGAAAGGGGTTAGTGAAAGTGTAACTAGTTTTTAGATTATTTGTTGTGATAAATCTTCATGTGTTGGTTGTACACTTTCTAGTTGGCTATACATTTCCCTCTTGCTAGTGTTCATCCATAAACTACAGTTTGATCATTGTGGTTGCTGGTTGGAGGTTTATTGGAGGCATTTTGGAGAAGGAAACAAGTTGCAAGTGTTATTCTTGTATTGCAGCGAGTTCATGTGTTGATGGGTGTATTTTCTCAAGCATTTTGTACTACAGAAAACATAAATTCATTGTTGCATTTTATGGGTATGTATGGTTTAGATAATAGACTATATTTCATGATCTGGGTTGTCTTTACTTTGTCAAAAAATTGAATATTTAATCCTAGGGAAAAATATGGAATTTTCAACTGTATTCCTCATTGTAATTTCCAATTGTCAGTTTTAAATATTGTAATATATTTCCTATTGTTGCTGCATTATTTGGCATGGTCAAACTTTAAAAAAAATGCCCAAAAAGAACACACAAAATGCACCAGCTGACAACTAAACTACATAAACCCAATTTGTGAAATTACTGGATAAGGGATGTTGTTACATTCGTATTTGAAGTATTTCTTGGGGTTGAAGTTTAAATTGTGTGGAAAAATGTGTTATTTGCATTGTTTTCACATTTGTTGAGGTTGTTTGTCTGGGTGTGTTTATGGGTTGGTCTTTCTTGTTGAGTGAAGTACTTGGCGTGATAGTGTGCTTGTCATGATTAAAAATGAAATTAGTATTTCCTTCGCATGCATGCACTGCGACTGCACTTGAATTTATTTGATGAAAATAAAAATTAGGTCCAACTAATTGGAAAATGTGTAGATGTAAAATGATTAAGTCTGTGTCTGTTGAGAGGGAATCTGTTGTTGAGTTAGATATATATGTGTGTGTGTTTTTATACATGTGTATATATGTACATAAAGACATACGTATATGCAAGTATACATATAGGTATGTATACACACACACACACACACACACACACACACACACACACACACACACACACACACACATATATATATATATGTATTTCTATCTGTATATATATATATATGTGTGTGTGTGTGTGTGTGTGTGTGCATATAGATATATATCTTTGTGCATATATATATATATATATATATGTAGATATGTTTGTGTTCTACATTTTTCATTAACTGGGATCTGTTTTTATGTTTATTTTGAAAAGATGCATATATATATATGCCTACATTTTGTGTGTTAATGTCTATTCTTCGTCATCATTGATTGTTTCTATGGTTAGTGTCTGCTGTCGAGTTAAACACTTAGCACCCTAATTCATTAATGTAGATTTCTCTGGTAGTCATGATTGAATTTTGTTAAGAGGCATAGATTTCACCGTCATCAATCAATCTGTCAAAAAAGGTTGCATTTGTAAATTCTTTTATCTCTCACAACAGATGTGGACTTGATGCTCATCATAAAATCTGTCAACAAAGAATGTGTTTGAAAGTTTTGATTGCATGTGTGAACTTTGTGTATACCATGGCTGGGGCGGTTAAGGTTTTAATGGAATTCATGATAGTTCTTGTGTGCAACTTGTTTATCCTATGCAAATTGAAAACATTTTGCATTGTCTATTACTTCAGTTCAACTGAATTGTTCGTACATGGAAGAGTGATAGATATTGGAAGATGTCTATATGTACATGATATAATTGATATGTGATTGACGTTTCAAATGATGCATGTCATGAATATTTTGTACAGATAAGACATCTTCCAATGGTGTCTATTTGGAATTGTTAAAATGACGTTTATATTTTTCACCCGAAAATGCCTACTCATTGACATATGGTGTGTTGTTTGCTCTCTGTTCATATTTTGCAGTTGCAATTTATAGTTTGCAGAAATGGAGTGTAAAATGCAATTTTATTGTAATGATCTCTTGCTATGCATGTGCCATTGGTGCAATTTTGCATGTGGTGTTGCCAGTAGTGGGTCACGTGTTGTGTGCATATGATTGCATTCTCAATTTAAATTGATAGGTTTTGAATTGTGGCAAATAGATTGAAGTAAATTTCCCATTAATGGATTATGCTTTTAAGTTTCATGCATGTCAAGGAGAAAGGATCTTACCTATATACATATATATGTATATATATATATATATATATATATATATGCATATATACACATATGTATGTTTTTATGTGTATGTGTGTATGTACATATCTACACACAAAGACATACATATATGCAATATGCAAGTATATATATAAGAGTGTACACACACACACACACATATATATATATATGTATGTATGTATGTATATGTATGTATGTATATATATATATATATATGTATAAATGCATATATGTATCTATATATTTGTGTGTGTGTATGTGTGCCTATATATATGTGTGTGTTGTGCATTTTGCATTTACAAGGATCTGTTTTCTCCTCAGTTCTGAATAGACTCAAGTGCAGCTGCTATTTATGCATAGTTGTGTCAAGACCTGTGCCTGCCAGGCAAAAGATTGTTTGTGTTTTTCACCACACGCACATATGTACATACATACATACATACATACATACATACATACATACATACATACATACATATATATATATATATATATATATGACTGCAAACTCTCATTAATGGCTTCTGCTATAAACTTCAATGGCTTGTAGTTTTTATTCATTTCCTTACATTGCCTCTCAGACACATAAACTTGGGAAAAGCTTGTTGCAATGACATTTGGGTTTTGTTTACTCACTTGCTCGGATTGTTTGATGAGACAGGCATTTGTGTCTATTGACAGGATCTATGTCTTCCATCTCCAAAACAAAGAAAGAACTAATTGTAATTTGATATGTGTACAAAATCCATGTCTATTGAGAGGGTTATACATGTCATATTCAAAGCCTAAAACAAGTGATTTGTAAATTCTTTTGTTTTGCATTGTTTCTTCATTTGCCCAGGAAAACCAATCAATATGAAAACCGTGTCTCCTATGAGGGGTTATTTCTATGATGTTCAAAACAACAAACAAGTCATTTCTAAGTTTGAACATCATTTACACTGTTGTGCTCTACTTTTTACTTTCTCTCCCCGCTTTGACTGTCTTTACAGGTGTGTGCATGTATGTGCATGTGCATATATATAACTCTACACATATACAACTACATATCTGTATAGGTATATACATATGTATGTACAAATGTATGTACAAACATATAAATTTTCATTTTCCCCCTCTGGATGTTTACACATATATATGTGTATGCATATATATATATATATATATGTGTGTGTGTGTGTGTGTGTGTGTGTGTGTATGTTTATACTAAAACATATGCATATATATGTATGTATCGATGCATTTGTTCTCACATATATCTATGTCTTCATATATGCTTATGTGTGTACATGTATGCATATATGTATAAGTATGTAAATGTGTATATGTGAGTGCACCTCTTTGTGCATATAATGAGGTTTGTATATACATATATATGTCTATGTATATATATCTGTATGTGTATCTATATGTATGTGGTTGGTGAAACAAAAAAGGTTGTATATATATGTATGTGTATCACCTCAATCTTGCATATTAAAATTGTGCTTTGGGAATGGCACCGAAAAATAAAGCTAAAGTATAGCTTATGTTCGAGGGTGTATTAGAAAAAAATGAATTTATTTTCCTGTTTTTGCGATTCTGTGATTGGCAGATGTAATTTCCCTCATGGTTTTGGCATTTTGTAAATATTTTGTGTTTTCCAGTGGTCATTAGTCTTGCAAGGATCTATGCCAATAACAATGTGAGGAGGTATGACCTGGACCGTCTAAGAAACAATACATAGTCAGCTAGATATATTAATCAAATATCTAGCTATTATTTTCATTATGTGCTCCATAAACATCGTATGTTGTCTGTTAGGAAAATTGCAATGTCATTTTTTTAGAGACGATAAACAATTACAATTAATGCATTATAGTATATGTTTGTGACCTTTTGGGAGCAACTTTGAAGCTAACCATAGATATACAGACTGAGAATGCACACGGATTTAGGGCTATCGCAACATGTGTTGTTGAGGAAGTAGAGATAAGCATTGAAAAGTTGAACTAGGAAGTGAGTAAGGTTTTAACTATTTTGTCTTATATATTCATTTTTGAATGTTCCTTGGATTGTGTGAGATATAGAAATTGAAATTAAATCCACAATAGACAATGCAATGTCTTTTTCCATTTCACTCATGTAGTCTTCTTGTGTTATTTATAGGACCGTGGATATGGTATTACAATGTTATTGGCTGAGTAACAAGACATTGCAGCTTGTTGAGATGCACCAATGCAGTGGTAGATCACACCCCATCTTTATTTTTAGTTTGTGCTTCATGATTTGAATAAGTTTGTTATTTATTTTGTGTTATGCATGTGTACTATTTAGATCTTTCCTAATGCAGTTTATATGGTTTGTGCCAATTGTTGTAGTAATTCTTCCAAATGTGATTTTAATCTTGTTTGGCTTTCAACAATTTCTTGACAAGTGTTCCTGTTTAGGCAGTTATGATTATGGGAATGTTGTTGTTGTTGTTTCTTCAAACACTAGGAAATTGCTATTCAGAAAGGTAGCTAGAATCACAACGTCAAAATCCTATTTGTTTGAAGTGATTTTTGACGTTACTAGCTACATCTATTGCTTGCCTTCTACAAGCAAACTATTGCTTCTAGTATTAAGGCACCTACAAATATTAATAGTAAATAAAATATATGCAACTATGTATGAGAATTTCCAATTAGGCAAGGCAACCACTACTAACAATGCAACTTATCTTCTAGACATATTGACAATGATTTCATTACGTTTATCTTGAACAGGTGAACATGTTTGATTAGCTATTGGTGTTTCATGGATATACAATTAACTTGAATAAGTTTCAATATAATTAAGCAGACTTACATTAAGAAGCAATTGCATCACAGTGTGAACATGGACATCGAATTGCTAAGTAGGCCCATAAACATATCCATTTAATAAACCAATAAAGAGATCCATTTGATATCATTGAATTGCTAAGCAAGCCCATAAACATACCCATTTAATAAACCAATAAATGTAACCATTTGATATCAAGCAAATTATATAGCAATGTGCATAGTGTTGGCAACAACATTTACATATTAGAGGACAAAAATTTGTAGTGACATTGGAGGTTATAGCATTGAAGAGACTTCTTTTTCAGAAGAGCATTTAAGTATCAAACTATATATCATTATACTTGACAAATTACCAGTGTATGTGACATGGTTTAATACTAAAAATGCTTTGGTGAAAAGAAGCCTCTCCAATGCATAGCTGAACCAATATGGCTAC
>VDFB02193867.1:415258890-415336217 GCA_007258455.2 Sequoia sempervirens
CATCAATGGTATCCAATCTTTCTTTAGGAAGATCAATTTTGTTATAAGGTTTATCCCAAATTTTGTAGAGAAGACCAAGTCTATTTTGAGGAAGGTGAAAAACGAACCCATTAAATATTTTCAAGATATCAAAGAAGTGGTAAAAAAACCTCTAGTGTTAATTTCACCATTTTTCCAAACCATTTCAATTATTTTATTTTGCATAATTTCATACAGTTGTTGTATTCTTGCAAAATAATGATAAGGGGTCTAAGCATCCCATTTCATTTTTTTATAAAATATCTTCAAGTTACATAATTTATTATGATGCAATGGATAAAAAAGCCTATGCTTTGGTCAAAGATTTCAAGAGTTTTAGGCCATATTTTACAGGGGTTAAAATTGTTTCTTGTGTTCTTCATGTAGCAACAAAAGACATTTTCACTAGCAGAAAGTTACTGGTAGAAGATGCAAATGGATAAACAAAATCGAGGAGTCCAACATTGACATCCAGGTAACCAAATTGGTCAAAGAACAAGGATTGGAAAGACTCATGGTTGTGTCTAATTTAGAATTTTTTGAAGTAAATTGCATGGAGAAAAATTTCATGGAGAGGGTGCAATTTAGAAAATTCTTCATGGTATAAAGATATAGTATATCACTTATGTCATCTGCATTGTGTAGACTAGATGACTGATAATTAAATGAGAAATTTGAAGCTTCATGCAATAAAACATACTATCATCAATGATGAGTTGTACTAGAGTTCAAAAAAGATGGAATTCTTTTGAGAAGATTAGATGAAGAATAGGGTTCATAAAGTGATGATAAAAATGCATATTGTAAGCCTTGGTGGATAGTTTATGACTAAAAAACATTTCAAGAGTGATCAAGGTAGGTTATTAGTGGTCCATAGTAATTTTTGATGCACATAAAATAGTAAAAGGTTGTGATGCATGCCAAATATTTTTAGGTAAATTAAAACACACTGTAGATTTTCCTTTAAGGCCCATGAATGTAGAGACCCCTTTTCAACAATGGAGAATTGATTTCATTGGAAAAGATCATTGAGAAATATAGTGGGAGGATCAAATGGATACTTGTAGCAACTAATTATTTTATAAAATGGTTTGAATTTATTCTTATGAGAAAATAAACTAGAAAATGAGTCATTGAATTTATTATGGAGCACATAATCACAAGGTTTGGGGCTCTAAATAAGCTTGTAACCGATAAGGAAATGTGCTTCGGGTTAGAAATTGTTTTTGATCTTTTCTTGAACTATGTGTTGGAAAAACAAGGACAGACAACTGAGAGGGGGGGTGAATCAGTTGTCATAGAATATTTTAAACTTTTTAATCTTTACTTAACTTAATCTTAGATCTGATGAATGGATAATAAACCATAAACAATCAACACATCATAAACACATAAAACACCAAGATTTTTACATGGAAACCCTATTAGGGGAAAAACCACGGTGGATGTTAGTCCACAATATTATACCTTATTAAAAGTATAAGAATAATGGGAATGCACATGCATTCAGACACACTGCCTAGAGCTCACTACTCAAATACAAAAGAGGACTCACTATCCAAAGAAAGGTTTGGATTAAAACCATCCAAATTGTGAACTGAGAAAATAGCTTCTGTGCACAAGCCTGATTACAGTTCCAGTTAAGCACAAAAAACCTTCTTCACTCTTCGCTCAAACTTCTTCATGCTTTGCTATGCAATCGAATGATATTCGCACAGACACACATAGGAGCACACCAAGCACTCTGAGCTTCCATCACACCTATGAAACAATCGTTCTTATATATCCGCAACATGAGATTACAACAACTTAGTCGGCCAGAAATATAAAACATATTTTCAATGTTGGCACAAATTTACAAATAAATTTGCAATGCAAATCCACCAAGGTCGGCCAAAACATAGTGGAGACCCAAATTAACAACTCCAACACAAAAAGACTTCAAATAATTTCACCTCGAAGTTCCACAACATGCTACCACCATCATGTCGGCCAAGAACATGAAAAACCGAACATATAGAGAAAAATCTTTGACCATGAGCACACCGATTAATGTGGATGTACCACAAAGATAGAGCACGATCTAGAATCATCCAAAAACAATAGGAACTAACAGAGAAACATCCGCAGCACCAAAAACACATAAACTTCACTCAGGAACACTGATAGAACCCACATAAATACTATCAGAACACAATTACTCATAGTATGAACTAATCTTCACACGGACCTCTGAAACTTGAACCGGTGGATGAACTAGATACACTCAACAGAAAACTCTTTAATCCACAACAACTGATCTTTGACGTACAGAGCAAGATACCTTCATGACCTTCACTGAACCACTGGGAACCTGCAACACTTCTTTTAACAATTTTCCCAATATCCTCGACATATACAACCTTCAAAACACCAAATGCTAATAGTGTTGACATCAATGAAAACCACATATCAGCAACACACCTACAACATCCAACACTATGCAATCAATTTGTTTCATTCATCTCCTTATCATCCCTAGGGTAATGGTCAAGATGAATCAACTATCAATATCTTAATTAAGATCATTAAAAGGATGGTGGAAAAGAAATCTTGGGGTTCTAAATTAAGGTTGACTTTGTGGGCTGATAGAGTTACACCCAAGAAGTTGCCTAGAAAATCTCCCTATGAATTAGTGTATGGTATGGATGCAATTCTACTTGTGAATAAGTTGCTACATGTATATAAATTATTAGAGGAATTTGATGAAAAAATTGAGGATGATATGACAAACATGATTAATAAATTGGTTGAACTTAATGAATCAAGAAGACACACTTAGACTATGGACATAAAAAGGCAACAACTAGTCAAGTATTTGTTTTAATAAAAGGGTACATGCTAGAAATTTCAAAATGGTGATTTCGTGTTGGTGTGAATGCATGATCACAAGACAAAGGCAGAATGGGAAGTTTGATCCGTTATGGTTGGGACCATACATTATTGCAAATTCTCATGGAGAGAATTCACATTTCATTGAGTTTTTAAATGAATAATTTCAAGAATTTTTTTGTGCATGCAAATTTTTTGAAACATTATTTCTCTTGAACTTCTTCTCATTATTTTCATGAATGTTAGTTTAGATTTCATTCCCCTTTTGTGTGGTTTTATGCAGTTGTACCTATTTGTGTCTTACAGTGAAGTATTTTTTACTTTCTTGTTTGGTTTGTTTATGTTTTTGTTGGTCTACAATCCAAGAATTTTTGAATCCTTGCTATATTTGTTAAAATATACATCCTCGAGCAAGAGCCACATATGTTATACCCTACAATTTTTTCTAGGTTTTAAGGCGAAACCATCGAGGTTTTATCAAACTTACCTAAACCTTATACCTTTAATTCATGTTTGTGCCTTTTCATTTTAATTTTATAGTGATTGGTCGAGCCCTTTGGAATTATTCAAGTCACATCATTTATGTCTCAAAATTTATTGGCCCCTTACTTTTTGTTCTTGGTCGAGCTCATTCCTTTGAGTAATAAAACTTGTATTTTGCCGCTTGTAAATGTGCATACTTTTGGTGGCCCCCACCCATGTCCACACGATGCATTCTAATGGCATCGAGGTGTGAGGTTGCTTTATTGCATTCTACTGACACGTGTTTTCTCCTTTTTAATCTTTTGTTGTTGATGATAAACTTATGATGTCATGATAGGAACTATTGGGACAAGTGTTGTCTTCTCATTATAGCGCTCCATTTCTTCTTCTCTTTCAAATAGTTTCGAATTCTTTACAAGATAAATGACCCGCATTCAAATGGGAAAATGGCTCACAAAAGACTACGTAATTTCACTTCTATGGACATTTATTGCTATTCTTGAAAATTTTCCTCCACCCCTATAAGAATTGCAAATGGTTTGGATTTACATTTTCAAGCTCTCAAAAAGGAATTACAAAGTGAAAGGAAGTTGTGGTGATCTTTGTTCTAGAAGTTTAAAATTAGGGTTTTTAGACGTCGTAACATAAGTATGTTTTGTTTCTTCTCTATTTATTAGTAAGGATATTTAATTGTTGTGGTTTTAGTTTCTTAGGGTTTCACTTGTGGTGTAGTTGTATAATTATATTCTTAGGATTTTTTTGTTGTTATTCATTGTAAAATCTTAAATAAAGTTATAGAAACATCAAAGTGGTAGAGAAAATTAGGGTCTTGAGCAAGGTTTTTTGAGTCATCTTCCTAGTTCTTCTAAAAGAAAGACACATTCAAGGTAGAAAAATTATCTCCGAGAGAATCCATGACAACTTAGAGTCTATCAAAGATGTTATAATCTAAATCTTGGATAGGAGCTATTCAAATATTTCCATCATTGTAGTAATGTAGGCCATCCCATCTCCAACATCTAGAACTATGATTTGGGGAAGTTGGCGGTGCCCAATGTATTTGTTAATGTGGAATTGATCAAAACCATCTATACCAACTATGATGCTCAGACAAGAAGTCTATATAATTTTAAGGGCACGTGCCACTAATAGTTTTAACCAAAGAGTTGATTTATGATGTTTTCTACCTCAACCAATTGAAAAATGTTGAAATAAACTTTGATGAGCTTAACAAAGAGTATAAAAGAGATAGATTCAACTATAGGGTTAGGTGGTTTCCACACCATAAGAGAAGAGTCCCTAATAAAGTCACTTTGTATAAAATATGAATTGGAACCCTTTAATAAGGTGATTTTGAATACAAGCCTCAAATGCCAATCCACCTAATGACGATGGTTGTTGACATCCAACATAGAGATTTGAACAAAGACTTTGATTATGCATCATACATTGTTGAGTGAATTCACAAGGAATTGGTTTCTTTTATAGATGATGGAAAAGTCCCATACTTCAAATGATATTTAATGTTATGTCATATATTGCTATACAATGGGAAGAAAATATGGAATAAATCCTTATAATTGTAGCTCCAAACCTCTAATGGAGATGCAATGTCCATCCAAGTACAAACCCACTTATGGGACTTGCATTGTAGAAAATCATATTATGTTATGTTTGAGGAACATTTTATGCAAGTAGTATTGAGATTGTTGGGTTGTCTGAGTAGAAGAATTTTAGAAAATATCATGAGATTTCTAAGGCCTAATAAGAAGAAACTAGAAAAGAGATTTGATCACAATTGGAGTGATTGGTTCTCACATTTAAAAATTAGAGTTATTAGATTCTATGATGAAAATGTAGTCACAAATCTTGCCAAAACATGTCCTTGATAGAATTGTATTTTTGGAAATAATGTGGCAATCGAATGAGTTCGATAAGCTATTTTTCCTACCCACCATTATATTCTCAAATGAATCATTAGATTTATTAGTACCAAGGCTACAAGATTATAGGATGAAGGTGGCGAAATAGAGAAAATTTGACCATAAGAATTTCATCGATAAAAATCAGAAGAGGAGTATGCAAGTTTGTATTCTACCATAAATATGATGAGTTAGAGGATTTGATTAAAAACTATACTTCGGATGTAGAGGCCTAGGATAGGAAGAATAAATGGCTTAAAATTCTTATGGGAGAAAGAAAGAGGAAGAAAAATGATACTGGTTACAAGGGGCCATTTCTGGAGATCACAAATCTTATCATCATAATGCAAAAAATGTTAGATAATGTTGATACCCTTGGTTTCATACCACCCACATTAGCTTTTAAGGTTAACCATTTAGAGGCTTGTTGGAGAAACAGTGCATCTTCAAGAACAATAGGTGATGAATGAAAGTATAGAAGTTGCTCCCCCTCAAATGAGATCAAAGAAAAAATATGTAATTCAACCATTGGTTGAATATTCTATTATTGAGGAGATTGGGAAAAATGAAATTAGACTGGAAGAAATAAAATAGTTAATGGCTGCCCCTGAGAGAATATAGTTAGCAAATGCTCCTTGAAAGAGAGTGTTCTTAGGCCTAAGAGAAGTTAACACTATAAATGATGTAATGATTAAGTTAAAATGCCTAAATTCATGTATGATGATAAAAAATGCTCCTTGAAAGAGAGTGTTCTTAGGCCTAAGAGAAGTTAACACTATAAATGATGTAATGATTAAGTTAAAATGCCTAAATTCATGTATGATGATAAAAATTTTAAATCCAAGGGATTTATAAATTTCTTAATTGAAAAGAAGATTAAAATATTCTTGTAAAAATTGAATAAGAAGAAAGGAGAAGAAAATAATTAGGAAATGAGATAAATTTAAAAAGTCATGGAAGAAGTTGAATTTGATGTTAATGGGATCATTCTTAAAGAAGGAAGGATGTTGGTGAAGAAAAATGGTTTCTTTTTGTTTCCTAGATGGGATATTGTTGTAAAAATGTTGTCATTGATGTCAAAGAGGGAAACTGTCATTTGGTGTCAAAATGGAAGATTGTTGTCATTGATGTTAGGTTCTAAATGTTAATTACATAAGAATAGGGGAGAGGACCCAGTAGTTGTGCACCCTAACTTCGGGCTTCTAATTATCCTACGTGGAAATTTCAAATCACTCCCAATTTCTTACATCAGCTTACTTGGCAAGTCCCCTGCTTATAACTAAGGTTTGAGGGCCACACCATCAAATCTGATGCCACATCAGCGTGCTTTTTGTCAAGGTGTCCAAAAAGGCCCAAAAAAAAAGTGAGACCAATACTTGTGCATTCACAGCATGTTTTATTGAGCGCTGATGTGGAATCACATGATTGGTTGCTTTTTAGATCAAAAGAATACATTTTGTTTAATTATGAGTAGTCATCATCAACACTAACAACTTTAAAGTCACAACTATTAGTTCAATATTGATAAAAATATTGGGCATTATATAAACAACTACTATCACAACTATTGAAACATGCTCAGATATTGGGTCCTCTCCCCTATAACATAGAATGTGTGCAATAAAATATATTGGAGTCATTATTTTTTTTTATCTGCTACATTTGTGGAAGTTTGGATCTGTTTGCAGGATAATTCTGAAGCTTGTTGTTCATATACAATATATGAACTGTATTACACTGTGATTGTTTTTAGTGCCACATTCTATCGCTATTATCTTTTATGGCTTTCAGTTTGGTAGGTATGTAAGGATACAAATGAATTATTTATGTTTCGAGTTACAGAGGATTTAAGTTACATGGTAGTGAGTTTGAAACGACGGAGTGAAAGTCTGTTTTAACTGGTTAACCATGAACGAAACTGTCATTATGTTTGATACTGCATCCTATCCTTTTTCAATATTATTTCTTATGGTGAGTAAAACTAATCATATTATGTGTTAGTTTCAAGTTTCATAAGATTTAGGTTTCAAAAGAAATGACTAGATGTGACAGAGTGGAGATTGCATTCTCGAATTACTGTGAATACTATTTGAGTGGATGCGATAGAGAAGGGAAGCATGTGCCAGTTGGAGGATGTTTTTGAAGGTAATATAGAACATGTTAATAACATGGTAGGGAGAACATGATATAAGTTTACCTCTGTGATAATGCATTTAATTTGGGGCTAAGCCAACTGCACGTTTCATAACGATTTAAATTAAGTTCCTACCCTTGGTCAAGTACCTGGTGTGTTGTGGATCATGTTTTTTGGTCTTAGGCTGACATACATATGTTAATAATATAATGGAACACATATATATCAGTAATCATTTTATTCAATTGGGTGTGTGTTGAATTGATGAAGTGGTGTTGAAATAGAGGGAGTGAAGTTGGCGAAGAAGTGTGTGTATGTACTGTGTGAAAATGCAATATCTTGTTTGCATTGTTTCACTTAAATAAGTCTATGTTTGTAAGAGCTTCATGCTTAATCTTTAGTTATAGATCAAAATAATAGAGAGGCAGATAAAGTTGAGTTGTATTTGAAATTGTTTTAGTCAATCATTTTTGTAATATGAGGTTGGTGCCTCTAGATTTGAGTTGGTTCTTAGTGATTGAGACAATGCTCAGTTAAGGGGACTAGAGTCTCCTATAGGTTGGTGCCTATGAATTTATTGTAAGGGTATTGGTGTCTTCTATGCATTGATGTCATAAAGTTTTGTAAGTTCTCATATTTTTTGTGAGGTTGGATTTGGACAATAGATCCAAGCAACTATTCTCACTATGGTTTTTCCCATCAGGGATTCCACATAATTTTGGTGTTCTCTTGTATGGATGAATTAAATGTTTAAATTCTTACTATTTATGTTTTGATGATGATTTGACTGTAGAAGTTTAATGTAAAAAGTATTAAATAATGATTCACCCCCCTCTTAGTATTTGTGTGACTAACAATTGATACCAAAGCAAGGTTCCTTGGTCAAGCTTAACATCTTGAGGTAGATTTGGGATGTCACACTTGGTTGGACAAGAAGGTATTTCTTCAAACAAGGAACCTCTATTTTATGCTTTTGGAATGTAAGAATGAAAGCCTACCTAATGACTTTAGGTTTTGATGCTTGGAAATCAGTTGTGGATGGTTATGAAATTCTTGAAAATCCTCCTAGAGATCAAGCTAGTAAGAAAGCCTATGAAAATAATGCAAAAGAAAAAATACTATTTTATTTGGTGTATATAAATTTGTGTTTGTCAAGATAATGCACTATAAGACTATAAAGGAGATTTGAGATATGATTCATAATATTCATGAAGGTGATGAAAAAGTAAAGCAAGAAAAACTTCAGACCTACTAAGGGTAATTTGAAAGTCTGAAGATGAAGGAAGAAGAAAATATTGTTGCATATCTTCTTTGAGTGGATGAAGTTGTCAATACCATGAGATGAATTGGTGGAGATGTGAAAGAGCCAATGATTGTGAAAAAAATACTTAGATCTCTTCCCCCAAGATTTGATTCAAAAGTTTATGTAGTTGAAGAAGCTATGGATTTGAATACTCTAACAATAGATGAACTGCATGAGATACTGATTGCATATGAGATGAGAACTGTGAGTGATAAAATTCAAGGAAGGAGGAACCCTTCAAGGCATCAAAGGTAATTTAAGATCCTGACCTAAGTGATGAATCAAATCCTGAAGAAGAAAACTTTGTAAGGAAGCTAAAGAAGGGATCAAGCAAGTACAAAGGTACTTTACCCTTTAAATGCTTTAACTATGGTAAAATAGGTAATTTTTCTACTAAATGTCCTTTAAGAAAATCCAGTGATGAAGAAAAAGAGTATAAAACCTATCAAAGGAGTTATAATAATTCCAAGAATAAGAAGAAGAATTATTATAAGGCTAAGAAAAGTCTTTATTCTAAGGAAGAGTGTTACTCATTTGAATATTGTGATAGTTGAACCTCTGAAAGTGATAGTAAAGGAGAAGATGCTCTTTTCATGGCAATAGAGACTTTAGATGCTGATACAAAAAAGTAAATTCTGAAGATGATGAAGAAGATACTGAAGTTGACCTAGAAGGAGAACTCATAGCTGCACTAAATGAACTAGAGAAAGTAAGAAAGGATTTAAAAAAAAAAAAAAAGCAGAAGTTGCTAGAAACCAAGATCAGACATGCAAACCGGAAAAATCCTTCCACAAGAGAAAAACAGAAAAAACCAGAGCAATTTGCATGAAGATGTGCAAATGAATAATATTTAGGAAGTGAGGAATTGCAAGAGATGTTCATTGCTTTATAAAAGCAATGTATGCATAACCCTAAACCTAATGTTGACCTAAAATCAGCTCAACAAAATAAAACTTACTTATTAATTAAGTAAACTAATTATTACCTAAGGAGACTTAATAAAGTGTAATTCAATAATTAATTACACCAACACCCCCCCTTAAGTGAAACTTAGGGAGACTAAAAAGTATGCACCTAATGCTAGGATGAATGCATGAATGCATGAAAGCATGAATGGATCCTGAAAACTAGTCCATGTTAGGTACCCATGTACAAATGCAATGCAAACTAAAACAAATGGGGTAAAGGAGAAAACCACGTGGGAACAAAACTCCTCCCCAAAAATAGGATGCAAAAAACAACTAAGTGATGAAAGATGGAGGACTCTATAAGATCCCCCAAGGACACCATCCATCACAAAGATACATGAATGAACCCTCCCAAAAGAGAGGAAGAAAGAGACCACATAGGCCCCCCAGAATGAAGTAGCTCCAAAAATACTAAAGAAACCACATCTCCTGAAAGAAGTGAGAGGGAAGAAGCCTCATGAATGCAATCTCTAAAGGTGAATTAGGTGTAGCCCAAGATGTCTCCACAGAAGTAGGTGTGACCTCAACTAATGAAGAAGTCAAAGGAGGCAAAAACTCAAGAGTAGCCTCCAAAGATGAATGATCAACTAGGTCCTACTACACTGAAATAGAAGAAACCACATCTATAGCCATAGAAATATCAACAACAATAGGTGGAGGAGATGGAATGGATGGATCAAGAACTAGATCCGAAGAGAGAACACCAATGTTCAAGAAGCCAAATGTCTCCTATGAATGATGATTCACACTAGAAGTGTGACGAACACGTGCAGGAACAAAAGCACCATCAGAAGCAAAATCAGAAAAGGAATACAACCGAGATGAGTGATCCACCACCCTAGTAGCAATAACCTCTCTACTCTCCAAGTATCTGATGATAACTGTATCAGGTGTGAACTCCACAAATGTCCCATTGCCTCCATGTGTGATCTGATATATGGAAAGAAGGTTGTTTGTCAAATAAGGAACACACAAGACATCCTGAAAAGTGTTGTCCCCAAAACTAATAGACCCCTTCCCTGTAAAACTCATGTATGTATTTTTTCCCATCAAAATAGGAGACATAGTGCAAGGCTCAAAGGAAGTGAACATAGAATGTGAAGATGCCATATGATGAGATGCTCCTAAATCTAGAAGCCATCTCCTTGATCCATGACCTAAAGAAGCACAAAGAGCATGTCCCTTCATATCTGATGAGGTATGCAAACCAACTGTGCCCTTGTCAAGCTGTTCTAAAGAAGAAGAATGAGGGGAAGAAGATCATGCAGACATCCTAGAAGGAAAATAAATATGATGTTTCTTAAGAAGATTCTTCAGCTCATCAATGTGCTTCTTATAGCAACTATGTTCTGCATGTCCTTCCCTCTTTCAATATGCACATGTAATCTTCTCCTTCTTAGATGATTTCCCCTTAGAAGAGGAGGATGAATATGAGGAGTCATTTTTCTACTCATGAGATTTGGAATCCTTTTGTTTTTGTTTCTTTCCCTTTCCACTGGAAGCCTTCTGATCTATGGGCCCTTGAGATGCAATGAGTGCCTATGATGAAGAAGGTTTCACAGTGCCTATGCTAGCTAACTTAGCTTGCTCTCAAGTGAGAGATGAAGCAAAGTCATCAAGAGATGGCATAGTGAATATGGTACCAAGAGCATCCTTAGTGGCATAGAAGGTAGATACAAAAATTGAATAATCTGGTCCAAGCTTGGAAAGAATGGATAATATCAATTGATAGTCATGCTACTGAATTTGACACTGTGTCAACTACAAATGAAGAGACTTGAGTTTTTTCAAGAACTCTTGGATGCTGTCAAAATCCCTAGGATTTAAGCTAATAAGCTCATTCTCGAACTAGAATCCTCTCATAGTATCCTACTATTGGAGTTAAAATGACATTGAGAGGGGGGGTGAATCAGTGTCTTAACAGATTTGACCAATTTTCAAAAATTCAAAAACATAGCTCAGATTTGATCTCGATATTACTTTGATTAAAGCATTCATCAGTTGAATGTAATAATTCATAAACATAATTGAGAAAAGAATTAGTGAACAAAAACAACAACACTATAAAGCAGAGAGCACACAGAAAAACAAAGAGACAAAAGATTTTGCCAAGTGGAAAACCCTCCTGGGGTATAAAAACCACTCCTAAACTGCCTTACTGGCTTAATCTTCAAAACCACTGTTAACAATGCCTTATAGGCTAATTTCTGAGCACCAACTCAAGGAGCACCAACCCCTCATTTAGAGACACCAATCTCAAGGAGCACCAACCCCTTACTCAGATTTCAGAATTACACTCATAATATCAGAGGATCTCTCTGTTTTCAGTTAAGCACATATTTCTTTGTTTTCTCGTCTATGAAATACCCCTAAGGATTACAACCAGATAACTTACACTCTTTTCAACACAGGTTTTTATATACATTTCAAGTATGTCTGTCATAATGAAAGTCTTCAAAGAATGTGTTTTTCAAAAGAATTTGAAACTCACTTGCCAATTTTAGAATCTGAATCTGAATAATGACAATCTGTAGATGATGGAAAAAATCAAGAGTAACGCCTGTCCAGAGGGTTGCAAATAATCCATTATTTCAAAACCACGACTGCCCACAAGCTGAGAACCATAACCTCCCAATTCTCAGAGAATATTCAGCCATGTAACCATTCTGAGATTCGATGCCAACCAATGATGTCAGCCTGCAACTATACTTAGAAATTCCATGTTGCCCACAGTGATTGAGTCTTCATTAATCATTCACTGAGACATCCAGATAGTCCTGCCGAAGGAAATTATAACGTTGATCACTCCTTTTGTCCCTGTGCATCGCCATGACCTTCTGCCGTCGGGGAGAAACCATATCGAAGATCTTTATGTTTCCTCGAGATCACATTTTTGTTAAATTTGTTTCAGTCGCTGAGACACAAGAGTCTTTCTCACTGAGATGTGCCCTTTTGTTTCATTCACTATCACTATAGCCTTTTGATATCGAAGAGAAATCTTGTAGACAAGTCTTTGTTTTGTTGAGAGCCCCCGTGATCAAACATGTCGCCGTGACAGTTCAATACCTACGCCGAAAGCAACTTTATCACTGTCAGTCATCCATCTGTTTGTCGCTGTGACATTCTGATATTGGAAAGACCCTATGCAGATCACACTGTGTTTCACCGAAATACTCCTTTTATCTCTTATGTGTCGCCAAGACTTGACGGGTTCGCTAAGACTCTACATCAAAACTCATGAGTCTTACCGAAAAGTAACCTTCATTCTCATGTGGGTTGCCGTTACATTCTATTGTCAGCAAGACGTTTCGTAGATGATGCTTTGTTTTACCGAAAGTCGTCCTTTCATCCGGTGTCGTTGAGACAATCCATAATCGGGGAGACATCTTGTAGATTTCATTATGTTTCACCAAAAGGATTTATCCATTATGAGATGCTGTGACATATCGCTTTCAGGGACACCTCATATAGATAATACTTCATTATACCGAAAGTCATCTTGTGTGTTAGTAAGACAAGTCAGAACTTACACTGACAAAAAACCTTTTGTGTTCCATCGGCGAGACTGGAGGTCACTCGCCAAGACCTCACACCGAAAACCCTAACTCTTACTGAGATGTTTACCTTTATGTTGTCGGTTAGTATAAGAATTCAAACTCGCCAAGACCTTTCTTCGATGCACATGAGTCATACCGAAATGCTTTATCCACTCTGAGTCACTGAGACATTACAAACTCGCTGTGAGCCTATATCAATGACTCTAACTCTTACTGATATAACCTTTGAGCACAAGTCGGTAAGACACCACGAAATCGCTATGACATTTTAGCGAAGCCACAACCTTTGCCGATAAGACCTTTTGGTGCACGGTTGGTGAGACAATATGTCTTCGGTGAGACCACATACCGAATACAACACTCCTTCTGAAAGACTTCCACATGCATTAGTCGGGGAGACATCACCCTTTTCGCTATGACCCTTCACCGAAGCCTTAAACTCTTGCCGATATGTTCCCATTCAACCTCCGATCGGTGAGATAAAGCAATTTTGCTGTGACCACATACCGACGGTATAACTTATCCCGATATAATCCTTTTCTGTCGCTGAAACAAAAGAGAATGTCACACCGATAGATGCTTGGAGACGGATCCTGATCGCTGTGACATCAAATAAGTCTTTCCGATATGAACTTTCTTGTGTTGGTCGCCAAGACACAAAGCGCTCGATGAAACAACATGTCGATAGGGATTACTTACGCCGATGCACCACCTCATGTATTAGTCGGTGAGACCCGACTCATTCAGAAAGACCTCTCAGTAGTGAGAAATACTCATGCCGATAGACTTTTTTTCTATCACCAAGACCACGATCAATGTCACACCGAAAGCTGCCTGTATGTAAAATCAAATCGTTATGACATCAGAAACATCTTGCCGATAGGCAACACAGACGTTTATAAAAAAAAAAAAGGATCGGGGAGACCCAAGCATTCTCATGCCGATATGTTCTTTCTTGTACAAATAAGATAACCTGAGACAAGATAGAGCATGAGAAACCAATCTGAAACTTTCAACAAGTAGAATCAACAGAAAGGAATTTTGTCATCAAGGACAAACTATATTATCACAACTAAGAACTGACACTTCTTCCTAAACAAAGACTCCAAAGTAGTCCAAATCTGATTGGGTGTAGTGCAAGACTCAACATGAAAGAGAAGATTAGGAGAAATAGACAAACATAATGTACCAAAAGATTCATCACACTTATTAAACCACTTTCTCTTTTCAGTAGAACCTTTAGGTTCAACTTTTGTACCCATGGTCACTCTATACAACCCTTTGTGCATCAAATGAATCTCCATTTTTTTTCCAACCAAAGTAGTTGAATGGAGTAAGGGGTGCAATATTATGTGAATCCATGATAAAAGACAACAGTATATACTCTCAATTCAAAAAAAAATCTCTTTGATCTCAAAAAAAGCCTAAATTGTACATTTCCCAAGAAAATAACCAAGAAGGAAAAATATAAGATCTGACAAAAAAAAAGACACCTGGTAATTTTTTTTGAAAAATTAGGTTTGAGATCTGTGAAGAGGACGAATTTAGCTTTCTGATGCCACAAGAATCACAAAAAAATGATACCTGAGTCAAAATTTATGCTCCCCTAACTGAAAACAACTAGATTTGACTTCAGAGGCCTGCAAAAGAAAACTAGAGAAAAACTAGAAAAAAAACTTGCACCACTAGATTGGGCTCGAAACTAGCTTTCCAATGATATCTTGTTTGTAGATTTTTGACACCATGGCAGGAAGTTATGGAAAAATGAAAAAAAGGGCTATATTAAGGCAATGTAGGGTATTTGAAGGCTAATTGGTTGGGGCGCAAATTTGAAGGATAAAAAGGTGCAAAATTTTAGCACCTAGGTGCTGGCGGGTGGTCACCCATATGACCGTGGGTGCTGATCCTGCAAAAAAGAATCTTGCCACTAGGCGGGTGGCGGGTGGGCTAGTTAGAGGTGGTGCCACTGGTGATGCCACTAACAGAAGTGGAGCCCCCCAGGGCTAGCAATGAGACCAAGGGTCTAGGAAGTAGATCCGATGGGCAATAGATTGGGAAGATGTCGGTGGAAGGAGTTGAGCGGTTGGTGGGAGGATGGATATTTCGGTGAAGAAAGAAGAAGCCGGTGGGGGACGCATATGGGATAGGTGGTACAAGGTACCACAGATGAAATGCAGTCCGCAGAAAAAAATAAAAATAAAAAAAAACCTCCACAAATAAAATCCGTAGGTTTTAAAATCAAACCCCCAAATAAAATATAAATAGCCCGATGTTATTTGCAAATAAGCCAAAATTTGAATAAAGACCGATATAATAAAATTATTAAAACATATAAATTTTTTATTTTTTTAATTCTGCAAATATATCGTACCTTGTACCTGGTGGGTCGTACGACCTACTAGCTAAATTTTTTTTGCCTCATGAACAGTCGATGCCTAATATAGGCGTGTGATATATCGATTTTTGTCTCAGACTCTCTGGAACTGATGGCGAGGTTGATTCAACATGAAAATGCTCTAGAAATAAGATTAAGGCATGAAACCCTTAAGGAACCCCGAACGTGCTCTGCAATGAATTTCTCCAAAGAACTGAGGAGGGGCTGCAAATCAAGGCTTCGATACCATGCTAGAAACCAAGATCAGACATGCAAACTAGAAAAATCCTTCCACAAGAGAAAAACAGAAAAAGTAGAGCAATTTGCATGAAGATGTGCAAATGAATAATATTCAGGAATTGAGGAATTACAAGAGATGAATTGTAGCTTTATAAAAGAAATGTATGCATAACCCTAAACCTAATGTTGACCTAAATCATCTCAACAAAATAAAGCTTACTTATTAATTAAGTGACCTAATTATTACCTAAGTAAACTTAATAAAGTGTAATTAAATAATTAATTATACTAACAAAAGTTAAGAGATTCAAAAAAGGTGATCATAGATCTCGAAGTTTAGATAGAAGAGAAAAAAAGAATAGATGCTATCATCAAAAAAATGAAAGAAAAGGAAAAGGACTATGAAAGGCTAGAAGCAGAAGTGGTATCCTTGAGAAAGGATCTAGAGAAAGAAAATTATCAATGGAACAAAAACTTGAAGTATGGATAGAGTACTAAAATCTTTGCTAAATTATCAACAGTTAGAGGTCATCGCACATCAAAACTAGTATTGGATTTGATGAAATTTAGAGAAAAATGACTATTGAGTGTCTCATGAAGACATCTAAAAAGGATCCAGTTGAAAATGCCTCTAGTTGTTCAAAATAAGAACAATATAAGAAGACTGAAAATCTTAAAATGAAAGAGGATGATTTCTTTCAAGTCCACAAACAAAGGAGGAGATTCAAGGAAAGTCCAAAAAGATAAGCATACAATAATAGGTTAAGTGTTTTTGGTTACTATTCTACTTGCAATCTATTTGGTTATAATGTAGTAGACTATAGAAAAATTCCTACAATAAATAATAACTTTGTAAATAGAAATGCATTTTCTCCTCTATTTGATTTCAATTTCATATGCTACAAGTGCAATAAATTTGGCCATATTGCAATACATTGTAGAAGTGATTTTGAGAATAATCCTAAGCTAGATATGAAAGAAGATATCTCTGTTGATCAAAAGTGTAGTGTAGAAAAATGTATCCCTTTACATTTTTGCACTTGTTTGAGCCCTCCTATTTAAAATTGGACTTAATTGTGCCTTAATTTAGTGTTGTTAAATGTACCCCTTTACATTTACACACTTATTTAGGGATCCATTAATTAATTGAGCTTAATCATGCCTTACTTGGCCATATAATTCATTTACAAGCCCATTAAATTACGTTTTCCAAAGGGGAAACCCAACATTAATTAATGCTAATACATGACACTTCACATTGAGCAATGTGTGGTCTAGGAATTAGAGCCTGGGACCCATTCACCCATGGGAAAATGGGTCATCCTTAAGCCTTGGAACCCATTTTAAATATGTTTTTGGAAGTATTTTTATGATCCTAAATTCAAATTTCAAAGGTTGGCTTGTAATGTTTGAATTTTGGGAAATTAAGGATAAATATCTATAAATAAAAGGTTATTTTGATCAAATCAAGTCTAAGGAAAAATCTAGCAAGAGGTGAACTTAACAAGAGTCAAGATTATTGTTAAGAACATTCAAGAGTAGATTTATTCATCATTTATTGCAACAATCAAGATTTCAAGCATCATGTCAAAGTCTTTTGCAATCATGCATCTTTTTTGAGCTAACATTGTGATGTAGGTTTCAAGATCTAATCCAAGCATTCAAGTCAAAGATTCAAAGCAACATTCAAGCATCAAGATCCACGTCCATTGAAGTCATTTCATGAGAGATCAACATTAAGATTTCAGTCCTTCAAAGTTTTGTCCAAGAGTTTGGTGAGTTGCAACATTGATTTGTTCATTCATCATTCCCTCACCCTTTCATTCTTTCATTTCAAGGTTTAATTACCAAAACTAGGTTTGACCAAAGCAAACCCCTATTCACCCAAAAAAAATAAAAATTCCTCTCTATTTGTGTGTTTCAAATTTGCAGATTCGTAGGTTGAAGGAAAGTTTAAGATCTCAAAAGTGCAAAATTACAAAGTTGCATTTGTTGTCACCTTCGTTGTCATCTCACAGAAACTAAGATCCTGGATTAATTTCCGACTATCTAATTGTGAAGCCTGAAGAATCTATAAGTGCAGACATAGGAACAGAGGACCCAGAAACTAATTTTAGAAATCTCAACAAAGACCCATTTTCCAATAGGTGAATGAGTCTTCAAATAGCCTCTGAAAACAACATTTTGTAACAGGTGCACAACATTTTCCCTTTATCCAATCTGCATGAAATAAAATATTTTTGTTAGTATTATATTTCATCTATAAAATCCACTTTTTACATATCGTGAATGAGTGCATTTGATATTTTAAATCTTTATCCCAAAACCCTTGTTCAATCATTTCTGTCAAAAATTTATCTCAGGACACTTTGCAACCAACATGGACACTTTACAATTGTTTTTGAGATAATTTTTAAGTGTCCTTCACTCATCCAATTTGCGTGAAATAAATTGTGTTTATTAGCTCATGTTTAATCTACTCAGATCTAGTCTTGCATTTCAATTTTGAGTTGATTTGCTATTTTATTTTCATCTCCCAAAAGTGTTGTTTAGTCCACATACACAAACAAAGGAAATTGCAAGATTCCTCAAAGAATTCACTCACCTAAGGGTTGAAAGTGGATTTTAATTTGAGGGATCTCATTTCTTGAATGAAATAGAAGAATAGGTAGGTTCATTCACCCCATTTTCCCCTTTCCATTTATAGTAAGTTTGGTGAAATATTCCAAATTTAGTATAAAACCCTATGTGTTTTGAACCCTAACCTAATTTTCTATGTTTCATTTTGGTGAACCCGAGTTTTTGAATATTCTAATTTTTGATTTGGAGTGAATTCAAGCCTTAGATCTAGGATTGGAATTAATTCATTATATTTATGGTTTCTAAATTGGCTTAAAGTTGCATTGCATTTTAGGTGTAAACTTGCATTTTGCATTCATTTTAAATATGAAAATTCAACAAAATTTGCATAATGTTAGAGTAATTTTGCATAGTACTTGCATATTAGTGTATGTTCAATCATTCACATTTAAAAATTGAGTCAAAATTGCATTTCAAAAAGTGTCATATAGCTCATCATTTTTCATTAATTTCACTTGCATTTAGACATCAAATTTTGAAAAATGTTGTTTTAGAAGTTACAGTCTGAGACTTGGAATAGAGAACACATATAGTCACTTAGAAATTGCATTTCTCATTTAAAAAAAAACCTGAACAAGGACCCACTTTCCCATGGGCGAATGGGTCCTTTAGGGCCTATAAAAACCAACTTTTATGAGCTTTTTGTGGCTTTCTGCACTTCCTAGAGCTACTAGTAACCCACTGTTTCAGTCTGGAAAGTTTGAGGAATTTATTTTTTATGCATCTAGGTCTAATCATCCATTTAGTGTAGCAATTTTAAATCATTCCAAAATTTATTTCAATAGTGAAAATCATCAGATCTGTAGGACATTTATTTACATTAATGAAGCATTGCATAAGTTAGATAGATTATCTTTCATAATTCACAATGTTAGTATCTTTTCTTTCCAAATATTCCAAGAAAAAATTCATTAACTAGCATGCTAGTCATTCTTCCAATATCCTTCCTAGTTATGAGAGTCTCTTAGTGCAAGAGAGTGAAAATTTTGATAAATTCCTTAATTCAACACCCCTTATATATCTCCTATTTTTGAAAATGATGTGATAGAAGAGGATGCAAGCATTGAAAATCATGATAATCATAGTTTCTCTTCTCCCAATAGCTCTCCTACTTGTGATGAAGGTATTTTGGTGTTAGAAGATGCACCCATTGAGAGTCATGGCAATCTTGAAAGCTCTTGTTCTAACAACTCTAATGATTTGAAAGATATTTTAGCACAAGAGAATGAGATTATTGACACATTTCTTAACATCACTTTACCTAGTCTCCATTCATCTCTCGCTTGTGAGAATGCTTTAGTGAAAGAGAATGAAATCATAGGAAACCATGAAAATCACATTTTTTCTTCTCCTAATATCTCTCCTATTTGTGAAGAAGATAGTTTGGTATTAGAAGATACACTCATTGAGAGTCATAAGATTCTTGTTCCTCCCTCTCCTAATGCTTCTCCCAATTGGAAACATCTAATTGAACAAAAAGATCCTATCAATGATAATTATTCTTCTCTTGATGTCTCCCCTACTTGTGATGAATCTATCTTAAAAAATCTAACCATGGAATGTGATCAACATCTTGTTTGCTCCTCTCATAAATTCTCTCCTACTAGGGAATATATCATGGTGCAATAAAATGATAGAATTGATGCATGAATTTCAAACAATAGTAATGTGGCTTCATTAGATGAAAATGATGAGGTAACCTTAGACTCTCCTTCACTAAAAGATAATCAAAATGAGGATAATTATTTTGAGGTTATGAACTTTAGATATCCCTTGAAGTGATCTCCTAAGATAGTTCTTATCCTTTATCCACCCTCACATCAACATCAAGTTCAAACCAAACCCATGCTTATCCTTGAACCACCTAAAAAGAAACCATTAAGTCTAGGAGATATCTTGAACTTCATAATGCAAATTTATAGTAACAATGTTTTGTAGCAATCGAGTTACAATACTATTGCTCACACATACAATACAAGAAACAATAGTCAACTACAAGCCATTCCTACTTCATTACTATTACCTCAACCTATCTTCCCCAATGCTCCTCATTTTCCTTTACATAGTGGAAAGGAGTATGATCTTGTTGAACAACTTAAGAATAATCCTGCTAAGATATCATTATGGGTCTTATTCAATCCTTACCTAGTTATCATAGTATGCTTCAAAATGCATTATAACAAGATATGGTTCCCCCTACCACCAATCCAAATGATATAGTAGCCCTAATTCAAGGAATGAATGTAGACATTATTTTCCACCAAAGTGAATTACCTCCTTTAGAAGTGCAAAAACAAAATAAAGCTTTCTTGATAGTAGCTATACATAATCAGGTAGGGATAAAGAGAACCCTTGTTGACAATGGACTGACCCTTAATGTGTGTAGCATAAACCTTTTGGACTAGATTGGAGCAAAAAAAATTTCCAGATTTAACCTGAATCTCTATCTATCCGTGGATTTAATTATGTAGGTGTTGACATGTTCGATGGCACATCAACATGCAAACAAAATATTGCTATTTTGTTTCTCCTGAAAGAGAAAGACAACACATGGATGTATTAGATCCCAAGGTCTTTGTAGTTGGTTCTCAACTGTGCTGATGTTGCTCAGTGGTCAATGTAACAGTAATATTCAAGGGGCCTGCTGGTGTTGAGCTTCTGGATTGTTCTGAGATCAAACATAAACTTAAACCTATTCTAACCAAGGTTTTTAAAGAAACAGAAAAAAGATAGATCAGAGTTTTGGAACAGAAAAGAATGTTAATTCATCCAACTTAACCAGACTTGTTACCTTTCAAGGAATTCCTAACTAAAATTGCAGAACAAAATTAACTTGTGACTAACACACAATTTCATTCATTCATAGTGCTGATTTCAATAGCGGATTTCAAATCACTATTTAAACAAAACAAAAAATCAAATTTCATTCCTTGAAAGATTCTCAAATCAAATGATTAAACCAAGATAAACAACATTTTGAAACATAATCTGAAGTAGGTTTTAATTTGGTTGCTTCTACTGTTAGTGAAATAGATAAGCAACATTTACAAATCTGGCACAATCACCAGTGTACAGAAAATCCATGACTCCAAGTTGTTTCCATCTATACTAAGAAAACTAGAAAGAAATATCTATTCTATTCTCCTCCTCCTAACTAAGAAGACAAAAAGAAGCTCCTATTACAAAGAATCAGGATCAACTCTGGATCTCCTCTACTTCTGCTAACTAACTTCTACCACTTCTTTTATCTACTCTACAAGTTCTAACCCTACAACCTCTAACCTTTACAAAGATGCAAGAATGCCATATATATATAGAAGGTACCAAAAATAATGTGTTGGCCATCTGTTTTAGGGTTTACAAAATATCTCACTTTAGAAGAGTCAATGCCTAGATCTTTTGGGATAAAGTTGATTTTGCATTAAATATATATCCCTACTATCCATGTTGGTGACAGAGTGCTCTAGGGATGATCTCAGATCTTTTGCAATTATAACATTAACTCTGTGCCTCCGTGTCCATCCTCGAACTCTTTTGCAGAGCTACATTGAATGCTCTAAAATATCATCATTAATGTCGATCTCTCTTTTGCCAGTAGACCCCAGCTGTCACTGACTCACGATTTCATTCTTCTTCCTTCGGCCCTCTTCGCGCTTCAGATCTATCCTTCTACAAGTTGTCGGCGTAACATACGAAATTCGGTGAGACCTCAGGTTATATATGGCAGTGCCTCCTTCCCTCAGCAAGACATCCACATTCGACGCGCTAAGAGTCATAGTGATATCCTTTTTCATTAGTAGGCTCGTCGCTATTGGAAAGACTTGCATCAGTCAGGGAGACGTCACAATGAGTTTAACATGCTACACCGAGGGCACGAAACATGTCGGTGAGACCCTATCGGGTCGACAAGACCTTTCGCCGAAGTCGCCTCCCTTCGGCGAGATTCTCTGAGTCGGCAAGACTTTATTCCTTCGGCCAGACATCACACTGAACTCAAACCACTATGTCGATACTACCTCACCCTTCGACAAGACTTTACTGGAGAAACATCCTCATGTGCACATCTAGATCCTGCAAAACAATGTCTCTGCTAGTCTTCTAAATCAGAAAAATATCATCTTCGAACTTACCCATAATGCCATCTTCATTTTATTTCACTTCGCAAGAAAATACTTACTTCCAGTGGAGGTGGAACCAAAACCGAACCAAAAAATGACACCCTAATTCAAAACCGGCGGGGGCGGGACTAAGACCGAACCAGGAATATACTCCCCCCTTTTAAAACTGGCAGAGGCGGAACCGAAACAGGACCGAGGTCGGGATGGGAACAAGCCGGGCACAGCGGAACTGGGACCGGAACCAAACCCGAACTAGAAACTTTTTTAAGTTTCAGGTTCAGATTTTGTTCCGAACCTACCTCCAACGACACCCGAAAACAACAGAAACAAAAGCGAAAGAACACACGGAACTGGGATCGGAATGGAACCAGGACCAAAAACTTTTTCAAGTTTTAGGGCTCGGTTCTAGTTTCGGTTTTGATTCCTCCGGAACAAAATGAAAAGACGCGCGAGGAAAAAAAACAAAAGAGGCAGAACTGGGACTGGGGAAGGAAAAGAAAGCAGAACTTGGAAGGAATTCCAAGTTCGATTTCCGTTCCAGTTCCGGGCCCGCCAAAACAAAAAGAAAAATGTCTAAGGCTGAAAAGAAAACACCTAAGGAAAAGGACACAAAACCAAAGAGGAAAACAACTGACCACAAGAGAAATAAAAGAAAAGGCAGAGTCAAGGCCGAGATGGAACATAGATTGGGAACCTTGAAGAGTTCAATGTTCCGATTCAGATCCGGACTCGGCTCCGATAGAACAAAAGATGAAAACAAAAAACTGTCAGGACTGGAACTGGGGACAAAACAAGACCAGAGCTTGGAAATAATTCCAAGCTCGATATTGGTCCTGGTTCTGGTTCCTATAGAAATAAGAGAAAAATGCTTAAGGCAGAAAACCAAAGGCCCCAAAAAGACAAAAGAAAAAAAAGGGGACCCATGTTGTGTTCCAGAATAAAATGGGGTAGTTAGGCAAGGCATAATAGTAGGGAAATAATTGCTTGGTGTGATAACATTGCCTATTAGAGTTGGAAAGGTCACATTGCAAAATACTATTCATGTCATGCCTGCTAGTCTTCCATATAATCTTCTCTTGGGTAGACCTTGGATTCATGTAATGAATGGATTGTCTTCAACTCTTCATCATAAAATGAAATATGTCTACAACAAAAAAGTGTATGTAATCAAGGCCGAACCTGAACCAAAAATTTGTTTGCACACTGAGAAAGATGCATAAAATCCTTTGAAAAAATTGACACCAACTACACAAGTGGAACCCATGCAAGAGAAAGAAAAAGAAAAGCATATTGAAGAAGCCACAAAATTATTGGAAGATGATTGGGGATCATTAGATTTCACACCTAAATTTGATGTGCAACCCAAGATCATAACAAAAAGGTCTGAAGAGGGAAAAGAAAAAGCGGTAATTTCAACACAAAATTCGAAAGCATCCACTTCAACCACTTTAGAAGAAGAAGCAAATTACATAATAAAATTTGATGAATTTGATTATGAACAAGCACAAATCCAAAAGAAATGGAAAATCTTTATGGAAGAGTTTATGAACTTATGAAATAACTTGGTTATAGTGGAAAAGGATGCAGTGCTAGAGAACAAGGCATTCATGTCCCTATAGGGCCTAACAGACAAGAAACCACTAGTAGTCTCGGTTATTGTCCTTCAAAATAAAATAAAAAGCATCAAATAATCCTTCACTCAATACCAACACTATTAAAAAAGATTATTGTAAGCCAACTTTAACCTTGGTGCATCCTAAACTGATAGAAACAACTAGTGGTCTTGGTTATTGTCCCTCGAAAGAAATGAAAGAATCAAAGAAATCTTCACTTAATATCAATGTCATCACACAAAAAACTCCTAGTACATGTCTTAGTAATGATTGGAGTTTGTTATATTTTGTGCCCTCCTTTAAGGGAGAGTACAAAATATCACAATCTAAAGAGTCTTGTGTAAGAATGATACCTTGTACTAAGAAAGAGATATATTTAAAGCAAAAGAAAGCAACATCTTCTACTATCGATCAAGAGATTATCTTGTCAAGACTTCTCCAAGATCGCTTGATATCTCTCCCTCCACGAACACTAAATAAATTTTACAATAAGAGTTCATTTTGTGCATATCATAGAGTTTGTGGTCATTCTACTTATGAATGTAAGGCTTTGGGTAATAAAATTCAACATTTTAAGGAATGTGGTACACTTCCTTGTGTTGAAGCACCTATTTCCTCTAATTAATATTGATTTCCATCCTATCTTGTTGCTCATCACTATGTGGCATTAGAAGCTTTGTGTGTCTTTCTTATTGTCATTCATGGTGATATAATATTAGGTGCAACCATATCTCTCTTGGTAGCAACATGATAGTTCTTGGTGGTTGTCTTTGTCTCTATGATTGGGGGCAAGGATGACTAGTCTTTGGGAGGTGTGCATTCTTTTGAAGGATCCTATCTTCCAATTTTTCTCCTTAAAATACCAACATAGTAAGTATATTGGCATTTTAAGTGGGGGCATATTGTCCCCTATTCTTTGTTTGCATGTTTCCTTCTTAGTGATGATAGCATATACCTCCTAGGAAGTGTGAATTTCTTTTCAAAGTGAGGTCTTCTAAATTCATGTGATGTTTCTTCTTCTTGGTGAAACTAGGTTTGATTTCCTTCAAGAGCATGACCTTTCTGAGCATATGATATTCCTCTTAGTGGTAATGCTATGGATTGCATTCCCTAGGTTGTGAATCTTTTATCCTTGACTAGTCCTCTCTTGGAGACATTAGGCGCGATGTTCCCTAAGAGGAGACCTTTCATGAACTAAGAAAAACCCCTTTGAACATGTCTTATCCTCTTTTTCATTTTTCTTCATAGGTGCTTAGCATAACACAACTTGTTAGGCCTTATGAAGCTGAAAGTTTATGTTTTGTTTTGCGGTGCCTTATTGAAGTTATCAAAGATATAGCTTTGGTATGGTATGGGAGCCTAATAATATTCTCTCATTTTCCACCCTTGGGGGATCACCTAGCGGACAGTCCGGGTTCCATTAGCCTGTGTGAGCATGCATGTTGTTTGCATAGTGGACAATGAGTTCCACTTGTGAACGTTTTGGACAAAAAACTGAGACTTGATCCACTTCAAGTTGGATAGACTGTCAAGGCTTGATCCACCCCTTTTTTCCTTTTGTTTTTATCTTTTAGTCTTTGACATTTTATGTTTTTGTATCTTGTCTTGTTGTTGCATATCATACATCTTGTGTGTCCTTTTGTGCTTATGTTGGTTTTCCATAAGATCTTGATCCTGGGGGCTTGGCCACCTCCTTGATCTTTGTAATCCTATCTTACTTACATTTGTACACTTGGACCCCTCTTGAAACATGTTTGTCTACTTTAGTGTGAGTTTGACATGGGGTCATCCTCTCACTAAAGTGGGGATTAAATGTACTACAAAAAAATGTATCCCTTTACATTTTCTCACTTGTTTGGGCCCTACTATTTCAAATTGGACATAATTGTGCATTAATTTAGTGTTGTTAAATGTACCCCTTTACATTTATACACCTATTTAGGGATACCTTAATTAATTGATCTTAATCATGCCTTAATTGGCCCTATAATTCATTTGCAAGCCCATTAAATTACATTTTTTTGAAGGGGAAACCTGACATTAATTAATGCCAATACATGACACTTCACATTGAGCAATGTGTGTTTCAGGAATTAGGGCCTAGGACCCATTTTCCCATGGGTGAATGGGTCCTTCCTCAACCTTGGAACCCATTTTAAAATGTTTTTTACAATATTTTTGTGATTCTAAATTCAAATTTCAAAGGTCGGCTTGTAATGTTTGAATTTTGGGAAATTAAGGATAAATGTCTATAAATACAAGGTTATTTTGATCCAATCAAGTCTAAGGAAAAATCTAGCAAGAGGTGAACTTAACAAGAGTAAAGATTATTGTTAAGAGCATTCAAGAGCAGATTTCTTCATCATTTTTTTGCAGCAATCAAGATCTCAAGCATCATATCAAATTATTTTGCAACCATGCATTTATTTGGAGCTAACATTGTGATGTTTATTTTGAGATCTAATCCAAGCATTCAAGTCAAAGATTCAAAGAAAGATCCAGGCATCAAGATCCACATCCATTGAAGCCATTTCATGCAAGATCAACATCAATATTTTAGTCCTTCAAAGGTTTATCCAAGGGTTTGGTGAGTTGCAACATTGAGTTGTGCATTCATCATTCCCTCATGATTTCATTATTTCATTTCAAGGTTTAGTTACCAAAATGGGGTTTGACCAAGGAAAACCCCTATTCACCCAAAAAAAAAAAAAATTCCCTCTCTCTTTGTGTGTTTCAGATTTATAGGTTTGTAGGTTGAAGGAAAGTTGAAGATCTCAAAAGTGCAAAATTACAAAGTTGCATTTGTTGTCACCTTTGTTGTCATCTCATGGAAACTCAGATCCTAGATTAATTTTTGACTATCCGACTGTGAAACCCAGAGAATCTGGAAGTGTAGACATAGGAGTAGAGGACCCAAAAACCAATTTTAGAAATCTCAACAAAGACCCATTTTCCAATAGGAATATGAGTCCTTAGACATCCTTTGAATACATCATTTTGTATAGGTGCACAACATCTTCCCTTTATCTGATCTACATGACATAAACTATTTATGTTAGTATTATGTTTCATATGCAAAATCCACTTTTTACATATCATGAATGAGTACATTTGATAATTTAAATCTTTCTCCCAAAGCCCATGTTAAGTCATTTCTATCAAAAAGTTATCTTAGGACACTTTGCATCCAACATGGACACTTTATAATTGTTTTTTAGATAAGTTTTAAGTGTCTTCCACTCATCTGATTTGTGTGAAATAAATTATGTTTATTAGCTATATGTTTAATCTACTAAAATTTGGTCTTGCATTTTAGGTTTGAGTTGATTTGCTATTTTATTTTTATCTCCCAATAGTGTTGTTTAGTCCACATACACAAATAAAGGAAATTGCAAGATTCCTTAAAGAATTTACTCACCTAAGCATTGAAAGTGGATTTTAACTTGAAGGATCTCATTTCTTGAATGAAATAGAAGAATAGGTAGGTTCATTCACCTTGTTTTTCCTTTTCTATTTATAGTAATTTTGGTGAAATATTCCAAATTTAGTATAAAACTCTATTTGTTTTGAACCCTAACCTATTTTTCTATGTTCCAAAAAGAAAGAATCTAAGAAAGTTTGGAAAAAAAAGAAAGCATATTAGAGTTCTAAAAAATCAATGATTGCATAAACTACATTTTTCATGCATAAAACAAGGAGAATTCATGGATCATTGATAGTGGATGTTTCAGTCACATGACTAGAGTGAAAAAAGCAAGTTCATAGGCCTAAAAAAAGGAATAGAGGATCAATAAGACAATGATAATTCTATTGCTAAGATATCCAAAAAAGTTACTTTGAGTCTTGATGGCGAAGAAACTAAGACACATGATTTCTTATATGTTGAAGGTTTAAAGCATAACTTACTAAGTGTAAGTCAGATGTGTGAAAAAGGATACAATATTTCATTCAATATAGAAGGATGTGAAATTAGAGATGCGTGCACTAGTAAGCTTGTTGCGGAAGGAAGTAGAATAAAAAGCAATGTGTACAACCTCAGTGAGATCAAAAGAAAGAAATGTCTCTTAGGATAGATAGCTAAAAGATGGCTATTGAATGGAAGGATGGGTCATATAAACTTTGATCATATTGTGAAGATTAGGTCTAAATAAGCAATACAAAATATCCCTGAAATTGCAAATCCCTCATACACTCTTTACAAGGAATGCTAAGAAAGAAAGTTGACAAGAGCAAGATTTATGAAAAAATAGTATTCTATTACAAAGCCATTGGAGCTTGTTCATACAGACTTATGTGAACAGATGAATACAAATATTATACAAGGTGATGGGTACTTAATGATGCTTATTGATGATTATTTATGAATGTCATGGGTTACTTTCTTAAAAAAAAAATTGATGCTTTTGAGAAATTCAAGATATTTAAAGCTTTGGTAGAAAATGAGATTGACCATTCCATAAAATGTTTAAGATATGATAGAAGTGGTGAGTTTAATTTTGAAAATTTTGAAGAATTTTGTGAGAAACATAAAATTAGAAGACAAGACTTTGCCGCAAGGACTTAGCAAAATTGAGTTTTTGAAAGGAATAATAGAACAATTCAAGAGATGGAAAAAACAATTTTGAATCAAGCTAAGTTGCCTAATACATATTGGATAGAATTTGTTCATACTACGGTCTACATTCTCACAAGAGGAAAAATAAGATTGAACAACATTAAGACACCTTATGAATTGTGGAAAAAAAGACCAACATTAGTCAAACATTTAGAATATTTTGAGGAAAATGCTACATCAAAAGAGAAAGAAAATTTGGGTAAGTTTGACTCAAGATTTGATGAAGTTATATTTCTTGGTTATTCTATAAAAATTAAGTCATATAGATGCTATAATAAAAGATTGAAGAAGATTGTAGAAATTGATAATGTAAAGGTTAATGATATTGTGTTGGCAACACAAGGGCAGACAACTGAGAGGTGGGGGTGAATCGATTGTCACAAAAATTCAAACTTATTAAAATTATTAACCTTATTCTTAGATATGATTAATAACCATGAAAGCATAAATCATCAACACATCAGAAACACACATAACACCAAGATTTTTACATGGAAACCATGTTAGTAGAAAAACCACAGTGGAGGTTAATACTCAAGATTATACCATGTTAAAAGTATAAAGAAGAATAAATGGGGAATGCACATGCATTCAGGAACAGTGCCTAGAACTCACTGCTCAAATACGACAAGGCTTACTGCCCAAAGGAAGACACTCTATCTTACAAAAATATTCAGATTACATCCATAGGATTGAATTGAGAAAATAGCATCTGCTAATGTCTGATTACAGTTCTGGTTAAGCACATGAACACTTCTTCACACTCTGCTTCTTCCTTCGAATGATTTGAACATTATTCACACATCTCATCCAAATATACTTGCTCACACACCTTCAAATGGATTGAGGAATGCACCAGTCAGAGCCAAGCCACCAGTCGGTAAGAATCTAGAAAAGTCTTGCCAACTTTTTCCTTAATTGATTTTCATAACCAAATGGATTGAGGAATGCACCACAACTGAGCTCTCTTGACAAAAATCACCCCTGATTTAATCCTGCATTCAAAGAAAACCACAGTAAAGACCACACCAATAGAAGTTACTTAATCAAAATGATCATTAAAACGAATCCTATGTTAGTAGGGTATCGTTAAAACATTGACCAAAATGATCATACAAATAGTTTGGGTTTCAGGCCGACCCACGGAATCCAAGCCAAGGAGGAATTTTGGAGAATTTTGAGTCAGGCCGATTCCAGCAGAATAAATATGAAAACACCCACTAGAAACTTAATCCGATCATTATCAATCAAGGAACAACAAGTGAGATCTCAAAATAGCACCAATTAATCGTAAAATGCATCATCATTTATTAACTAGCCTTACTACCCCATACTTCTTCACATTTCACAGATTTTGGGGAAATCCGCATGGGATGGATTTCCGCGAAGGAGGAGACATTCCGGCAGCCTCGGGGATTTCGAGAAAATTCGGTCAACGTAGAATTTTGCGAAGACCAAAAATCCCCGAACAACAGCGTTTGGCCAGAGCTTAAGTGAGATTCGGGAAAATCCGGATTGGGTAGAAAATCCTGAACTCAGGAGAAAACCTGAATTCCAACTGAGGTAGAACCAAATTTAGACAAGACTAGAAGGCAAAATCAGGAAGAAAAACATAAGAACCCCCAAAAGAAAAGCAAACAACCAAAGGCAAAGAAAGGAAAAGAAAGGGGGACCTGTTTTGTTCCAAATCAAAATGGGGTGGTTATGCAAGGCATAACACAAATATAGTAGCTTTGAATGCAGATTCTATCTTAGGAAGAGCATCACCAAACTCACTTAACTCAAAAGTTGTAAGCTTACTAATCAACATGTCTCTACTTACATTTTTCACAGTCTAGATCTCCTCAATAGTAGTAGCTTTGGATTTGTATGTAGTAGGGAATTATCTGAGCACTTTAGCAACAATTTTTGGTTCATCCAATATTCTACTAGCATATCTGATACTACACACAAGTTCATTCACCTGCATGAAGGAAGTAAGGTTCTTGATGAGGTAAAAATAACCTCATCAACATAATGGCCTCAATATACAAATCTAAACCTTCCAGCCCAAATTACTTTGCCAATTGATTACCTTTAGGAAAAATAATTTCTTTCCTTTCTATGAATAATCGTACAAACTTATTTCTTGGAGTTGATTAAATTAAACTAACTTATGCTGATTTAATGGTTTAGTCTTGAGTATTTCGTAGGTCAAATCCACCACCATTCTCCATTCTAGTTAGAAGGGAAATGAATGCGGGTCTCATACTTTTGAAAATCAGCGAGTGGTCGCCGGAATTATAGGAGCATATGTTTTGGCCGAGTCTTTATAATTCTGTTATTTTTCAGTTTCAAAGACTTTATGGCTCATTCAAAGCCTCTTCAATATTGTATATCATGGGCTTTTAAGTCCCTTTTACTATGGGAAATCTATTGGAAGACTTGATCAACTGAAAAATAGGATTCTTGTTAGCCATTTTTCATATAAGTATGTAACTGTTACAAATAATGAGAAGAAGATTATCGTTATGCTGTCAATTTCTCTTTTTAGTAAAAACTACCATATAAATATGAGTTTTCCCACCACTCTTTGAATTAATGTGTAATATGGATGCATTTTTGGAATGAAGTAACAGAGAGATTTTTCTAGTGCATGTGATATGAAGTAGCAGTAGATATACCCACGAGCTGGCCACTTGAGGGTTAGAGATATATAGATAAGTATTTGTTTAATGTTCTACATTTTCCTTTGATAGAATAGAAATTATATTTGCATTTTATTTTCATTAGTATATGTTATACTATTAGTGTTAAGCTTGTAGGTTGTAACTGAGTCCATAGTTTCTAAGCTTAGCATTTAAGTGTCCAGAGCACCTTTCTCCAGTTGATTTTGAACAATGGGTTTATGATTAGCAGTTGGCTTTTGATTTTCTGCATTAGATATTTTTTTTTCCTAGTTTCCTTACATGCTTTACTTCTTCAGCAATTTATGCATTCTTTAGGTTAATTGTTTCCATGCTTTCTAGTTTAATGGTGATGCTTTTCAGATTCTTAGTTTTCTATTTTCTAATTTGAGTCATTTTCCTGCTTTCTAGATAGATGATTTATTGCTTTCTAGATTAGAGGCCCCTTAGAATAGAATTTTTATTAAGTAGATTAGTTCTTAAGAGAGAAGTTGAGATGTCCTCTATTGCATACATCTGTTGGAAACTTCTCAGTCGATATATTGATGTGTTTATTCACTAAACTATTAGGACCTAATGATAGCCTATCACTTTTTGGCACCGTTGTCGGGGACCCTTTTGCTAGTGTTAGTAGGAGATATCTTGAATACCTCTCTTAGGGATAGGAAAATTTCTTTGGTTTGTTTTTTGCATGGTCAGGAAATGAGGCCCCCATGAGAGATTCATACCAAAAACCCCTTTGTTGATGTACCAACAAGTGGAGAAGAAGGAAACTCAGACCATGAACTTACTGCAGAATTGACCGAATAGGGTCAACTTGAGACCTTCCCACATACTTCGGAAAGAGAACGAATAGTGCTAGAGGAGTGTATTCTTTCGTAAACCTTTGAACCTCATGCCACTAAGAAATTTTTGGAAGAGGATCACACCCCCTCCAACACCATGGGAGACCGTAGAAATGTTTCCAATAACCACAACAATGATAACCCTCCACCATGCACATTCACTTATCCTATTTCTATTGATGTGGATGACGAGATGACAATGAAAAATATCTCACCAGTTGTCTTACCCACCTTCTGAGGTTTGTCTACTGAGGACCCTAATCAGTTCCTACTTGAATTCAAGGTCTTGTGTCAAACCTATGACTACAAGAATGATAATAAAAAAACTTAAGCTTTTTCCTTCGACTCTGAAAGACTAAGCTATGTGTTGGCTTATGGGGTTAGCTACTCAGCCGATAACTTCCTGGGATGAAATGGAGACTGCCTTTTTGGAGAAATATCAGAGTTACTACAAGGTGAGTGATAGGAAAGAAGAGTTGTTAAAAATAAGGCAGAATGAGGATGAAAGTTTAGAGGATTACCTAGATAGGTTTATCTTCTTGTCCAAACATTGTGGTGGGGAAGTTATAAGCCTCGATATTTTAAAGACCTTATTCTTCAAAGGTCTCGATGATGAAGCTCAGAGGAGCTTATACTTAATGGGAAAAGGAGATGTGTCCCAACTGAGAATGGAAGAAATAACAGAATTGTGTCAAAACTTCTCCCGTACTCATGGAGGGATTAGGAAGTTCACCCCCTTACATGGTTCTAATGACATAAATAAACTTCATGAGGAACTAGCCAACTTCAAGATTGAAATTCTTGTCCAACTAAAAACCACCTTAGATGGCATCCAAGCTAAAACCAGAAATCCTGAGACTTTTTCTATTTATTACCCTAGGTGTCGAAACAAACATTTGCTAAGAGAGTGTCCCTTGGGAAAAATTGACAAGATTGAAATTTGTTAGGTGTGTGACAAGAATAACCCCACCAATCAATGTGAACTATTAAATTCCATCAAAAATTCCAAGAAAAGAACAACTCTAGTTGAGGAAGAAGTGAACTTTTTCAATGAGAGAATGAAAGGTAATTTCTCCTATGGTCAGAATTCTAATCCTAACTAGCGACCCCAATCAAATTGGAAAAATAAAAAATGGGCAGCATCTTGGCCTCGGGAACCACCACTAGTGCCCTCTAACTGGGGAACCTATCCTTGGTGACCACCAGACTGGACAAACCAATCTTGGGGTAACCCTTAGTGGCCCAACCAGTCTCAACAACAGTGGTACCCTCACAATTCCATTCCTCAATGGAATCAACCCCAACATCAGTTCTATTTTCATCCCAGGAGGATGCCTACCCAACAAACTCTCCAACCACCTCCCTACAATAGTCCACAGACTGAACAAGTTAACCAACTGCCACTTTCGATGCAACCAATCTGGAATCCAAAGAATAATCATTCAAACACTCCAGTGTATTCCGCCAAACAGGACAATGTCATCGGACTCAACGCAATACACTGTGGAAACCTACTACTGAGGTTCAGTAAAAAACTTTCACAGTTGACTATCAAAGAAATAATAGATGAACCTATCCAAAAGTTTGTTGAGGAAGCAACAATAACATCCGCACCTGTAGAACAAATCTTAGACACTATGCAACATGGAACCGACTTGCCATCTTATGTAGGAGCTTCTGACCTACCTCAGGAGGAGGAGGGTTAGTCTCCAACTGAATTGTTGAAAAATCCCATGACTAAAGACAAATCCAAAGCCCCTTTTCCAGAGTGATTGAAACCAATCCCTGTGAAAGATGCTCTGGAAACATCACCTACTAAAACTACACTGATATAGGAAATTAAACGATTGCAGATTGAATTTCCCTTGTTTCAAGTGATTAAAGAGATCCTTGAGTTAAACCATTTGATTAAATAGTTGTGCATCAAAACCCCAGGGAGGAAGCATAAATGAATCACCACTATTCATATCAATGGGTACCTAGTTGATTTGTTAGCTGGAACAGTTATTGCTTCGAAATATGATGACCCAAGAAGTCCGCTTATAATAGTAATAGTTAATGGTGTAGCAATGCCCAATGCTTTAGTGGACCTTAGAGCAGCCATTAACATAATGACTGTTGATGTGATGGAAAAATTGGGACTCAATGATCTACGCCCCACATATATAGTCCTACAGATGGAAAACCAATCCATAGCTATTCCCAAGGGAATCATTGAAAACGTTCTTGTTAAAGTAGATGGATGGGAATATCTAGTGGATTTCTAGATAATTGAATCACTTACACCCAAAGACAGTTATCCAATAATTTTGGGATGACCATGGCTAGCTACGGTTGCAACCAAAATTGACTACAAGGAAGGAGGAATGACAATCTCCAAAGGAACCAATAGAAAATAGTACTTTTTGTATTCTCCTACCAAGCCTACTGAACATAGCAAAGTATGGGTTGATGAACCAAAAATTCCTACTGGACAGGAAAACTTGGCTTCACTGGCCATGGTAGTCATTAAACAACATGGTGAAGAATTAGAGCATGAATTAGAGAACGACATGGAAAGTATTGCAATAGACTCCAGTAGTGAAGAGATGTCAGACGTAGAAGAAATCAACACAAACCAAGTTTAATTTCATGTCTCTAAGTTTATTGGATTTCCTTGCCCTTTGATGAACTTAGTTCCAAAAACTTGCCATTTATTTGCAAATGTTGCTAGGCTTCATAAAACTATACCGCACAGCTGTCCACTTAACACATTGACAAGGCCCATTCACACTGTCACATCCAATTATCTTGGAGTCAAAACCATTATGTTGCTACAAGGCAAAACCTTGAACATCAATAGTTGGTTGACTGAGATGGAAGAACAAAGACTATTTGATACCTTGGTGAATAGATCTAAAGCGTTTGCCTGGGATTATAAAGATATGAGAGGAATACATCCTAGTGTTTGTATGCACCATATCTATGATGAGGATGTTCGACCTATTCCTAAACCACAACAGAGACTCATTCTTGCTCTTAAATACATCGTTAAAATCGAGATTGAGAAACTCTTGGAGGTAGGATTTATCTACCCAATTTCTGACAGCAAGTGGGTGTCACCCTTGGTTGTAGTTCCAAAGAGGAATGGGAAGTGGAGAGTGTGTGTAGATTATATAGAGCTTAATAAAGCAACACGTAGAGATTATTTTCCCTTGCCATTTGTGGACCAGGTGTTGGATAACTTGGCTAGGAGAAAATATTTTTCATTCTTGGATGGATTTAGTGGATACAACTAGATATAGGTAGCAGCAGAAGACCAGGATAAGACGACCTTTACTTGTCCTTGGGAAACATTTGCGTATAGGGTTCTTCCCTTTGGGCTATGTAACACTCCTGCCACCTTTCAGAGGGCCATCCTAGCTATATTTGTTGAGTTGGTAAATGAGTACGTGGAAGTCTATATGGATGATTTCACTATATACGGTTCAAATTTTAATGAAGCTCTCACAAATCTAGACAAGGTGTTAATGTGGTGTAAGGATCATCGGTTGTCTCTTAGTCACGAGAAATGCTTAATCATGGTGGAACAAGGAATAGTGCTAGGACATCATATTTCAGCTAAAGGGATTAAGGTTGATCCCAAGAAAATTGAAGTCATACAACAACTTGAGATTCCAAACACTCAGACTGATGTCAAGAGTTTCTTAGGGCATGCTAGATACTATTGAAGATTCATAGAGAACTTTAGCAAAATTGTAGCTGCAATTTTTTCTCTCCTTCAGAAAAATATTGACTTAATTTCGACACCCGAGTGTCAGTCCTCATTTCAAATCATTAAAGAAAAACTCACCTCTACCCCTATCCTTTGAGGACCTAACTGGAACCTGCCATTTCACATTTATGTCGACGTGTCTAATGACACCATTGGAGTGGTTCTAGGGAAAGAAGATGAGAATGGAGGGAAATATGCTATATATTTTATCAACAAGAATTTAGTGCCAACAGAGAAGAATTACACCACAACAGAGAAGGAATTCTTGGTTGTAGTGCATGCCATCAAGAAATTTAGACATTATGTCACCAGATACAAAGTTATAGTGCACACAGACCATGCAACCATAAAAAATATCATGAATAAACCGATGGTAAATGCAATGATAATTAGGTGGTTACTCCTCTAGGAGTTTAATGTGATAATTGTCGAAAAACTAGGGAAGTCCAGCATAGTCCCAGACTTCTTATCCTAGATTAAACATGATGGTGATTGTGCCCCGGTACACGATGAATTCCCAAATGAAAATATGTTTGCCATCTCCACTAAAACTCGTTGGTTTGCTTATATTGTGAATTACTTAGGCACCATTGAAGTACCACCTCACTTCTCAACAAAACAAAAGAAACACCTCATTAGAGAGAGTGCCCCTTTTAAATGGATTAATGGAATCTTGTTTTGGTGTGGACCCGATATGGCTTTGTGATGATGTGTTAGGGAATATGGGACCTATAGTATCCTTAGGGCTTGTCATGATGATCCTTCTAGAGGGTATTATTTCACAAAAAGGACAACTCATAAGATCTTGTGAGTAGCATACTATTGGCCTTCAATGCGTAAGGATATCAAGAAGTATGTTCATAGGTGTGATGAATGCCAAAGGATAGGAAGACGAACAACATCCAATGAAATGCCCCTACAGCTTCAGGTAGTCCTTGAACTATTTGAGAAATGGGGATTAGATTTTATTGGCCCTATAGATCCCCCTTCACAAGGAAAAGAGTATATTCTAGTTTGTATCGACTACATGACTAAGTGGGCAGAAGTACAAGCACTACATGTTGCTAGGGAAGAGTAGGTAGCTGACTTTCTTTATAATAGAATCTTTCTTAGATTCGGGGCCCCGAAAACAATTGTTACAGACCAAGGCCCCTAGTTTATGTCTAAATTCCTATTGAAATTCACAAATCACTTCCATGTAAGTCACAAGAAGTTCTCCCCTACCACCCATAGGCAAACATACAAGTCGAGGTCATGAATAGGGAACTATAAAATAGTTTGACAAAAATGGTTTCCTCAAGAAGGAAAGATTGGGCTAGGAAACTACCAGAAGCTGTCTAGGCCTATAACACAACCTGAAAATCAAACACTGGCTATAGTCCCTATAAGTTAGTCTTTGGGAAGAAGCCCCTCTTTCCCATTGAATTCGATCTCCTAACCCTTAGGACGACCATGGAATTGGGCATGGATCTTAGACGATCTCAAATCAAGAGAGTCTTACAACTTAGTGAACTAGATAAGCTTCATCTAGATGTCGTCCATCAAACTGAATTGATCCAGCAACAACATAAGGTCTTGCATGAAAAACATATGAAAGAGAAAGAATTCCATATTGGGGATTGGGATTGTTGTTTGTTTCCAAATACAAGGACCTTCAAGGGAAAGTTAGGACACACTGGCTTGGACCATATGAGATTTTTGAAGTGTTTGCTAATGGTTCAGTCCAGTTAAAACCAATTGATGGTGACACCCGAACTCTTCTAGTTAATGGGTATTGATTACGCATTTACCATAAACCTGTTAACAAAGAAGAGTTTACAAAAATGGTAGAAACGTAGGAAGAAATCCACTACATTAACTCTGTTGTGGCAGGGTCAATATAGTGTTAAGAAAATTAAAAAAAAAATCTATATATTTTTGAAAATTTCTTCAATTTTCTCATCAACTCCATCATTTGGACTTGGCTAAAGGTTTTTTTACATTTTGCAAGACTTCATCTTTTGGTGAGCCCAATTCCGGCGCACCCTACTGTGATGCTCCAGACTTGTTGCTACAATTCTCCGAAACCTACAAATTAGATTGACTCAACGACCCATCCTGATCTTGCATTTTGACGCATCACTTGATGGTGCTTTGGGGAGTAAAGGCCAAAGTATCACAATCTTCTTCCTTCTGGTTGCACCTTTTCAACGATGTTCCAGAATTCTGCTATTTATGCTTCGACTGCATCTTTCAATGATGCTCTGGAAATTTTGGTCGCTGCTCTAGCCGCATCTTTCAACGATGCTTTGGAATCCTCAATTTGGTAACTTAGTTCAAAGGAAATCTTTTTAAATAATTCTAGATCTCTCTTCTTCTCTACTTCGATTGCATTACTCGATACTGTTCTGATTTTTGTATAAATTTTAATTTTTCAAAGTTTCTCTTATTTTTCCTAAGTTCTGTGCATGCCCATTCCTTAATTCCGCTTTGAGATCCACTCCCTTATGATTACTCTGCCATATCAAATCAAATCTTTCCACAATAAATAAGATTATTATGACACCATTTTTGTCATAATAATTTCTGTCATTACTCCAACCATCCCATCCACACCATTAATATCTGCCACCACCTTCGCCAACCATATAACTATCCAATTACGCCAGCATAGGTAAGTGACGTTTGATCTAATGACAAGACCTAAGGTATGTGTGAATTTATTAGAAGGGTTGGTATATATTTTGAATAAAGGTTAATTAATTGGCATGATCTATTCCCCTTGTAATTTTGAAACTTGTGCCCTTTACACGATTGGTGAAAGTATGACAAATGTTGTAATTCCCTATGGAAGGTCATCATAATGATACAGTACGGTGACAAGAAAGATGGTAATTAATCTTTCCCCGTTGAGTATATTGACATAGAAATATCTCTCCATCTGTAATTCAGAGAAGTAAGCATTTCAAGGTTCTAAAATATTTCACCTGGAAGCAAAGGAGATGGGAGGCAATAAGAAAAAGTTTGGGCCAAATTTTGCAGTGCCATTGCTGGCATTAAGTAATATAGCAGCTTTATTTCAAAGGGTTGGATGGTTGGACTTCATGAAACAATTTGAAGGGTACACAAAACAACTGGTGAAGGAATTCGTTGAGAATTTTGGAGATGGGAATACTGTGGTGTGCAAAAAGTCATTTCGGGTAAGTACAAAAGTCCTTGCTCATCTTTCTGGTCTTGAAAATAAAGGGATTCATTTAAGTGAAAAATACCCATGCCCCTTATCAAAAGTTAATAGATTTGTTCCATAGGGAAGGGGAACCCCAACCTATACTGACCATAAGCATAGGGGGAAAAATAACGGAATTCATAGAATGTCTATTCCAGAACCCTATAGGTCTATTGTACCCTAGATTATAAAATATTTCACTTGTGAGGGACAAATGACTACAATAGTGGGACCCCCTTTCCGCCTACTGACTCATTTACGCCATGACATTGAGGACCCTACCCTTAGGGTAAATTTACCAGCCTTTCTCTGCCATTCAGTCACCTCTATGATAGAAAAGTATAAAATTGGGACATGGCCCTTAAACATCATGGTTTGATACAACTAATATGTAAATATCATTTCTGTAATAAGCTGAAGAAGAAGTGGGAAAGGTTCCTATGCAAATTTGAAAACGAAGAACCAGGGAGGTCATTTGAGGAAGGGGAATCCTCGAAACAAAAGGAGAAATTTGTAGAAGAACCCTCCTTAGAGGCATTAGGCACCCCTGAGTCCCAATATACCTCCACGGCTCCTAGTGGTGATGTGCTAGAATCCTTGCCAGATGAATTACAAACCCCAGGACAAGAAGAGGAGGTGGGAATTGCACATTCTAGAGAAGATGAGGAGCCCCCTCGCAAGAAAAAGAAATGAAGTAAAGTTTTTTTTCAAATAAACCCTCCTCTACAGAGGATTAAATGGTTATCTTCAAGGGTTGGTGAAATTGAACTCCAAGATATAGGAAGTACTTCAAAACGAAAAAAGTCCAGGACTCTAGTAAAGGTGGTAGAAATTGACAGTCCATCTAATAATGAGGAAATTAAAGAAACAAGAAAGCAAGAGGAGGAACTTCCAAAGGAAGAGGACAAAGAAACGCTATCACCTAAAGAGCAGGAAGGGGAGAAAGCACAATTTCCACACTTAGAACAAAATAAAGATGAACTTGTAGGAGGATTCTCGTCCTTCCTTGACAAGTTGGACAATATACTTGAATTTGTGGAAAGAGTGCCTCATGAAACTCCTCATGCATCTTTCTATGTGGATACCAATGAAGAAGAATACATACCTCATATGGATGGAGAAATTCCTTTCTTCTCCTTACTTGAATAAATTGAAGAAGGAAGTATGCCTGATATTGAGAATACAAAAGAAGTGGAAGAAGTGCTTCCTGAGAGCACTGAAACATAAAATGTACCCCATATTGATGAAAAAGTTGAAGAAGTGTCTCATTATTCCCTTCATGAGGACAACAAAGAGGGAAATTTTCCTCATCTTGATGAAGAAATCCCTCATGTATCCTTCTCTATGGACACAGGGGATGAAGAATCCAGTCAGAGAAATGAGGAATTAGAAAAACTAAAAACATAAATTGAAGGGATAAGGGCTAGGTTGCAGGATGACGAAGCACAAATTAATCAACAGAAAGAAGAAATGGAGGTGCACATTGCCATTTTCCATAAAAGGAATTAGGAAATTGCAAAATTAACTATACAAATGAAGGAAAAATACAAGCTTATTGAGTAGCTACAATTCCAAATCCAACAATGGAATCAACAAGGTAAGTAGAATCAAGATGCTCTGTGTGAAAAAGAAAAATGTATTCAAGATTTGAAAAATAATTTCATGCAATTATTTAGTGCCTTTGAAGAAGAAAAGAATCGACAGGAAATTGAGTTGAATGCCTCTGTGAGTAAAATTGTGGAGCTAGAACAAATTTTACAGGAGTGATGCTCAACCAATTATGGAATCAAAAGGGACACAAACTGAACCTATTGTTATAGATTGGTTCTAGGTACGTATTCCCCCAATGCTTATGAAATGGATAGAGCATTGTTACCTCTTGAAAGATGTAGAATTTGAAAACAATAGGTTAAAGAGGGAGTTAGTCATGTTAAAATAATATTTCCATTAGGCATATAGGGGTAAGCAGGATGCTTGTGAAATTGGTGAATTGCTACTAGCCTGTAGAAGACCATCTAGGTTGTACTCTATGTTTCTTAATGAGAAAATTTTGAGATGCAAGTTGCAAAGAATTCACCAAAACCAACCTCATGATCCTGATGTCAAGGAATTTGTAAAAGTATTTGTTGAGTCACTCCCTGAACAACAAAATTCGTTGTGTGAATTCTTTGTTCACAATTTGCTCCTAGAAAAGTATATAAATTTCTTTATTAACCTCTTTGTAGGAGAAGTAGAATTAAGATCATTCATGTTCACTATGAGAAACTAAATTCATTAGCAAGATAGAGCAAGAGAGTATGCTTAGGCAAAAAAGGCTGTAAGGTTGCAAATAAGATACCCTCATAGGAAGCCTCTCTCTTTCAAGAAACGGTTTTTGGGTGTCAAAAGTAAACAGGAAGTATGGGTCAAATACAATAACAACCTTAGGGTGTGTCATGATTAGTTTCAAGAATAGGGGCCACATTTGATAGGACCAGCATGGCATGCATGTGAAGAAAGGTACACCCCTGTTCCAATGCATCTAAAATAGGGGAAATAATTTCACCTCTCAATATTAGATGGTCCTACAAAAGAGAAAAAAATTTGATCAAAATTCTGGAGGACTTTAAGACCAATTATATTGGTATGAGGTACAAACCTCCCTTGCTTCTTTCCCCACCAGCTTCAGTATACACCAACCTGGACCAAAGTGAAGATAGTTTTTCTAGATGGAAACAAAGGTTCACTTTTCATCAAGGATTCTTGAGTAATCCAAAGACATTGGACATAGAAGCAGATGATGTGTATGATCTCAATGCTAAATATGAGGAAATGAATAGGAGAAATGATGGAAAGGGGGCATATCAAAGAGCAGGAGGACCCGCTTAGAATTAGGAAGGGGAGGAAATGATGAGGTAAAAATAACCTCATCAACATAATGGCCTCAATATAAAATTATAAACCTTCCAGCCCAAATTACTCTGCCAATTGATTACCTTTAGGAAAAATAATTGCTTTCCTTTCTATGAATAATCGTACAAACTTATTTCTTGGAGTTGACTAAATTAAAATAACTTATGTTGATTTAATGGTTAGTCTTGAGTATTTCGTAGGTCAACTCCACCACCATTCTCCATTCCAGTCAGAAGGGAAATGAATGTGGGTCTCATACTTTTGAAAACCAACGAGTGGGTGCAAGAGTTCTAGGAGCACACGTTTTAGTCGAATCTTTATAATTCTGTTATTTTTCAGTTTCAAAGAATTTATGGCTCATGTGAAGCCTCTTTAATATTGCATATCATGAGATTTTAAGTCCCTTTTACTATGGGCAATCTATTGGAAGACTTGATCGACTGAAAAATAGGATTCTTGTTAGCCATTTTTCATATAAGTATGTAACTATTACATTAATGAGAAGATTATCGTTATGCTATCAATTTATCTTTTGAGTAAAAACTACCATACAAATATGAGTTTTCCCACCACTCTTTGAATTACTGTGTAATATGGATGCATCTGTGGAATGAAGTAATAGAGATATTTTTCTAGTGCATGTGATCTACAGTAGCAGTAGATATACCCATGAGTTGGCCACTCGAGGGTTAGAGATAGATAGATAAGTATTTATTTCCTTTTCTACATTTTCCTTTGATAGAATAGAAGTTTCATTTTCATTTTATTTTCATTAGTATATGTTATACTGTTAGTTTCGAGCATGTAGGTTATAGCTGAGTCTGTAGTTTCTAAGCTTAGCATTTGAGTGTCTGGAGCACCTTTCTCTAGTTGATTTTGATCAATGGGTTTATGTTTAACAGTTGGCTTGTGATTTTCTGCATTAGATAAATGTTTCCTAATTTCTTTACATGCTTTACTTCTTTAGAAATTTATGCATTCTTTAGGTTAATCGTTTCCATGCTTTCTAGTTTAATGGTGATGCTTTTTCAGATTCTTAGTTTTTTGTTTTACGATTTGAGTCATTTTCCTGCTTTCTAGATAGATGATTTATCACTTTCTAGATTAGAGGCCCCTTAGATTAGAATTTTTATTCATTAGATCAGTGCTTAAGAGAGAATTTGAGATGTCCTCTATTGCATATAGTTGTTGGACACTGCCTGGTCGATAAATTGATGTGTTTATTCACTAAAGTGTTAGGACCTAACGACAGCTTGTCACTTTTTGGCACAGTTGTCGGGGACCCTTTTTCTAGTGTTAGTAGGAGATATCTTGAATACCTCTCTTAGGGATAGGAATAGTTCTTTGGCTTCTTTTTTGCATGGTCAGGAAATGAGGCCCCCATAGGAGATTCATACCAAAAACCCCCCTAGTTGATGTACCAACAACAAGCGGAGAAGACGGAAACTTAGACCAAGAACTTACTATGGAATTGACTGAATAGGGTCAACTTAAGACCTTCCCACATACTCCAGAAAGAGAAAAAATAGTGGTCAAGAAGTGTATTCTCTCACAAACCTTTGAACCTCATGCCACTGAGAATTTTTTGAAGAGGATCACACCCCCTTCCTCACCATGGGAGACCGTAGAAACATTGCCAATAACCACAACAATGATAACCCTCCACCACGCACATTCACTTATCCTATTGCTATTGATGCGGATGACGAGATGACAATGAAAAATATTTCATCGGCCTTCCTACCAACCTTTTGAGGTTTTTCTATTGAGGACCATGATTAGTTCCTATTTGAATTCAAAGTCTTGTGTCAAACCTATGACTACAAGAATGATAATTAGAAATTGATGCTTTTTCCTTCCACTCTAAAAGACTCCACTATGCACTGGTTTATGGGGTTAGCTTCTGAATTGATAACCTCTTGGGATGAAATGGAGACCGCCTTTTTGGAGAAATATCAAAGTTATTGCAGGGTGAGTGATAGGAAAGAAGAGTTGTTAAAAATAAAGCAGAATGAGGATGAAAGTTTAAAGGATTACCTAGATAGGTTTATCTTCTTGTCCAAATGTTGTGGTGGGGAAGTTATAGGCCTTGATATTTTAAAGACCTTATTCCTCAAAGGTCTCGATGATGAAGCTCAGAGGAGCTTATACTTAATGGGAAAAGGAGATGTGTCCCAACTGAGATTGGAAGAAATAACGGAATTGTGTCTGAACTTCTCCCATACTCGTGGAGCGATTAGGAAGTTCACCCCCTTACGTGGTTCTAATGACATAAATAAACTTCATGAGGAACTAACCAACTTCAAGACTGGCATTCTTGTCCAACTAAACACCACCTTAGATGGCATCTAGGCTAAAACCAGAAATCCTAAGACTTTGTCTATTTATTGCCTCAGCGTCAAAACAAACATTTTCCAAGAGAGTGTCCCTTGGACAAAATTGACAAGATTGACATTTGTCAGGTATGTGACAAGAATCACCCCACTGATCAATGTGAACTGTTAAATGCCATCAAAAATTCCAAGAAAAGAACAACTCCAGTTGAGGAAGAACTAAACGTTATCAACTGAAGAACAAGAGGTAATTTCTCCTATGGTCAGAATTCCAATCCTAACTGGCAACCCCAATCAAATTGGAACAATAACCAATGGGCAGTGCCCTAGCCTCAGGCACCACTGCCAGTGCCCTCTAATTGGGGGACCTATCCTTAGGGACCACCAGACTAGACAAACCAATGTTGAGGTAACCCTCAGTGGGCCAACCAGTCTCAACAACAGTGGTACCCTCACAATTCCATTCCTCAATGGAATCAAGCCCAACATCAGTTCTATTTTGGTCCTAGAAGGATACATACCCAACAAACTCTATTACCACCTCCCCAGAACACTCCATTGACTAAAAAATTTAACCAACCACCACTTCTGGCACAACTAGTCCCTAATCAAAAGAAAAATCATTTGAACACTATGGTATATTTCATTGAATAGGACAATGTCATCAGACTCAATGCAATACACTGTGGAAACCTATAGCTGAGGTTCAGTAAAACACTTTCACAACTGACTATCAAAGAAATCATAGATGAACCTGTCCAAAAGTTTGTTGAGGAAACAACAATAACATCTGCCCCTGTAGAAAAAACCATAGACACTACGCAACATGGAACTGACCCGCCATCTTTAGCAAGAGCTATCGACCTACCTTAGGAGGAGGAGGTTCATTCTCCAACTGAATCGTTGAAAAATCCAACAACTAAAGACAAAACCAAAGCCCCTTTTCTAGAGTGATTGAAACCAATCCTTGTGAAAGATGCTCCAGAAACAACCTCACCTACAAAAACTACACTGATATAGGAAATTAAATGATTGCATATTGAAGTTCCCTTGTTACAAGCGATTAAAGTGATCCCTGAGTTAAACCAGGTAATTAAATAGTTGTGCATCAAAACCCCAGGGAGGAAGCCAAAATGAATGAACACCGTTCATATCAATAGGTATCTAGCTTATTTGTTAGCTAGAATAGTTACTGCTCTGAAATATGATGACCCAAGAAGTCCGCTTATAACAGTAACAGTTAATGGGGTAGCAATACCCAATGCTTTAGTGGACCTTGGAGCAGTCATTAGTGTAATGACTATTGATGTGATGGAAAAATTGGGACTCACTGATCTACACCCCACAACTACAGTCCTACAGATGGAAAACAAATCCATAGTTATTCCCAAGGGAATCATTGAAAATGTTCTTGTTAAAGTAGATGGATGGGAATATCCAGTGGATTTCCAAATAATTGAATCCCTTACGCCTAAAGAGAGTTATCCAATAATTTTGGGATGACCATGGCTAGCTATGGTTATAGCCAAAATTGACTGTAGGGAAGGAGGAATGACAATCTCTAATGGAACCAATAGCAAATAGTTGTTTTTGTATCCTCTTGCCAAGCCTGTTGAACATAGCAAAGTATGGGTTGATGAACCAAAAATTCCTACTTAACAGGAAAACTTGGATTCACTGGCCATGGTAGTCATTAAAGAACATGGTGGAGAATTAGAGCATGAATTAGAGAACGGCATGGAAAGTATTGCAATAGCCTCCAACAGTGAAGAGATGTTAGACGTAGAATAAATCCTTGGACACCCAATCAACATAGACCAAGAAAAATTTGATGATGCTAAGTTTATTGGATTGCCTTGCCCTTTGACGAACTTAGTTCCAAAAACTTGCCATTTATTTGTAGATGTTGCTAGGCTTCATAAAACTATACCGCATAGCTATCCACTTAACACACTAACAAGGCCCATTCACTGTTTCACATCCAATTATCCTAGAGTCAAAGCCATTATGTTTCTACCAGGCAAAACCTTGAACATTAATAGTTGGTTGACTGAGATGGAAGAACAAAGATTGTTTGATACCTTGGTGAATAGATATAAAGCGTTCACCTGTGATTATAAAGATACGAGAGGAATACATCCTATTGTGTGTACGCACCATATCTATAATGAGTATGTTTGACCTGTTTGCCAACCACAACGGAGACTCAATCTTGCTCATAAAGACATCGTTAAAACTGAGATTGAGAAACTCTTGGAGGTAGGATTTATCTACCCAATTTCTGACAGCCAGTGGGTGTCACCCTTGGTTGTAGTTCCAAAGAAGAATGGGAAGTGGAGAGTGCATGTAGATAATAGGGAGCTTAGTAAAGCAACACACAGATTATTTTCCCCTTCCATTTGTGGACCAGGTGCTGGATAACTTGGCTAGGAGAAAATATTTTTCATTCTTGAATGGATTTAGTGGATACAACTAGATACATGTAGCAACAGAAGACCAGGATAAGATGATGTTTACTTGTCCTTGGGGAACATGTGCATATAGGGTTCTTCCCTTTGGGCTATGTAACGCTCCTGCCACCTTTCAGAGCGCCATCCTAGCTATATTTGTTGAGTTGGTAAATGAGTGCGTGGAAGTCTACATGGATGATTTCACTGTATACGGTTCAACTTTTGATGAAGCTCTCACAAATCTAGACAAGGTGTTAAAGTAGTGTGAGGATCATCAGTTGTCTCTTAGTCACGAGAAATGCTTAATCATGGTGGAACAAGGAATAGTGCTAGGACATCATATTTTATTCGAAGGGATTAAGGTTGATCCCAAGAAAATCGAAGTCATACAACAACTTGAGATTCCAAAGACTCAGAATGATGTCAAGAGTTTCTTAGGGCATGTTGGATACTAGTGAAGATTCAAAGAGAACTTTAGTAAAATTGCAACCGCAACGTTTTCTCTCCTTTAGAAAAATGTTAACTTCATTTCAACAGATGAGTGTTAGTCCTCATTTGAAATCATTAGAGAAAAACTCACCTCTACCCCTATCCTTCGAGGACCTAACTGGAACCTACCATTTCACATTTATGTCGATTCGTCTGATGATGCCATTGGAGTGGTTCTAGGGAAAGAAGATGAGAATGGAGGGAAATATGCTATATATTTTATTAGCAAAAATTTTACACCAATAGAGAAGAATTACACCACAATAGAGAAGGAATTCTTGGTTGTAGTGCACGCCATCAAGAAATTTAGACATTATGTCACCGGATACAAAGTTACAGTGCACACAGACCATGCAGCCATCAAATATCTCATGAATAAAATGGTGGTAAATGCAAGGATAATTAGGTGGTTACTCCTTCTGCAGGAGTTTAATGTGATAATTGTCAAAAAACCATGGAATTCCAACATAGTCGTAGAATTCTTATCCTAGATTAAACATGATGGCGATTGTGCCCCTATACAGGATGAATTCCTAGATGAAAATATGTTTGCCATCTCCACTAAAAATCCTTGGTTTGCTAATATTGTGAATTACTTAGCCACCACAGAAGTATCACCTCACTTCTGAACAAAACAAAAGAAATGCCTCGTTAGAGAGAGTGCCCCTTTTAAATGGATTAATGGAATATTTTTTTGGTGTGGACCCAATATGGTTTTGCAACGATGTGTTAGGGAAGATGAGACCTATAGTATCCTTAGGGTCTATCATGATGATCCTTCTAGAGGGCATTATTCCATAAAAAGGACAACTCATAAGATCCTAGAAGCAGGATACTATTGGCCTGCAATGCATAAGGATATCAAGAAGTACGTTCGTAGGTGTGAAGAATGCCAAAGGATAGGAAGACCAACAACATCCAATGAAATGCCCCTGCAACCTCAAGTAGTCCTTGAACCATTTACGAAATGGGGATTGAATTTCATTGGCCCTATAGATCCCCCTTCACAAGGAAAAGAGTATATTCTGGTTTGTACTGACTACATGACTTAGTGGGCAAAAGTACAAGCACTACGCATTGCTAGGGAAGAGCAAGTAGCTGACTTTCTTTATAATAGAATCTTTTTTAGATTCAGGGCCCCAAGAACAATTGTTATAGACTAAGGCCCCCAGCTTATGTCTAAAGTCCTATTGACATTCACAAATCACTTCCAAGTGAGTCACAAGAAGTCCTCACCCTACCACCCATAGGAAAATGAACAAGTCGAGGTCATGAACAGGGAACTAGAAAATATTTTGACAAAAATGGTTTCCTTGGGAAGGAAAGATTGGGCTAGGAAACTACCAGAAGCTGTTTGAGCCTACAACATGACTTGGAAGTCAACCACTAGTTATAGTCCCTATGATTTAGTCTTTGGGAAGAAGCCCCTCTTTCCCATTGAATTTGAGCTCCAAACCCTTAGAATAGCCATGGAATTGGGTATGGATATTAGACGAGCTCAAATCGAGAGATTCTTACAACTTAGTGAACTAGAAGAGCTTCGTTTGGATGTCGTCCATCAAATTGAATTGATCTAGCAACAACTTAAGGTCTTGCATGAAAAACACAGGGTGAAGGCACAATAGTGGTTTACAATTCAAGTGAGGAGGGAAAACTCACAAAAAATGACCCCAAAGAAAAAAAAAGTGATTTTGGGGGTTCATACGAACCTATTGGTTCGACCGAACCCATTAGGGGTTCATTCAAACTAGGGTTCAAGTGAACCCCTTTGAATTTTCATTGCCAAAAAATTAAAAAAATGCATAGCAAAGGGGTTCAAGCGAACCCCTTTGAATGGGTTCGATCGAATCCTGGTTCGAGCGAACCCTTAGAGGTTCGCTTGAACCCCTATGGGTTCATACAAACCCCCCTTATCCCTCATCCACCCATGAGACACAAAAAAAAAACCTAAATTTTGTCACTTCAGAGCTTGGGTTGAGGATGAAAATGGAGGAATCTTCACAAACCCAACTGGAATAAGGTATTCCTTGGAATGAGCTATCCAACAAATATAATTTTAATATATTTTGGTTTTATTATGTATTTGTTATTTTAGTTTTATTAAACATAGGTTTTTCATCGAAAATGAAGGTATTTGTTATGCACATGTGGAAAAATAGCAGATTATCAAAAAAAAAATTGAAAAATATGAGTGCACCAGATATTGATTCTTTGATCCAACAAAAAAAAATTGAATACAGATATATACAAAAAAAGTTACACTTTATATGATCGTGCTATGTTTGAATTGTAATTGGTTTGACTTAGAAACTTGATTAAGGAAAAAATATTCAATAAAAACTATCTAACCAAGTGGAAGCACTAGATATCGGAGTTACTAAATTCGAAAGAATTAGAATTTTATCCTTCATGGAAAAAAAGTTATGCATTATACGGTGTGTGTCACTTTTTAAAAATGTTGTTTTCTGAAAAAAAGCTAATTTTCATGGGAGATGGAAAAAGAAGTACAATCTAATTCCAAAAATTTTAAAAAATATATTTTTAGAATCTACAAACAAAATGTGACGAGACTCTAGTTTGCATCATCGTGGTTTAGCCACTATAGGTGCCTGAATGTGAAGATTTAGTTAAAAATAATAATTTTAGTGTCCATTTTGGCCAAAAATTGTAAACTGCTATTGTGGGATCACCCCATATCAAAGACAGAAATCCATACTAGGGATTGGGCATATCAAAGATAAAGAATCTTGGACAACTTAAATCCTTCTCAGTTGTTTGCCCTTGTGTTGCCAACAATTGGTATCAGAGCAGGTTCCTAGAAGAAGTTGGCATTTTTTAATGGTGATCTAGTAAGTATACATTGAGCAACTTGAAGGATTTCAGTTGTCCAAGAATCCAAATTTTTCTATAATTCTAAGAAAGCATTGTATGGACTCAACTAGGACTCCTAGGGCTTGGTATTCAAGACTAGATAAGCATATACGGCAACAAGGATTCAAGAAAGTTATGACTAATAGTAACCTCTTGTAGCACATCAAAAATTGTCACCCTTGAAAATTTCACACTATGTTTTTCTCCCCCTAAATTACTGAGCTTGATTTGAACCCTTAATTTCCTAAATTATACATTCTAAGGCCTAGTTTTACCATTTTTCAAGAGATGCAAACATTGAATAAATGCAAGCAATTAATAGTTTGCCCCTGACTCATTGTGTCTTGGAAAATAGGGCCAGGACCCATACACCATGGGAATATGGGTCCCCCTATCTTATCGAGGACCAATTTTTAATATGTTGGTGTTGGTATTTTAACATTCAAATTTCAAATTTCAAGTGTTGACTTTTGGAATTTAATTTAGGAAATTAACATAAATACCTATAAATACCTAGTTATTACATCATTTAAAATCTAGCACTCATGATCTAGAAAATTGGAGCACTTATGATCAAGCATTATTGTCAAGAGTAGCATTTTCAAAGATTTATTGTAGCAATTCAAGATCCAACATCATGTAAAAGTTTATGTGTGTTCATGTTGGCATTGTTTTGTGAAGGCTAACACTCTTGTAGGTTTTCAAAGCATTCAAGCAATCAAGCAAGAAAAATATAAGACCTTGAGGTGATGTACGTATGACTTTAGTCCTTCAAGGATGCCATTGAAGGGTGGTGAGTTGCATCACTTTGTGATTTCATCATTCCTTCCTATCATTTGTCCATTTATCATTGGTATTGCCATTATGGAAGTGGAAACACTTACACGGGGTTTGATTGAAAACTCACTTACAAAATTATCCGATAGTGTTTTGACAACTCTGTAAGCAGAAACAATAGTCTCAAATCTACCATCAGAGGAACTAAAAAGTAGATGATGATACCCTTATAGGGAACCATATGCCATTTGGCATAAAAGTCCTATGCACACTAAAACCAATTTTCTTGGGTAGGTACATAGTCCCTTGCACTTCCCAGATCTTCTTGCAATTGACTATTTTTATTTATTAGTTGTTGAGATCTTGTATTTTTGATATTAGGGAACATAGTCTGATTAGGTTAATCAAGGAAAATAATTTCCAATCCATTTCATAGTGCTTAAAGAGGAGATCCAGGTCTAATTGGTTCACCTTCATGGTTGAAAGCCATTGTAACAGGCCCAAAGTTTACCCTGTTGTTAAATCACCCAAGTTTTAACCCATATATGTGAAAAGATTAAGTCTACCAACACATAGAAATAAAATTTTCTCATTCAATAACATAGATGCATATTTAAAAAAAACCATTCCAAATTATATTTGATGAATATTTAAGTAACATTACATAATCCCAAGTAATGCTTTCATCTTTCAAATACAAATTACATAAAGATGTAAGATCATAATTGCATAACATAGCTTATAAGAGCTCACATGGCTTTCAATAGATGAATGGATCAAAATTACATTTGGTCTAGATGTCCCTTGCTAGAGCATACATCCTCAAGTCTCGATCGCCAATTGCATGAGGGAGAGAATTGCCCAAGTGTTTTTCTGCCAACCATAGACTTACTACAGTCCCTCACACATCTTCCTAATCAATAAGATGCCCCTCCCTTCAATGAAGATATTGGTACATAAACCCTCTAATATATAGACTACCTGATCATGGTGTTGTGTCCTACATAACTAGCATTGCCATACATTGGATACCCACCTATATGCATGACACTCCCTACTATCTATGCAATACTGGTGCACAAAGAATCAACAAGTGTACACAATGGCAACTTACACTTACTTTGGCTAAAGTTTTGATATAAAATCAAACCAACTTTCTATGAAGTGGTGTTGTATATTCACCCACCCCTCACTCGACTTGGTAAATGTAATGACCACAATCACTGTTGACTAGGTTATTCCACATACAACATAACAAGATTTGATTCCAAAAAGTGATGTAACATTCAAGTGATCTAATTGACCAACTAGGTTATTCCCAACCTTGGTTTATCCCAACTCAAGGAACAAACCTCATTACCAACACAAGTTTACATAACATCATAAACTAACAATATCAACATAACATTTCTACATAATATCATTCCCAACATCATAGTTTATGCAAGCATAAATTTAGTTTATGATATCCTAGATAGTATGATAGTACCTTCTAGTTATCATAGACTTTTGGTTTAGTATAAGATAGATCATTTAAAAAGGTAATAAACACAATCAAGTGTACACCCTAACCTTAGGGAAAATACTGTCTTCCTACTTTCAAGGAAAACATGAATAACCATTCAAGGATAAACTACCAACATGGTCTTCATAACATCATATCCTATCAATGATGACATAATACATCCATACATCCTAATATTATTTCCCTTGCATTACTAACATCATAATTCATGCAAGCATATAAGTAACATGAAATCAACTCAGTATCATATATATATACTTTCTAAATAGTTTACATAATTACATCATACAATCATGACAATCTTAATATTTATATATATGTATTATGATATCCAAAACAACTTATAACCAATCTAGCTATATGCACAAGCTTTCTTAACAACTATGGTAAACAACTATAACTTGCATTCATCGCTTGCTGCTCCTTCCACTTTCGGCTTATCTCCAATTCTAACCCTCTATTCCAAACACTCAAAAATAACAAGCAATTAACTCTCAAATCTCTCAATGAAACTACTCTCAAATATCACTACTTACACTCAATAACACTAATTTGCACAAAGAAATCAACAGCGGAACAATAATAGACCCCTTAAAAACTAAGAGGCTGCCCTCTATTTATAAGAAATATTGAGAAAACTAATTCTATAGATTAGCTCCCTCATTTGCCACTTTACTCTTCCTTTTGCCACCTCTAAAACTGAATTCAAGAACTCAAAACCAATTCTGCTTCTAAGCTGGTTGACTAAGCAAACTAAGTGCAACATGGCAACAATAGAATTAAAAATTTGACACATTTATAGTCCCAAGTAAAATCAGTTTCCACCTCTTTGCTGAGTCGCCCCAAACCTACCAACACATGGTTATTTTATGAGGTCAAATTCTTGCTATGGTTTCCAATTTTCTTTCTATTTCCCATCGTGGCTCTTGGTTTGCCAGGTTTCTGCTCATGGCACCTAAAATGGATGCTACTTTCCAAAACATAACGAACTCTATTTGCTTCCTTTCCAACTCGTGGCACTTTGACTCATTCAACTCTTCTTATTGTTTAATGATATCAAGTTTCCACAATCCATAATGTTCTTTGCAATGATTTTGATTGTGTGAGAATTTTTGCATCAACGTTTTGGATCACACTCTGTGATCCATCATCAGGATGAGAGCAGAGCTAAAGAATGTTCTTCTTATTGTTGTTCATGCGTGGCACATTTAACTCAACTTTACTTTACAAAACAAATGCATCATCATTGCTTCATTATTGTACATCAATATATTGACAGTATTCAGCTTATACATTGTTTACTCCATCGTGGTACTTTGCCTCAACTTCTAGCGCGTGACTTCAGTCTTTTGACATACTTTATTCATGCATTAACTTGCTTGACTTAATGTGCTATACTCTTCCCTCCGTCGCATTACCTAACAGCGCTCACATGGCACTTTTACCTCCCCTCATTCATGGTTTCATGTTGCTTCTTGATTATTAGCGCAACCTATAAGAAATGCATTTAATATGGTATATCTTGCTGTTTCAAAACAGCTTTTATTAATTGTTGTTATCATCTTTTGTGTGGCTGTTTGGACTTATTCAGACGCCTATTATCTCACATGCATTAATCTGCTGCCCATTAATCATTCAATGCCTCTTTTAGGGCTGTTATGACTTGGCCTTTACGTGGCAATTTCTCCAATAATATTGCTGCTCATTAACATAATCATATATGCTTATTACATAATATATATACTAATCTCTATATATATATATATGTATATAGCAATATATACATATCAATATATTTATTTTCAATAATTACGAGGATATAATAATATGCTTATAAGTTCTTATCTATATTTGCCTTCGTAATCTTTATATTATCAATAATATACTTTAGTTTGTTATACTATCCATCGTATTATAATATACAAGAGGTATATCAATTTAACATCTCACATTATATATATATATAGAGTTTGTTATCATAATATATATGTATTAATAATAAATATATATATTCATAATTACACTTATCAACTTTAACACATATATTTATATATACATACTAATATATATGTATATATGTATGTATTTGTTATTTACTTAAATACATATATTAATGTATAATGCACATATATAAAATGTGTTCATATGAATACTCACATGTTTACATCGTATTTTTATGTATAGGTATACGTAGTAAGTTCTACTTACGTATGCTCATGCACACATACACTCATATATATGGGTTATCGTATATATATACATATAACTATATATACATATAAATATATATACATTTATTTTATATACATATCCACCTATATATTTAAATACACAACGTCTATATCATGCTTCAATACAAGGTTTTAACACAATGACTCAAATCATATAAATAATCATAGAGACTCACAAATAATCACCCAAGCATTCCTATCAACATAAAAACTATATCCAAGGTTTACTTACTGACTCATAGCCCAAAATGACTTGACAAAGCTTGTCTAACCTAGGCCATGAGTATGCGCATTAGCTCAAGTTGGTACATTAGTGGTTGCCATACCAACTTCCTCTCTTGGGCGATACTCTCCCTCTCCTCATTGGAGGGCTCAATTCTTTCTTGCATCCAACTTAGTGCATCATGAATGAAGTTAGTCGATCAAACAAAAAATCATATTCATCATATATCACTTGCATAATTAAAGCATTAAAAAGAAATCACATCATAATGCATATTCAGGTATTTCATTCATCCATTGAACATATTGAAGTCACAATCTTGCATCATAAAAGTAAAAGTAATTTGGTAACTTAGAAACAGGGTGTAATAGCCATAAGTTATATACCTTGTTGATCTCCCTCTTAATGAAACATTAGAAAAACACAATAAACCAAAACAAACCCACAATTCAATCCTAGGTTCTACACATTAGGACCTAGGTTCCATTTTTCTATGTTTCATTTTGGTGAACCCAAAATTTGACATCATAGCATTATTAAATTTGAGATTTTGTCAAACCCTAGATCTAGGTTTTGCATCATATTCTCTTACATTTCTCATTTAGGGTTTCATAATTACATCATAAAAGGTCATAAAATTTAAAAAAATTGCATATCATATTGCATAATAGGTTGCATTGGTGTTTATTTTAGTCATTTAGATTGGATCTACATTCAAAATTGTCCTTATTGTTGCATACTTGCATTTGAATCACAGTGTCTTAAATTGAAGAAAATTTGGAAAACAGTCACTATCAAACCTATTTGTAGATAGAAACAAAAACCTTAAACAATGATATAAATATTCAAATTTTTAATTTTTAGAACCCTTATCAAGGACTCAAATGCTGCTATGTCCTTGTACCCTAGCATTATCCAACTTTTTCACATATTTTTCTTTGTTTGCTCACTTTGTTTATGCTTGCAAATCCCAGAATTGGAATTTATAATAGAATTATTTTAGGCATCTTGCACATAGTTCATAAAAGCAAAAAAAAGTGCATTGTTTGGTTTCAAAATTGCATTGAGATCATCACTTTTAGATTGTGGTATCTAAGAATCAGTCATTTACTACATTTTAGATCTAAAATTTTAATTCAAAACTTGTCAAAATATTTGGAAGTTTGTTGTACACTTGCATTTTGAAGTACATTGTCCTAAATTGAGCAAAATATGGAAATATTTCAATTGTTCAACCTATTTGCAAGAAGACCCAAAATCCTTCAACAATGCTTTACATAGTCAAACTTGGAAATTCCATAACCCTTATCTAGGACCCAGACACCCTTGGGAACCTATGTCCTATTTGGGTGCCTCTATCTTGATATTTTTGGCTTAAATTTCTATGGAAGACCTCTCTCAATGTCCCCTATTCAAATATGACGTCTTTTTTCATTTTTGTTTACAAAAATGTCTAATTTTGATCATTTGACACATAAGGAAAGTAGCATGTTTTCTTCCAAATATGTGGTTTTGATATGGTAACGCATGGCTTGTATAAGTATAATCTCCCTACTTATGAGTATAATCTAGGGAAATAAAATGAAGTCATTAACAAGCATGTTAGTCATTCTCCCAATATCTCTTCTAATTATGAGAGTATCTTGGTGCAAGAGAATGAAATAATTGATAGGTTTCTTAATCACTTTTCTTATTCTTCATTTATCTCCTAACATCTCTCCCACTTGTAAGAATGTTTTGCTGCAAGAGGATGCAATCATAGACAATCATGACAATCATAGTTGTCCTTCTCCTGATACCTCTCCTACTTGTGAAAAAGGTATCTTGGTGTAAGAATATCCAATCATTGAGTGTCATGAGAATCTTGTTTGTTCCTCTTCCCCTACTTCTCCCAGTTGGGAAGATATTGTGGCATAAGAGAATGAAATAATTGACACATTTCTTAATATCACTTTGCCTAATCTTCATTCATCTCCCAATATCTCTCCCACTTATGAGAATGTTTTGGTGCGAGAGGATGTAATCATAGACAATCATGAAAATCATAACTTTTTCCTTCTCTCGATACCTCTCCTACTTGTCACAAAGGTATATTAATGTTAGAAGATCCAATCATTGAGCATCATGAGGATCTTGTTTGTCCCTCTGCCAATGCTTCTCCCACTTGGGAAGATATTATGACAAAATAATATGACATCATTGATACATTTATTTCAAAACATAGTATTATGGATTACTTAGATGAAGATGCTAAGGTCACCTTAGATCCCCCCTTCATAGGAGATCATCCACAAGAAGTTAAGTTTGTTGAGGTTATGAACGCACAATTAACTATTAGACCTCCTTTAATTATTGGACCTCCTAAATTTCCTCTAATTATTGGACCTCCTAAATCTCATGTCCATATCCTAAGCTTTAAAAAACAACTTACTAGTAATCATGTGTTGCAACAACCAAGATAACATACTATAGCTCAAACATATAAAACTAGAAATAATAAGCAACCAAGACAAATGCAATCCATTCCCTCATCGATACCATTCCCACAACCTATTTTACCTAGTTCCTCTCGTTTACCTCAACATAATGGAAATGAGTATGACCTTGTAGAACAACTTCACAACACTCCTAAAATTTACTTGTGGGGTCTCATTCAAACATCACCTATTCACTATGGCATGCTTCAAAATGATTTGTAGAAATTTGTTGTCCCTCTTAGTGTGCAACCAAATGATGCAACAACTTTGATTGAGAATATAAATTCATCTAGTATGGGCATTTTTTTTCATCAAAGTGACTTACCTCCTTTAGAAATGTTAAAACAAAATGATCCTTTGATGATATTGGTTGTTATTAACAAGGTTGGGAATAGGCATACCCTTATTAACAATGGTTTAGGGCTTAATGTTTGTAGTATAATTTTTTTGGATAGAATTAGGGCAGATAAGACAAATTCAAATAGCTAATTTGTCTATACATGGTTTTGATAATGTGGGAAAAAAACCACTTGGTGGGATAACATTAGGTCTATCAAAGCCAGTAAGGTTACATTACAAACTCATATCCATGTTATGCCTCATGATCTTTCATACAATAATATCTTGGGTAGACCATGGATTCATGAAATGAATCGAGTGCATTCAATGCTACATCGTTTAATGAGATACACCTACGACAATAAGGTTTATATGATAAAATTTGATCCAAAATTTGAAAATTGTTTACAAACCGAAACAAGAATGAAGAATCCTCTTAGAATATTGACACCAACTACAAAAGTGGAACCTTTAAAAATTGAGGATAAAGATGAGTTTCTTTCATCAATGACAAAGTTATTAGACGATGAGTGGGGATCATTAGATTTCACACCTATATTCATGGGGAATACAATATCACGCAATCAGAATCAGGAAAAGAGAAAGAATCCACAATGATATCAAAACAATCTCGTATTGAGTCATCAAAAACATCTGAATCTACAACTCATGGCAATGAGGAAAACACAAATTACACATCCACTTATGATGAAAGTGATTATGAAAAATCACCTAAACTTCAAAAGAAATGGAAGCCATTTATGGAAGAGGTTATCAACTTTTGAAATAATTTGGCTATAATGGAAAAGGATGTGGTGTAAAACAACAAGGTATATTTGTGCCCCATATAGCCTAACACACAAGAAACAAAAAGAGGTCTTGGTTATTATCCTTCAAAAAAAATAGCAAGAAATTAATTTAATAATATATGAGACAAATAGCATTAATTTCTTCTTCTTGCCATGTGGTAGTTGTAGTATCATAAAATACTCACTACCATGCATGGGGGTATAAACTTGGACTTATGTAATCATATTTCATCCTTGCAAGGAGAAACATATCATAATCCATTTGGCTCACCTTTATCCCTAAAATTGGGGGGCAAGGGGTTAGATAGCCTTGTGTTAGGTGCATTCCTTCTAGCAAGGGATCCCATTGTATCTCCTTAAAACATTAGTGTAGCAAGTACATTAAAACTTTAAGGGGGCGACATATGGTCCCCCGCTCATTGTTTGCATAATAAATGGTCCCTTATTAGTGATGATAGCATATATCTCCTAGGAAGTGTGACATTGGAAATCAAAGTGTGGCCTTCTTGCTCTAAGAGAGTGTCTCCTCTATGGTGATATAGGTTTGATGTCTTCTAAAAGTGTGACCTTTCTTGGCATATGGTGTTTCCCTTGGTGGTAATGCTATACCTAGTATTCTCTAAGGCATGATTCTTTTATTCCATTACTAGTACTCTCTTAGTGGTGATGTCAAGTGTGATATCTCCTAAGGTGTGACCTCTCATGTAAAGGCCCCTTTGTTATTTTTGTAAATCACCTTTTATTGTGGTGTTATTATAACACCCCTTATGTTTTTGGCCTTACCTTGTCATTGCACCCTCTGACGTGAGTTTTTTTAATTCCCTATGATGTTAAACCTTATGCACCCCCTGATGTGAGTTTTTTTTGTATCTCGTGATGTTATACTTTATGTACCCCCTGAGGTGAGCTTTGTTCATTCCTTGTGATGTTAAACTTTATGCACCCCCTGAAGTGAGTTTGGAATTTTTGCTTCACTTTGTTCATGATTTTCTGTTAAACAGGCGTAGGACAACTAAGAGAGGGGGGTGAATCAGTTGTCACAAAATTCAAACTTAAAACTTTAATACTTATCAATTGTACAACCACACTATTTTGTTATTAAGTAAGAGCATGAAACACAAATAATAGAAAGTAAATCAACACAATGAACACCATATTTTTTATGTGGAAAACCCAATTAGGGAAAAACCACAGTGAGGGTTAACTCACAATATAAAGATTATAAAACAAAGGCTCACTGCCAAGGGCTCACTGCCTAGAAGAGGACTCACTATCCAAGTACAAAGGCTCACTGCCTACGAAAGGGACTCACTGTCCACAAAAAGGACTCACTGTCCAACATGGAGGCTCACTTCCTACAAATACAAAAGAGAACAAAAATATCCACCATAGCAATTAACACATTCGTAGGATTTCAGAAACCTTTATCTCACTACCTTCAACATAATGAAGAACTGCTATCACAACTCACTAACACACACACTTCTTCTCTTATGATTTGTGGCTCACTTTTGTCACTTTGCATCACACTATCATGCAATTATTCACAACTTGACTTGCTTTTATACCATCCTCAACCTTAGAAACTTTCCCGAAGGTTGGCCACAAATACCTCATTTCATAAATTCAAAATAGGTCGATAACTCAAAATTCTTGTGGTGGAAAGGAATAAGAGTAGACCAATAAAAAAACATTTTTCAAGATAAAAAATAATACCTCGAAACAACCACACGCTTCCTTAATTAAATTTTATTCTTCAAATGAAGTGTAAACACCAGGTCAGCCAAACCTAATGAAAACACAAATGATCATTGATGTACATGCTTCCCAACAACAAGATGAAATGAAAACACCACAACACGCTTCCTTATGCACAAGAATACATGTTAGAATCTTCTAGATACATTCGAAGCAAAACAAAAAACTTCAATCACTGAATGCCTTTCACCAGTTCATTCAGACTGTATAAACACACACTGAAATACGGAAACATGACTTCTGGATCACCAATCTTCAAACCTCTTTGCCAGAGCACATAAAAGACCTTCACAAGACATATTCTAGATCCAAAAGATCTGAAACAAAATAGAGTAGGACTACAGAGCAACAATATTTCTCCCAGTCCACAGAAGACCAACTCTGCTAGAACAGTTCACATACCGGTGAACGTAACTTTTACGTACCATCAAACTGAAAGCTAAAATTCAAGAGATATCACCACTAAATCACCATTATCAAACCTTCATATCTGCACAATAATAGGATCAACACAGGAGAAATGTGGAGCACATACCGGAGCACATTCTGAACATTTTCATCACTCTAACTTCTCTTCTTTATGAATTTTATCAAAAGCACTTGGAAACATATCAAACCAACACATCTGCTACTCCATAAGGATAGCTCCATGTACTCACAACATCTCAGCAGCTATACATGTAACATAATTGAACTGTGTTGAGATCAATGACAACATTAATGACAACACCACCACACTTGCTCATACTTGCAACAATCTCCCCCTTTGTCATTGATGGAAACACATGATGTGAAAAACCATAAAAAAACAACATCCTTCACAATACCTTCTCTTCTTCTGCAACTATTTTTCACATGAATTTCTCTCCCCCTTTGACATCAATGGAAAATATCAACAACATGATTACTCCCCCTTAGGAGTACACTCATACTGCAACAATTAAAACCTTTTCTACTCCCCCTGTAGAGTAGACCCATTTATCAGTCTAGATAAATGAAGAATTTGTGAATTCACTGGACTGATGCACCTTCATGTGCACCTAGTTAGGAGGGCTGATGACCCCCAACCTCTGCCTAAGATGCTTGAAAGTATCCTTCGAAAGAGCCTTAGTAAATATGTCTGCAATTTGTTCCTTTGTGTTCACATACTCGAATCCGACTTCATTCTCCAACACTTTTTCTCTAAAAAAATGATACTTGATAGATATGTGTTTTTTTCTTGAATGCATAACCGGGTTCTTTGAAATGTTTATTGCACTTGTGTTGTCACAAAAAAATGGAAATAGGCTCATCACATATCACTCCAATGTCTTTCAGTGTCTACTTCATCCACAAAACGTGTGTGCAGTAGGATACTGCAGCAATATATTTTGCCTCTGCAGTGGATAAAGAAACTGATTCTTGCTTTTTACTCAACCATGAAACTAATCTTCCACCAAAAAAGAAAGCACCACCACTAGTACTCTTCTAGTCATCTACACATCCGGACCAATCAACATCTATATAAGCACTCACAATAAAATCATCACTCTTAGGATACCATAATCCATAATCCGATGTACCTTTAAGATATCTAAATATCCTTTTTACAGCTATAACATGCACTTCTTTAGGATTTTCTTGGAATTTGGCAACTAAACATACTACATGCATAATATCTGGTCTAGTAGTAGTAAGCTACAATAGTTGACCAATCATAGATCTATATTTTCTCTGATTAGTCTTAGCAGATTCATCATCTTTGCTCAGTTTATATCTGGTTACCATAGGAGTACAAATTGGTTTGGAATCATCCATCCCAAACTTCTTCAACAATTATTTTATATACTTAGATTGTGAAATGAATATCCCTTTATTAGTTTGATTCACTTGTAGACCAACGAAGAAATTCAATTCACCAATCATAGAAATCTCAATTTATTTTTGCATCTCTTTAGCAAACTTTTTACACATGCCTTCATTTCCACCAAAAATTATATCATCAACATAAACAACTACTATCAACATTTTTTTACCTTGCACTTTGAAGTAAAGATTGTTGTCAGCAGAACCTTTGTTGAATCCTTGCTTTGCCAGGTATCTATCCAGTCTTGCATACCAAGCTCTAGGAGCTTGCTTCAATCCATACAATGCTTTATTTAACTTACAAACCATGTCTGATTTTTTAGATAACTGAAACCCTTTAGGTTGCTCCATGTACACCTCTTCCTCCAATTCACCATTCAAAAATGCTAACTTAACATCCATCTGATACACTTTGAAGTCCTTATGGGTAGAGAATGCCAAAAACATCCTAATCGTTTTCATTCTAGCCTTAGGGGAAAATGTTTCTTCAAAATCTATACCTTTAGCTTGTGAATATCCTTTGCATACCATTCTTTCCTTATTTCTTACAACTTCTCCACTTTCATTCAGCTTATTCTGGAACACCTATTTTGAGCCAATCACATTTTTATTCACATGAATAGGGGATAGTTCCCATGTCTAATTCTTTTCTATCTGCTACAACTCTTCTTGCATAGCACTCATCGAACTCTTATCTTCACATGCTTCACTTACAGATTTAGGTTCAATTTTAGAAAGTAGACACAAATTTACCTCAGCTGCAACTCTGCTTCTTGTCTTCACACCTTCAATTTTATCTCCAATTATCTGATCTTCTGGATGATTCTTCTGTACATAGTTAGGAGTCTTAACAACATGTTCTGGTTCATTTCCTTCTTCTTCTTCTTCTTCTTCTTCCACTTGTTCTTCTTTCTCTTCTTCCTTCTTGATGCAGAGAAACTGACACTTAGCACAATTTGGCACAAGTGAAACAATGATCCATCACCAAAAATAAAAAAAATAAAAAAAACTTGATTCACTTGACACTTTCATAAACTGATTCATCACAAGCCATGATTAAATGCATTCTACATCATATTGGGAACATTGTCATGGCAACCCACAATTTAATGCAACGAACTATCATTAATAACTTTCACAAAACAAATAATAAAGACAATCTCTTTGGTGAGATTTAATATAACATAGCTATAGACTTTTTCTCCAATTTTTATGAAGATCCAATGGTGGGAAAGAAAGTTATTACATTTTTCCCAAAACTACAAACCCTAGGTAGGGTTCAGACATACCCTCACAAAAATGGTCATAACTTATTCAAATCTTAATGAAATTTGATGAGACTTGAAGAAAATTAAAGTAGATTCACATGGAAAAATAATAAAAAAAATTTCAGATAAAAATTTGGACTTTGCAATCCATACCATCACGTTTTTCAGACTGTGATTTCTGCACAACATTGTTAGAATAGGGCAGTCTCACCAAAATAGTCATATCTCCCACAAAACTAAATAAAATTCAATGAGACGAAAATAATTGCAAACTAGAAAAAAAAAATATTTCCATCCATATATGATACTCCATGATATGAGTCCCTACCAGGCCGTACAATGCACAACTTCAACCTGAAAACAATGTAAGAATCAAAAAATGCATACAAAATTTAAGGTTTCCATTCATCAAACTTCAAAAATAATGTCTCCAACCCCCAATTCGAGTTTTGGAGGGTGTCTTTATAAATTTCCAACCAAAACCAACTATTTTCAACTACCTTTTGATTATTTTGTTGACAAAACATCTTAATGACACTTTTTGATAAGTTGCTTGACAACTTTCTTGAGCCACTTTTACAATTTTTACAATATTTGCCTAAATTTCACCAAATGGCCAAAAATGGTGCTAAACCACTTAGGATGGTCTCAAATGACCTTATTTACATCAATAAATCCAAAAAAAAGAAAAAATTAAAGTTTCACAATATAACTTAAAATTGCATCAAGGGTGCTCCTGCACCACTTCTCCTTATTTTCTTCAGGTACATGTCTACAGATAGGATCATCAAGTTCAACTTCACTTATCTCAATAGGTCTGCATATGTCTTCATCAAATTTCACATTATCACTTTCAATAATCTTTCTCAATCTTTTGTTAAAGCATTTGTATCCTTTGCTAGTGGTAGAGTATCCAAGAAAAATTCCTTCATCACATCTAGCATCAAACTTTCCAAGATTTTCATCATCTCTTTTAATACAACATCTGCTTCCAAATACCTTGAAATAATTCACAGTAGGAGTCTTACCAGTCCATAACTCAAAAGAAGACTTTATGTTGTATCTGATCTGGACTCTATTAAGAACATAGACAACAGTATGTATCGCTTCTCTCCAGTACACATCCAATACATTTGATTCTTTCATCATGGTTCTAGTTTATTCCCATACAGTCTCATTTTTCCTTTCAACTACTCCATTCTACTGAGGGGTTCTCAGAGCAGAAAACTGTCTTCTTATGCCATGTTCATAGAATGTATTAAATTCACCAAAAGTGAATTCTCCGCCTCTATCAAATCTCAAACACTTGATTTTCAAATTTACTTCATTTTCCACTCTTGCTTTGAATACATTAAACCTATCCAGAGCCTAAGTCTTTTCTCTGAGAAAAGCAACCCATGCCATTCAAGTATAATTATCAATAAGTAGCATGAAATACCTATCACCATTCAGGATTCCAATCCTAGTCCGACCACAAAGATCAATATGGATTAACTCCAACATTCCAGTAGTAGAGTGATCTTTTCCCTTAAAGTTGCATCTTGTTTGTTTCCCCAATTGACAACTTCTTCAAATAGCATTACCAGGTCTTGTGATTCTAGGCAGTCCTCGAACAATCTCCTTTACATTGATCTTGACCAGGTTATCAAAGTTTACATGTCCCATTCTTCGGTGCCATAACCAATTTTCACTGATTTGAGATACAAGGCAATGGCCATCAACTCCCTTTAGCTAGTAGATGTTTCCATGAGTTATTCTTCCAGCAGCAATCATATCTCCATTTCTAGATCCTTTTCTTATTTCATAGGTATTATTTTGAAACACAAGTTTAAAACCATTGCTACACATCTAACCAACACTCAGAAGGTTATGCCTCAAACCCTTCACATAATATACATCATCAATATTGTGCACTCCACCAAAACTAATTGAACATTTCCCACAAATCTTAGCTCCTGAATCATCACCAAACATAACTAAACCACCATCATGTTTCTCAAGTTTAGTGAACTTACTCTTATCTTCGATCATGTGATTAGAACATCCACTATCAATTACCTAGTAATCTTCATCCTATCTTGCATGAAAAGTGGTAACCAAAGTACCTTCCATCCTATTTCTCTTATTCTCTGGAGCCTTCTTGCTTACAGATCTTCTAGGGTTAGTGGATAAAAATTTACTTTCCAAAGCTAAGAATAAGCATTCACTATCATCAACCTCATTCTCAGATTCATCATCAGAAATTTTTGCTTCTTCTTTAACATAGTACAACTTCTTATATTTCTTATCCTTCCTATCCTTATCCTTATAATCGTTGTTCTTCTTATGCATAGCTCTATTTGGACATCTTGAAACATAATGACCAATATTACCACAACTAAAGCATTTAAAGGGAAACATATCTTTATACTTCCTGGTGAAGTTTGCTTCCAACTCATCAACACCATCACTATTTGGTTCCTCTTCAATCTTCATTTCCTTAAATTTCGTTTCTGTCTTTTCTTCCATCTTGTCTTCTTTCTGAAACTTTCTCAACTCAAATGCTTGCAAGATGCCAAACAACTGTTCCAATGTGTACTTCATAGGATCATACACTTCTTCAATCATAGAGATCTTATCATTGTAGCAATTTGGTAGGGTGATTAGGATCTTCTCAATTATGTCTTCATCTAATAGTTTTCCTCCTTGATTTCTAACTTCATTTGCAATCAGTTCAACCCTCTAAAAGAAACTTGTAAATTCTTCACCTTCTTCCATCTTCAGATTCATAAATTTGCGCTTTACTGCCAGCTTCTTTGTTAATTTCACTCTTTCATTTCCTTCATACATGTCTTCCAACTTCTTCCAGACCTCATATCAGTATCCAAAGAAAGAAATTTAGCTCACTCATTTTTTGATAGGCCACTGCAAATAACATACTTTTCCTTCTCATTTTCTTCATAAGCAGATATCTCATCTGCAATAGTAAGACCACCAGACAAATATGTATACTTTGTCTCAATAGCCTTCCAGGTCTTAAAACCAAGAGAACTAATATATCCTTTCATTTGTCCCTTCCATTCATTGTAGTCAGTTCCATCGAACATAGGGATCGCCAACTTATGTGCCATCGGATCTTCCTTAAGCAGTTAAGCTCTACACCAAGGAGCCAAAGCTTTGATAACAATTGTTAAACAAGTGTAGGACAACTGAGAGGGGGGGTGAATTAGTTGTCACAAATTCAAACTTAAAACTTCAATACTTATCAATTCCACAACCACACTATTCTTTTATTAAGTAAGAGCATGAAACACAAATAGCTGAAAAAATCAACACAATGAACACCAGATTTTTACATAGAAAACCCAATGAGGAAAAAACCACGGTGAGGGTTAACTCACAATATAAAGATTATAAAAAAAAGGCTCACTACCAAGGGCTCACTACCCAGAAGAGGAATCACTGTCCAAGTACAAAGGCTCACTGCCTACAAAAGGGACTCACTATCCACATAAAGGACTCATTGTCCAACAGGGAGGCTCATTGCCTACAGATACAAAAGAGAACAAAAAGATCCACCACAAAAATTAACACATTCACAGGATTGCAGAAACCTTTATCTCATTTCCTTCAACACAATGAAGAACTACTATCACAACTCACTCACACACACACTTCTACTCTTATGATTTGTGGATCACTTTCGTCACTTTGCATCACACTTTCATGCAATTCTTCACAACTCGACTTGCTTTTATACCATTCTCAACCTTAGAAACTTTCTCCAAGGTTGGCCACAAATACCTCATTTCATAAATTCAAAATAGGTCAGCAACTCAAAATTCCCGCAGTGGAAAGTAATGAGAGTGGACCAATAAAAAAACATTTTTCAAGATCAAAAATAATATCTTGAAACAACCACATGCTTCCTTAATTAAATTTTATTCTTTGAATGAAGTGTAAACACCAGGTCGGCCAAATCTAATGAAAACATAAATGATCATTAATGTACACGCTTCCCAACAACAAGATGACATGTGGATGCCACAACACACTTCCTTATGCACAAGAATACATCTTAGAATCTTCCAGATACATCCACAGAAAAACAACAAACTTCAATCACTAAATACCTTTAACCAGTCCGTCCAGACAGTATAAACACACACTGAAATACTGAAACATGACTTTTGGATAACCAATCTTCAAACCTCTTTTCCAAAGCACAAAAAAGAACTTCACAAGACATTCCAGATCTGCAAGATCTAAAACAAAATAGAGTAGGACTGTAGAGCAACAATATTTCTCCCAGTCCACAGAAGACCAACTCTGCTAGAACAATTCACATATCGATGAACGTAACTTTTATGTACCATCAAACCAAAAGCTAAAATTTAGGAGATATCACCACTAAGTCACCATTATCAAAACTTCATATCTGCACAAGCATAGGATCAACATAGGAGAAATGTGGAGAACATATCGGAGCACATTTTGAACATTTTCATGTTGGAATCAAGGAACACTGAGAGGGGGGGAGAATCAGTGTTATGAAAAATTTAACTTTATTAACTCGATCTTTAACCACTTATAACATTGAACCAAAAGAAATATGCAAGAACACAAAGAAATCAAGCACAACACCATAACAAAGGATTTTTATGTGGAAACCCTACTAGGGGAAAACCATAGTGAAGTTCAATCCACAATATGAGTATACTCAAAATAAGTGTTTACAAAAGGAATGCACTTGCATTCAAGCACACTTCCTAGAGCTCACTGCTCAAATACAAAAGGAAGACTCACTGTCTTACAAAAACATTTGGATTACATCAAGAAGATTTGAATTGAGAAAATAGCATCTACTAATGCCTAATTATAGTTCTGGTTAATCACATTTACAACATTCTTCACGCTTATTTGATTCTACTCTTTTGCTCTTGAAAATATGTTCTACCTTAATTTGGATCACCAATTTTCATTCTGCTCAAATGAAATTGTGCACCTTCCTTCTAAAATTCACAACACATCACAACACAACTCAACACACATCAACATGATATGAATAATTGCTTATATATATCCACAACTAGAGATTACATCAACTACATGTCGGCTTCAACAAAATATAAAACATGTACAAACTGTCGGCCCAAAACATGAATAATTATCAATTTGAATCAACCAATGTCGGCCAAAACATAGTGAGGACCCAAAACAACATGCTTCAAACACAAAACACATCAAACAATTACTCCTCGAATATTCGCAACACGCTACATTCATCAAGTCGGCCTTTTTGCATTGTTAGACTGAAATTCAATCAACCAGATCTTCTAACTTGCACACCAATCAATACAAGGTTCTATGATTCAAGGATAACATAGATTATATATTGAAAAACCTTCCCTGAGATCCACAACACAAAATGATAACAAAAAATTACATGTGAATCAATATACACAATTATGTTAGATGCTTTGTTCCAACATTAATAGTTAATGCATAGCTTCGATCTGACTTCCGATACAAGCAAATACTGAAGTATAGATAGGATTACTAAATAGGGTTTCCATCAATGAAAACACCAGTGACTTGTGTAGTGTCTCTTTCCATCAATCTCCCCCTTTGTCATTGATGGCAACACTTATTGAAAAATGACTAAGTGTCAGAATCAATACCAACATGAATACACTACCAATCTCAGAGCTTCAAAACACAACTCCCCTTGAGATGAATAAGGCATTTTTCATTGTCCCACACTTCCCCTTTGACATCAATGAAAAATACGGGAATCCACATACCAAAAATCATACAAAATTGCTATGAACAAATGTACAAAGTTACAAACTTGCTTTTCAAACTTACATGAACTTGAATATGTCTGCAAATTTTTTCTTCAATAGACTTAAAATAGTGTCCCAACCCTTTTTGAGACTCTCCAAAATAGTCATGTGACCACAGAACAAGTAGGATTGCATCTCTGCTGACTCAAGATTTACCGGATCACTGATAACCATAGCATCTTGTGCTTCCTTCAATGCACTAAGCATTGCCTCCATCTTAGGACCAATCAATCCTTTGAGCTCACATACTCTTTCAACAATTCTATCATTTTCATGCTTCAAAATTTTTATTTTGTCAAGCAGGGATATGACTTGACCTTCTTGCTTATTCATAGAAACGGTTAGAGGATCAAAGGCTTGAGAAATATCTGCTAACTGTTTCTCATATTCCTTCATTTTCTTTTTAGTGTCCTCAGTGAACTTAGAAAAAGATAAGCATAACTTTTAAATATTTCCTTCTTCAGATAATGCACCTTGAATATTCTTTACACAGGTGGCTAACAAAGATTTATCATTAGCAATCATACCATTCAATCTATCGAACCTATTTGCATCAAATTCTTTCTGAACCTTATCCACAACTGACTTTTCAAGAGACTCAAAATGAGTACTTACAGAGTTGATGAGTTTCTTCAGCTGACTAGATGGAGAATCAAATGAATCCTTGACATATGTAGGCATGATCTTTTCCAAGATACCAGATGCAATATTTAACAGCTCACTGTCTTCAATGTGAGATTTCATTATCTCCTCCCTTGCCTTGGCCTAAGAAAACAATGCTACCTTCAGCTTCTGAATAGGAGATAGATTGGCCAAGTTGATATGACCTTCAACTAATTCAAATTCATACTCCTCGTGTTGTTCTTCTCAAAACTCCTTTACTGCCTTTGCAGTGTCTTGCTTCCACAATAACCTCTTTTTCCTCAACCTTGTTTTCTTCAATCACAGATTCCCACTCGACTTTAGGAATCTCTTTTTCTTCAACCGACACAACTTTAGGAGCTTTAGTCTCCATAGGAATCTCAGTATCTTGTATATCAAGAGGATTTAGAGTATCCTCAATTGTGTCCTCTTTCCCTTCTTCAATTTATGGACCAGATGGAGCATTTTCATCATGAACTTCTTTAGAAACAACACGGTACCTGTTCTTCAACAGAACTACCTTAACAATTTTCTAAGTATCTTTTGCAACTTCTTCAGTCTGCCTGATCATAAGCTTATTCACCCTTGTTTTTCTCTTAAAATCTCTTTTTGCATCACTGAAGATCTTCTTCATCTCTTCTATTGACATTACCGGACACAGATCATCAAGTATTCATTTTGTCATTTGTTCTTCTTCAATTCTTGCATTCACTCTCCTCATTTCTAGGACTTCATATAGCCCTTTAGGAAAATCTGACATTATTTCTATGAGATTCATATTGAAATTATTCAAATATTTTATTGTAGCTTCTTCAAGATTTCTCTAACTAGCACTATCAAAAGTGTCATACCATTCAGAAAGTGGCCTAAGATTACCATCCTTAATCAAATATTTTTCCACTTCCTCTATAGACATACCTAATCTATCAGTTTTCATCTTTTTCTTTGCTTTCTTTTCACCAGAGAGCTTGTCCTTAGAGACTTTTGATGCCTTTGTGCCCTTATGTTTGATTTCTCTCACTTCTTCATCAGATTCAGTGTCTTCATCCTCTTCAACTGCAACATAAACTCTTGTGCTTTTATCCTTCTTCCTCTTTCCTTCTCTACCAGATGTCTTGACTTGAGCTTTCACATGGATTGAATTCTTTCTAGGATTGGATGAGAGTGCAGAGCTGGAAGAGGCCGCTACCGGACTAGCAAACTTAGTTCTAGCAGGCTCTCCTTCTTCAGCTTGTTCTCTTTTCCTCCTAGCTTCCCTCACTGCTTCAGTTGATATCCCCATTCTTTCTCCAAAAGCTTCAACTTCCTTTCTCACCTTTCAAATCATCATAGGCTTCTTAAATTTTTCATACACTTGCATATCCTTCCCTTCAAAGGTACCAAACCTTTCTTCTGTTAGATCTTGAGGTTTACTCAGTAGGTGTTGAGCATACAACTCCAAAATGTGTTTTTCAACCTCATAACCCGTAGGAATTATCCAAATTGTTCTAGGTTCTGCAACTTCCATCAAGCACTGATCAATGTCAACCATGAAGCAAATATTGTCCTTATACTTCTCCACAATAGATGTAGGAATCCTTTCCCTAGCTTGCATTTCACTCTGAAAACTTTTGAAATAACCCCAAATAGCATTTTTCCTTGCTTTGTTGTCACTAATTCTATACAAGATGTCTCTAATTTGAACAGCTACCGGTTTATCACCTTGCCATTTCACTTTTCCAACTCCCAAAACTTCATTCATGAAGTAGAAAAATAGACGTAACAACAGATTTCCATACTTGAAAGAATTCTTCTTGTCCTTCTTGATTTTTCCAAGATTCTCAATTAGCTGGCCCCGGAGTAACTCACATAGGGCATATTTTGCAGTTTCCTTGACCATCGGATAAGCTACATAAATTGTAGTATCAGATACAGAGTTATCCCAGATGGAGTGATAGATTTTGTATCCAATAACCATAGAGGAAAATATTACATCCACTTCAATGATGTCATTGATTGTCATGGCTCTTTTGTTGAAAACTGAACAAGTTGCCTCGTAACTATTTTGGTTCTTCACAAATTTCAATGTCGACAACCTATCGAATGAATTTAGACCAGTAACAATCCTTATAGCTTCCTTTGTGATCTTGAAAGGCTGATTTAACCACATGAACTTGGCATGCACTCAACTCAATATGTACTGAACCCATTCATTTTTGTCAAACATGGGAAATTTCTCAACTTGAGTGAACTTCTTCTCCTCTAAAGTTTTAAATTCAGGCTTTACATAGAGATCTTCTCCCACAATGTGATTTGTATACAAATTCAACAACTAGGAGCTTCCTAACTTCTCAACATTCGCATGAATGTATGCCCTAATATCTTCGATATGCAAAACACCATACAGAATGGAAGAAAATGCACCTAATGGTTCTATCTCAATTGATTTGAACGGGTGCCATTTGAATTTTGAGTGGGGTCTATCCTTAATATCAACAACCAACAGAGTAGCCATTTCTAGAAATTTCAAGTTCACAAGTTTTGTAGATAAATACCTTTTCGCTAGATTAGGGTTTGATCGCCGAATTTCCTTCAGACTTGAATCTTCGCGAAAATTCGCTTGCAGAGCTCTGCAAACTTCTTCTTCTCGAAATGCAATGTGATAAATGAGGCATAGAAGTAACCTTTTATCATTTGCACACCTAAATTTTTGTAGAAATAAATGCTTTTTCCCTAGGTCTTCCAGATACCCTATTTTCACATACTATGAAAGAAAATTCTTCTGTGGACCTTCAATTTTGCATAAATTCTCTCCACAAGAGATCCCAAAACATCTTTAGATGATCAATGCAACGGTTCCAATCTGCCACATTCTAGTACCAACTACCAATAGGGGGTTAAAATATTTTCTTGAGAACTCCCCCTAGGCCAGAGGCCTTAAACTAATTCTTGAAGGAATTTCCAGTGCCAAATTCTGGTGTGGAATCATTTCTTGCATCAGAAGCACTCTTCTTCACCCATGCCTTCTTCATTTGCTTTCTGATCTCATCTATGGTAACTTTTCCTTTTCCCTTATTATCCTTCTCCATATTTTTACCTTTGTTTACTAGACCCTTCCTGCTTCTACATAATTTAGCAATATGACCGGATTTGTTGCAATTGTAGCACACAACATTTCTTTGTCCAAAATAGTTATTCCATTGATTTTCTCTTGATTTGCACTGGTTAGCAATATGGCCAAATCTATTGCAGGCATAACATCGAACATTTCCATTAAAAAATTTGTTCATCATATTTTTGCATTCAATTGACTTATGACCATACTTGTTGCAATTGAAACACTGACCTGAGAACGATGGACCACTTGAATTCATTTTGCTTCTACATTGAGCAACCATATGAGCAAATTTATTGCAAACAAAATAGTATCCATTGAACTTTTGAGCATTAGGTTGTCTTACCCGATACCTTCCAGCTTTGTTCATCTGATTTCCTTGCCTAAATCTCCTTTGACCATATCTGGAGCTTTCTCCTTTCTCATATCCAAGACCTCGCTCATCACTTTCAGTCCTTTGACTTTGAATCGGTTCATCAAGCTTAGTTGAGCTAATCTTGAACTTCTCCTTGTACTCATTTGTAGTAGTAAGTTCATCTCTCAGGGTAACAGTCTGTCTTTCAAGCTCTTCTTCATTGTTTCTGGATTGTTTCAATTCAAGCTCCAGCTAATTGAATCCATCAGTAATTTTGTTGCATTCTTCATATTTTTCTTTCAAGGAATGTGCAAGATTCTCTTCATTATTCTTTTTGTCTTCAATCTCCTTGGTCATCCTCATCACAATAGATTCCATCTCATTCTTTAGGACAACATTATTACTGGTAAGCTTTTCACATTCTTCTATCTTTTCTTTCAAGGCTTGACTCAGGTCTTCATCTTCCTTGCTTTTAATTTCTTTCTGCTTGAGCTGATCACAAAGTTCCTTTCTCTTTTCCCTAGACTTATTGATTTGATCTTTCAATGATTGAATGAATTTCTTAGTATTCATGAGGCTTGCTTGCAATTCTTGGACTTCATATTTGGATTGATCAAGATCATCTAGTGCCACCAAAAGTTGTTGTTGAAGATTGCTAGAATCCATTGAATCACCTTCCTAGATCTTCCCCAAGTTGTTAAACTTCTTTTGAGGAACTAGACTCTGATACCAATTGTTGGAATCAAGGAACACTGAGAGGGGGGGGGTGAATCAGTGTTCTACAAAATTTAACTTTATTAACCTTATCTTTAAACCACTTATAGCATTGAAGCAAAAGAAAGATGCAAGAACACAAAGCAATCAACCACAACACCATAACACAAGGATTTTTACATGGAAACCCTGCTAGGGGAAAAACCACGGTGGAGGTCAATCCACAATATGAGTATACTCAAAATAAGTGTTTACAAAAGGAATGCACTTGCATTCAGGCACACTACCTAGAGCTTACTACTCAAATACAAAAGGAAGACTCACTATCTTATAGAAACATTTGAATAACATCCAAAAGATTTGAACTAAGAAAATAGCATCTACTAATGCCTAATTACAGTTCTAGTTAAGCACATTTACAACATTCTTCACACTCCGTCTGATTCTACTCTTTTTCTCTTGAAACTCTATTCTTCCTTAATTCATATCACCAATCTTTCTTCTACTCAAATGAAACTACGCACAATCCTTCTGACATTCACAACACATCGCAACACAACTCAACACACATAAAAAATGATATGAACAATCGCTTATATATATCCATGACTAGATATTACATCAACTACATGTTAGCTTCAACAAAATATAAAACATGTACAAATTGTCAGCCCAAAACATGAGTAATTATCAATTTGAATCAACCAATGTCAGCTAAAACATAGTGAGGACCAAAAACAATATGCTTCGAACACAAAACACATCAAACAATTACTCCTTGAATATCCACAACATGCTACATTCATCAAGTCGGTCTTTTTGCACTGTTAGACTGAAAATCAATCAACTGGATCTTCTAACTTGCACACTAATCAATACGAGGTTCTATGATTCAAGGATAACATAGATTATAAATCGAAAAACCTTCCTTGAGATCCATAACACAAAATGATAACATAAAATTTCATATGAATCGATATACCCAATTTCTTCGGATGCTCTCTTCCAGCATTAACAGTTAACACATAGCTTTGATTTGACTTCCGATACGAGAAAATACTGAAGTGCAGATAGGATTACTGACTAGGGTTTCCATCAATGACAACACCAGATGACTTGTGCAATGTCTCTTGCCAACATTTCATCACTTTGACTTCTCTTCTTTATTGATTTTCTGAAAAATCACTTGGAAACATATCAAACCAACACATCTACTACTCCATAAGGATAGCTCCATGTACTCATAACATCTCAGCAGCATCTCAACTATACATGTACAATCTGCAACATACTAAACTATGTTGACATCAATGACAACACTAGTGACAACACCACCACACTTGCTCATACTTGTAGCATGTTGAACCTAGTGTGGCATTGGCATAACATCCTGATCATTAAATGGAACCTTATCAAGGTTATGAAGGATTATAACTCTCGGTATGGTTATTGATGGGTACAAACCTAGTGAATAGCGGACTTTACTAGACCTAGTGTGTTTCTAATTTTACCTTGTCTTGGGGGCTAACCTAGTGTATATTAGACTTGACTAGCATGTGTGCCTTCCAGTTTGTGATTCACCTAGAAAATATCAAACTTTTCTATGGTTTGAGTCATGAATGCCTTTTTAAAATGGCTACCTAGCATGCCACAACTTTGTTTCCAGTGGAGCCATTTTTTTCATGAGTGTTTAGCATACCACAACTAGCTAGCCTTGTATAACCCATCATATTGCATGGACACCTAGCATAACATAGCTTGTTAGCCAGTAGATCCATGTGGCTCATGAGTTATGTGTCATAACACAACTTGCTAGTCCTCATGAGAGAATTCCTTTATTTGATGGATGCTGTTTGGTATTTGATATAATTTAAGACTGAGGTCTCTTTGCCTTATCCACTTGAATCCCTTTAGTATTAACCTTGTTTTTTTGTTGTGTATTTTTGTGTGTCTTCATTTTTGTGGTGTGTTTACATTATGTTTATTTTCATTTCATCATCATCTATATGTTATGTCATGTTGTGTGCTTTGAATGTGTATGCCTCATGTTATTTTGAAATGTATGTTTGTGAATGTTGTATTGTCGCATATCATTCATGTGTGTGTTCTTTTATGCTCATGTTGGTTTTCCATGGGATCTTGGATCTTGGGGTCTTGAGCACTCTCCCCCTAGATCATTTATCATCCTATATTTTCAACATTTGGACAATCGAACGCCTCTTGACATATATTTTTCTACTTTAGTGTGATTCTGAGCGTAAGTTCATACTCCCACTAAAGTGGGGGCTAAATTTAGTGTCAAAAATTGTCACCCTTTACAATTTCACACTACATTTTTCTCCCCCTAAATTACTGAGCTTGATTTGACCCCCTAATTTCCTAAATTATGCACTTTAAGGCCTGTTTTTACCATTTTCCAAGAGATTACATGCATTGAATAAATGCAAGAAATTAATATGTTTCCCCTAACTCATTGTGTCCTATAAAATAGGGTCAGGACCCATACTCCTAGTATGGGTCCCCCTGTCTTGTCGAGGACCAATTTTTAATATGTTGGAGCTGGCATTTTAACATTCAAATTTCAAATTTCAAGTGTTGGCTTTTGGAATTTAATTTTTGGTAAATTAGCATAAATTGCTATAAATACCTAGCTATTGCATCATTTGAAATCTAACACTCATGATCTAGCAAAATATTGAGAACTTATGATCAAGCATTATTGTCAAGAGCAACATTTTCAAAGCTTTATTGCAACAATTCAAGATCCAACATCATGTCAAAGTTTATGTGTGTTCATGTTTTCATTGTTTTTTGAAGGCTAACACTTTTATAGGTGTGATGCAGCATTGTTTACTAATCCTAAAGGATGCAAAACAACATAAACGCAAAGGAGAAATAACACAACACCACCTCAAGATTAGCCTAAGCTGACTTGAACAAAATAAAGATAAAAAATAGATTATACCTTGTCCAAGTGATCCTTTTGGTTGGCCCTTTGATTTAGCTTGAATGTGTGCTCCTTGATGTAAAATATGATGAGAATGGATGCAAAATGATGAGGATGCAATGAGGATTCAAATGATT
>VDFB02193867.1:415336317-415431392 GCA_007258455.2 Sequoia sempervirens
AATTAATAGTTTGCCCCTGACTCATTGTGTCTTGGAAAATAGGGCCAGGACCCATACACCATGGGAATATGGGTCCCCCTATCTTATCGAGGACCAATTTTTAATATGTTGGTGTTGGTATTTTAACATTCAAATTTCAAATTTCAAGTGTTGACTTTTGGAATTTAATTTAGGAAATTAACATAAATACCTATAAATACCTAGTTATTACATCATTTAAAATCTAGCACTCATGATCTAGAAAATTGGAGCACTTATGATCAAGCATTATTGTCAAGAGTAGCATTTTCAAAGATTTATTGTAGCAATTCAAGATCCAACATCATGTAAAAGTTTATGTGTGTTCATGTTGGCATTGTTTTGTGAAGGCTAACACTCTTGTAGGTTTTCAAAGCATTCAAGCAATCAAGCAAGAAAAATATAAGACCTTGAGGTGATGTACGTATGACTTTAGTCCTTCAAGGATGCCATTGAAGGGTGGTGAGTTGCATCACTTTGTGATTTCATCATTCCTTCCTATCATTTGTCCATTTATCATTGGTATTGCCATTATGGAAGTGGAAACACTTACACGGGGTTTGATTGAAAACTCACTTACAAAATTATCCGATAGTGTTTTGACAACTCTGTAAGCAGAAACAATAGTCTCAAATCTACCATCAGAGGAACTAAAAAGTAGATGATGATACCCTTATAGGGAACCATATGCCATTTGGCATAAAAGTCCTATGCACACTAAAACCAATTTTCTTGGGTAGGTACATAGTCCCTTGCACTTCCCAGATCTTCTTGCAATTGACTATTTTTATTTATTAGTTGTTGAGATCTTGTATTTTTGATATTAGGGAACATAGTCTGATTAGGTTAATCAAGGAAAATAATTTCCAATCCATTTCATAGTGCTTAAAGAGGAGATCCAGGTCTAATTGGTTCACCTTCATGGTTGAAAGCCATTGTAACAGGCCCAAAGTTTACCCTGTTGTTAAATCACCCAAGTTTTAACCCATATATGTGAAAAGATTAAGTCTACCAACACATAGAAATAAAATTTTCTCATTCAATAACATAGATGCATATTTAAAAAAAACCATTCCAAATTATATTTGATGAATATTTAAGTAACATTACATAATCCCAAGTAATGCTTTCATCTTTCAAATACAAATTACATAAAGATGTAAGATCATAATTGCATAACATAGCTTATAAGAGCTCACATGGCTTTCAATAGATGAATGGATCAAAATTACATTTGGTCTAGATGTCCCTTGCTAGAGCATACATCCTCAAGTCTCGATCGCCAATTGCATGAGGGAGAGAATTGCCCAAGTGTTTTTCTGCCAACCATAGACTTACTACAGTCCCTCACACATCTTCCTAATCAATAAGATGCCCCTCCCTTCAATGAAGATATTGGTACATAAACCCTCTAATATATAGACTACCTGATCATGGTGTTGTGTCCTACATAACTAGCATTGCCATACATTGGATACCCACCTATATGCATGACACTCCCTACTATCTATGCAATACTGGTGCACAAAGAATCAACAAGTGTACACAATGGCAACTTACACTTACTTTGGCTAAAGTTTTGATATAAAATCAAACCAACTTTCTATGAAGTGGTGTTGTATATTCACCCACCCCTCACTCGACTTGGTAAATGTAATGACCACAATCACTGTTGACTAGGTTATTCCACATACAACATAACAAGATTTGATTCCAAAAAGTGATGTAACATTCAAGTGATCTAATTGACCAACTAGGTTATTCCCAACCTTGGTTTATCCCAACTCAAGGAACAAACCTCATTACCAACACAAGTTTACATAACATCATAAACTAACAATATCAACATAACATTTCTACATAATATCATTCCCAACATCATAGTTTATGCAAGCATAAATTTAGTTTATGATATCCTAGATAGTATGATAGTACCTTCTAGTTATCATAGACTTTTGGTTTAGTATAAGATAGATCATTTAAAAAGGTAATAAACACAATCAAGTGTACACCCTAACCTTAGGGAAAATACTGTCTTCCTACTTTCAAGGAAAACATGAATAACCATTCAAGGATAAACTACCAACATGGTCTTCATAACATCATATCCTATCAATGATGACATAATACATCCATACATCCTAATATTATTTCCCTTGCATTACTAACATCATAATTCATGCAAGCATATAAGTAACATGAAATCAACTCAGTATCATATATATATACTTTCTAAATAGTTTACATAATTACATCATACAATCATGACAATCTTAATATTTATATATATGTATTATGATATCCAAAACAACTTATAACCAATCTAGCTATATGCACAAGCTTTCTTAACAACTATGGTAAACAACTATAACTTGCATTCATCGCTTGCTGCTCCTTCCACTTTCGGCTTATCTCCAATTCTAACCCTCTATTCCAAACACTCAAAAATAACAAGCAATTAACTCTCAAATCTCTCAATGAAACTACTCTCAAATATCACTACTTACACTCAATAACACTAATTTGCACAAAGAAATCAACAGCGGAACAATAATAGACCCCTTAAAAACTAAGAGGCTGCCCTCTATTTATAAGAAATATTGAGAAAACTAATTCTATAGATTAGCTCCCTCATTTGCCACTTTACTCTTCCTTTTGCCACCTCTAAAACTGAATTCAAGAACTCAAAACCAATTCTGCTTCTAAGCTGGTTGACTAAGCAAACTAAGTGCAACATGGCAACAATAGAATTAAAAATTTGACACATTTATAGTCCCAAGTAAAATCAGTTTCCACCTCTTTGCTGAGTCGCCCCAAACCTACCAACACATGGTTATTTTATGAGGTCAAATTCTTGCTATGGTTTCCAATTTTCTTTCTATTTCCCATCGTGGCTCTTGGTTTGCCAGGTTTCTGCTCATGGCACCTAAAATGGATGCTACTTTCCAAAACATAACGAACTCTATTTGCTTCCTTTCCAACTCGTGGCACTTTGACTCATTCAACTCTTCTTATTGTTTAATGATATCAAGTTTCCACAATCCATAATGTTCTTTGCAATGATTTTGATTGTGTGAGAATTTTTGCATCAACGTTTTGGATCACACTCTGTGATCCATCATCAGGATGAGAGCAGAGCTAAAGAATGTTCTTCTTATTGTTGTTCATGCGTGGCACATTTAACTCAACTTTACTTTACAAAACAAATGCATCATCATTGCTTCATTATTGTACATCAATATATTGACAGTATTCAGCTTATACATTGTTTACTCCATCGTGGTACTTTGCCTCAACTTCTAGCGCGTGACTTCAGTCTTTTGACATACTTTATTCATGCATTAACTTGCTTGACTTAATGTGCTATACTCTTCCCTCCGTCGCATTACCTAACAGCGCTCACATGGCACTTTTACCTCCCCTCATTCATGGTTTCATGTTGCTTCTTGATTATTAGCGCAACCTATAAGAAATGCATTTAATATGGTATATCTTGCTGTTTCAAAACAGCTTTTATTAATTGTTGTTATCATCTTTTGTGTGGCTGTTTGGACTTATTCAGACGCCTATTATCTCACATGCATTAATCTGCTGCCCATTAATCATTCAATGCCTCTTTTAGGGCTGTTATGACTTGGCCTTTACGTGGCAATTTCTCCAATAATATTGCTGCTCATTAACATAATCATATATGCTTATTACATAATATATATACTAATCTCTATATATATATATATGTATATAGCAATATATACATATCAATATATTTATTTTCAATAATTACGAGGATATAATAATATGCTTATAAGTTCTTATCTATATTTGCCTTCGTAATCTTTATATTATCAATAATATACTTTAGTTTGTTATACTATCCATCGTATTATAATATACAAGAGGTATATCAATTTAACATCTCACATTATATATATATATAGAGTTTGTTATCATAATATATATGTATTAATAATAAATATATATATTCATAATTACACTTATCAACTTTAACACATATATTTATATATACATACTAATATATATGTATATATGTATGTATTTGTTATTTACTTAAATACATATATTAATGTATAATGCACATATATAAAATGTGTTCATATGAATACTCACATGTTTACATCGTATTTTTATGTATAGGTATACGTAGTAAGTTCTACTTACGTATGCTCATGCACACATACACTCATATATATGGGTTATCGTATATATATACATATAACTATATATACATATAAATATATATACATTTATTTTATATACATATCCACCTATATATTTAAATACACAACGTCTATATCATGCTTCAATACAAGGTTTTAACACAATGACTCAAATCATATAAATAATCATAGAGACTCACAAATAATCACCCAAGCATTCCTATCAACATAAAAACTATATCCAAGGTTTACTTACTGACTCATAGCCCAAAATGACTTGACAAAGCTTGTCTAACCTAGGCCATGAGTATGCGCATTAGCTCAAGTTGGTACATTAGTGGTTGCCATACCAACTTCCTCTCTTGGGCGATACTCTCCCTCTCCTCATTGGAGGGCTCAATTCTTTCTTGCATCCAACTTAGTGCATCATGAATGAAGTTAGTCGATCAAACAAAAAATCATATTCATCATATATCACTTGCATAATTAAAGCATTAAAAAGAAATCACATCATAATGCATATTCAGGTATTTCATTCATCCATTGAACATATTGAAGTCACAATCTTGCATCATAAAAGTAAAAGTAATTTGGTAACTTAGAAACAGGGTGTAATAGCCATAAGTTATATACCTTGTTGATCTCCCTCTTAATGAAACATTAGAAAAACACAATAAACCAAAACAAACCCACAATTCAATCCTAGGTTCTACACATTAGGACCTAGGTTCCATTTTTCTATGTTTCATTTTGGTGAACCCAAAATTTGACATCATAGCATTATTAAATTTGAGATTTTGTCAAACCCTAGATCTAGGTTTTGCATCATATTCTCTTACATTTCTCATTTAGGGTTTCATAATTACATCATAAAAGGTCATAAAATTTAAAAAAATTGCATATCATATTGCATAATAGGTTGCATTGGTGTTTATTTTAGTCATTTAGATTGGATCTACATTCAAAATTGTCCTTATTGTTGCATACTTGCATTTGAATCACAGTGTCTTAAATTGAAGAAAATTTGGAAAACAGTCACTATCAAACCTATTTGTAGATAGAAACAAAAACCTTAAACAATGATATAAATATTCAAATTTTTAATTTTTAGAACCCTTATCAAGGACTCAAATGCTGCTATGTCCTTGTACCCTAGCATTATCCAACTTTTTCACATATTTTTCTTTGTTTGCTCACTTTGTTTATGCTTGCAAATCCCAGAATTGGAATTTATAATAGAATTATTTTAGGCATCTTGCACATAGTTCATAAAAGCAAAAAAAAGTGCATTGTTTGGTTTCAAAATTGCATTGAGATCATCACTTTTAGATTGTGGTATCTAAGAATCAGTCATTTACTACATTTTAGATCTAAAATTTTAATTCAAAACTTGTCAAAATATTTGGAAGTTTGTTGTACACTTGCATTTTGAAGTACATTGTCCTAAATTGAGCAAAATATGGAAATATTTCAATTGTTCAACCTATTTGCAAGAAGACCCAAAATCCTTCAACAATGCTTTACATAGTCAAACTTGGAAATTCCATAACCCTTATCTAGGACCCAGACACCCTTGGGAACCTATGTCCTATTTGGGTGCCTCTATCTTGATATTTTTGGCTTAAATTTCTATGGAAGACCTCTCTCAATGTCCCCTATTCAAATATGACGTCTTTTTTCATTTTTGTTTACAAAAATGTCTAATTTTGATCATTTGACACATAAGGAAAGTAGCATGTTTTCTTCCAAATATGTGGTTTTGATATGGTAACGCATGGCTTGTATAAGTATAATCTCCCTACTTATGAGTATAATCTAGGGAAATAAAATGAAGTCATTAACAAGCATGTTAGTCATTCTCCCAATATCTCTTCTAATTATGAGAGTATCTTGGTGCAAGAGAATGAAATAATTGATAGGTTTCTTAATCACTTTTCTTATTCTTCATTTATCTCCTAACATCTCTCCCACTTGTAAGAATGTTTTGCTGCAAGAGGATCACGATCATCGGGCAGTGGCGTGAGCGGATTGGCTGGCAGAGTACGCCTGCAGCGTGGAAAGGTAATGTGGTGGCGGGAAGCCAATAAATTAGGTGGGAGTGCCGTCATGTTTGTTGGTTGAGATGGCCGTGACGCCAATATCAATGCCAGTATCTCGCTGGCGGCAATCCGTGAATGTACCCTGCGGGTATATTAATGTTAGAAGATCCAATCATTGAGCATCATGAGAATCTTGTGTGTCCCTCTGCCAATGCTTCTCCCACTTGGGAAGATATTATGACAAAATAATATGACATCATTGATACATTTATTTCAAAACATAGTATTATGGATTACTTAGATGAAGATGCTAAGGTCACCTTAGATCCCCCCTTCATAGGAGATCATCAACAAGAAGTTAAGTTTGTTGAGGTTATGAATGCACAATTAACTATTAGACCTCCTTTAATTATTGGACCTCCTAAATAATTTCTCATTATATGACCTCCTAAATCTCATGTCCATATCCTAAGCTTTAAAAAACAACTTACTAGTAATCATGTGTTGCAACAACCAAGTTATCATACTATAGCTCACACATATAAAACTAGAAATAATAAGCAACCAAGACAAATGCAATCCATTCCCTCATCGATACCATTCCCACAACCTATTTTACCTAGTTCCTCTTGTTTACCTCAACATAGTGGAAATGAGTATGACCTTGCAGAACAACTTCACAACACTCCTAAAATTTACTTGTGGGGTATCATTCAAACATCACCTATTCACTATGGCATGCTTCAAAATGATTTGTAGAAATTTGTTGTCCCTCTTAGTGGGCAACCAAATGATGCAACAACTTTGATTGAGAATATAAATTCATCTAGTATGGGCGTTGTTTTTCATCAAAGTGACTTACCTCCTTTAGAAATGTTAAAACAAAATGATACTTTGATGATATTGGTTGTTATTAACAAGGTTGGGAATAGGCATACCCTTATTAACAATGGTTTAGGGCTTAATGTTTGTAGTATAAATTTTTTGGATAGAATTGGGGCGGATAAGACTAAAATTCAAATAGCTAATTTGTCTATCCATGGTTTTGATAACGTGGGAAAAAAACCACTTGGTGGGATAATATTAGGTCTATCAAAGCCAGTAAGGTTACATTACAAACTCATATCCATGTTATGCCTCATGATCTTTCATATAATAATCTCTTGGGTACACCATGGATTCATGAAATGAATCGAGTGCATTCAATGCTACATCGTTTAATGAAATACACCTACGACAATAAGGTTTATATGATAAAATTTGATCCAAAATTTGAAAATTGTTTACAAACCAAAACAAGAATGAAGAATCCTCTTAGAATATTGACACCAACTACAAAAGTGGAACCTTTAAAAATTGAGGATAAAGATGAATTTCTTTCATCAATGACAAAGTTATTAGACGATGAGTGGGGATCATTAGATTTCACACCTATATTCATGGGGAATACAATATCACGCAATCAGAATCAGGAAAAGAGAAAGAATCCACAATGATATCAAAACAATCTCGTATTAAGTCATCAAAAACATCTGAATCTACAACTCATGGCAATGAGGAAAACACAAATTACACATCCACTTATGATGAAAGTGATTATGAAAAATCACCTGAACTTCAAAAGAAATGGAAGCCATTTATGGAAGAGGTTATCAACTTTTGAAATAATTTGGCTATAATGGAAAAGGATGTGGTGTAAAACAACAAGGTATATTTGTGCCCCATAGAGCCTAACACACAAGAAACAAAAAGAGGTCTTGGTTATTATCCTTCACAAAAAATAGCAAGAAATTCATTTAATAATATATGAGACAAATAGCATTAATTTCTTCTTCTTGCCATGTGGTAGTTGTAGTATCATAAAATACTCACTACCATGCATGGGGGTATAAACTTGGACAAGTTATGTAATCATATTTCATCCTTGCAAGGAGAAACATATCATAATCCATTTGGCTCACCTTTGTCCCTAAAATTGGGGGGCAAGGGGTTAGATAGCCTTGTGTTAGGAGCATTCCTTCTAGCAAGGGATCCCATTGTATCTCCTTAAAACATTAGTGTAGCAAGTACATTAAAAATTTAAGGGGGGGACATATGGTCCACCGCTCATTGTTTGCATAATAAATGGTCCCTTATTAGTGATGATAGCATATATCTCCTAGGAAGTGTGACATTGGAAATCAAAGTGTGGCCTTCTTGCTCTAAGAGAGTGTCTCCTCTATGGTGATATAGGTTTGATGTCTTCTAAAAGTGTGACCTTTCTTGACATATGGTGTTGCCCTTGGTTGTAATGCTATGCCTAGTATTCCCTAAGGCATGATTCTTTTATTACATTACTAGTACTCTCTTAGTGGTGATGTCAAGTGTGATATCTCCTAAGGTGTGACCTCTCATGTAAAGGCCCCTTTGTTATTTTTGTAAATCACCTTTTATTGTGGTGTTATTATAACACCCCTTATGTTTTTGGCCTTACCTTGTCATTGCACCCCCTGATGTGAGTTTTTTTAATTCCCTATGATGTTAAACCTCATGCACCCCTTGATGTGAGTTTTGTTTGTATCTCGTGATGTTATACTTTATGTACCCCCTGAGGTGAGCTTTGTTCATCCCTTGTGATGTTAAACTTTATGCACCCCTTGAAGTGAGTTTGGCATTTTTGCTTCACTTTGTTCATGAGTGTTGTGTTAAACAGGCATAGGACAACTAAGAGAGGGGGGTGAATCAGTTGTCACAAAATTCAAACTTAAAACTTCAATACTTATCAATTCCACAACCACACTATTTTGTTATTAAGTAAGAGCATGAAACACAAATAACAAAAAGTAAATCAACACAATGAACACAATATTTTTATGTGGAAAACCCATTTAGGGAAAAACCACAGTGAGGGTTAACTCACAATATAAAGATTATAAAACAAAGGCTCACTGCCAAGGGCTCACTGCCCAGAAGAGGACTCACTATCCAAGTACAAAGGCTCACTGCCTACGAAAGGGACTCACTGTCCATAAAAAGGACTCACTGTCTAACATGGAGGCTCACTTCCTACAAATACAAAAGAGAACAAAAATATCCACCATAGCAATTAACACATTTGTAGGATTTCAGAAACCTTTATCTCACTACCTTCAACATAATGAAGAACTGCTATCACAACTCACTAACACACACACTCCTTCTCTTATGATTTGTGGCTCACTTTTGTCACTTTGCATCACTTTTTCATGCAATTATTCACAACTTGACTTGCTTTTATACCATCCTCAACCTTAGAAACTTTCCTGAAGGTCAACCACAAATACCTCATTTCATAAATTCAAAATAGGTCGATAACTCAAAATTTTTGTGGTGGAAAGGAATAAGAGTAGACCGATAAAAAAAACATTTTTCAAGATCAAAAATAATATCTCGAAACAACCACATGCTTCCTTAATTAAATTTTTTCTTCAAATGAAGTGTAAACACCAGGTCAGCCAAACCTAATGAAAACACAAATGATCATTGATGTACATGCTTTCCAACAACAAGATGAAATGAAAACACCACAACATGCTTCCTTATGCACAAGAATACATCTTAGAATCTTCTAGATACATTTGAAGAAAAACAACAAACTTCAAGATCACTGAATTCCTTTCACCAGTTCATTCGGACTGTATAAACACACACTGAAATATGGAAACATGACTTCCGGATCACCAATCTTCAAACCTCTTTGCTAGAGTACATAAAAGACCTTCACAAGACATATTCTAGATCCACAAGATCTGAGACAAAATAGAGTAGGACTGGAGAGCAACAATATTTCTCCTAGTCCACAGAAGACCAACTTTGCCAGAATAGTTCACATACCGGTGAATGTAACTTTTACGTACCATCAAACCGAAAGCTAAAATTCAAGAGATATCACCACTAAATCACCATTATCAAACCTTTAGATCCGCACAAGAATAGGATCAACATAGGAAAAATGTGGAGCACATACTGGAGCACATTCTAAACATTTTCATCACTATAACTTCTCTTCTTTATGAATTTTCTCAAAAGCACTTGGAAACATATCAAACCAACACATCTGCTACTCCATAAGGATAGCTCCATGTACTCACAACATCTCAGCAACATCTCAGCTATACATGTACAATCTGCAACTTATTGAACTGTGTTGACATCAATGACAACATTAATGACAACACCACCACACTTGCTCATACTTGCAGTAATCTCCCCCTTTGTCATTGATGGAAACACATGATGTGAAAAACCATAAAAAACATCCTTCACAATACCTTCTCTTCTTCTGCAACTATTTTTCACATGAATTTCTCTCCCCCTTTGACATCAATGGAAAAGATCAACACTGATTACTCACCCTTAGGAGTACACTCATACTGCAACAATTAAAACCTTTTCTACTCCCCCTGTAGAGTAGACTCATTTATCAGTCTAGATAAATGAAGAATTTGTGAATTCACTGGATGATGCACCTTCATGTGCACCTAGTTAGAAGGGCCGATGGCCCCCAACCTCTACCTAAGATGCTCGAAAGTATCCTTCGAAAGAGCCTTAGTAAATATGTCATTTATTCCTTTGTGTTCACATACTCCAATCCGACTTCATTCTCCAACACTTTTTCTCTCAAAAAATGATATTTGATAGATTTTTTTTTTTCTTGAATGCATAACTGGGTTCTTTGAAATGTTTATTGCACTTGTGTTGTCACAAAAAAATGGAAATAGGCTCATCACATATCACTCCAATGCCTTTCAGTGTCTACTTCATCCATAAAATGTGTGTGCAGTAGGATGTTGCAGCAATATATTTTGCCTCTGTAGTGGATAAAGAAACTGATTCTTGCTTTTTACTCAACCATGAAACTAATCTTCCGCCAAAAAAGAAAGCACCACCACTGGTACTCTTCTAGTCATCTACACATCTGGACCAATCAACATCTGTATAAGCACTCACAATAAAATCATCACTCTTAGGATACCATAATCCATAATCTGGTGTACCTTTAAGATATCTAAATATCCTTTTTACAGCTATAACATGTGCTTCTTTAGGATTTGCTTGGAATTTGGCAACTAAACATACTACATGCATAATATCTGGTCTAGTAGTAGTAAAATACAATAGTTGACCAATCATAGATCTATATTTTCTCTGATTAGTCTTAGCAGATTCATCATCTTTGCTTAGTTTATATCTGGTTACCATAGGAGTACAAATTGGTTTGGAATTATCCATCCCAAATTTCTTCAACAATTCTTTTATATACTTAGATTGTGAAATGAATATTCCTTTATCAGTTTGATTCACTTGTAGACCAAGGAAGAAATTCAATTCACCAATCATAGAAATCTCAATTTATTTTTGCATCTCTTTAGCAAACTTTTTACACATGCCTTCATTTCCACCAAAAATTATATCATCAACATAAACAACTACTATCAACATTTTTTTACCTTGCACTTTGAAGTAAAGATTGTTGTCAGTAGAACCTTTGTTGAATCCTTGCTTTGCCAGGTATCTATCCAGTCTTGCATACCAAGCTCTAGGAGCTTGCTTCAATCCATACAATGCTTTATTTAACTTACAAACCATGTCTAATTTTTTAGATAACTGAAACCCTTTAGGTTGCTCCATGTACACCTCTTCCTCCAATTCACCATTCAGAAATGCTAACTTAACATCCATCTGATACACTTTGAAATCCTTATGGGTAGAGAATGCCAAAAACATCCTAATCATTTTCATTCTAGCCTTAGGGGAAAATGTTTCTTCAAAATCTATACCTTTAACTTGTGAATATCCTTTGCATACCAATCTTTCCTTATTTCTTACAACTTCTCCACTTTCATTCAGCTTATTATGGAACACCTATTTTGAGCCAATCACATTTTTTTTCACATGAATAGGGGCTAGTTCCCATGTCTAATTCTTTTCTATCTGCTACAACTCTTCTTGCATAGCTCTCATCCAACTCTTATCTTCACATGCTTCACTTACAGATTTAGGTTCAATTTTAGAAAGTAGACACAAATTTACCTCAGCTGCAACTCTGCTTCTTGTCTTCACACCTTCAATTTTATCTCCAATTATATGATATTCTGGATGATTCTTCTATACATAGTTAGGAGTCTTAACAACAGGTTCTGGTTCATTTCCTTCTTCTTCTTCTTCTTCTTCTTCCACTTGTTCTTCTTTCTCTTCTTCCTTCTTGATGCAGAGAAACTGACACGTAGCACAATTTGGCACAAGTGAAACAATGATCCATCACTAAAAATAAAAGAAATAAAAAAAATTGATTCACTTGACACTTTCATAAACCGATTCATCACAAGCCATGATTAAATGCATTCTACATCATATTGGGAACATTGTCATGGAAGCCCACAATTTAATGCAATGAACTATCATTAATAACTTTCACAAAAATAATAATAAAGACAATCTCTTCAGTGAGATTTAATATAACATAACTATAGACTTTTTCTACAATTTTTATGAAGATCCAATGGTGGGAAAAAAAGTTATTACATTTTTCCCAAAACTGCAAACCCTAGGTAGGGTTCAGACCTGCCCTCACAAAAATGGTCATAACTTATTCAAATCTTAATGAAATTTGATGAGACTTGAAGAAAATTAAAGTAGATTCACATGGAAAAAAAATAAAATTTGTTTTAGATAAAAATTTGGACTTTGCAATCCATACCATCACATTTTTCAGACTGCAATTTCTGCACAACATTGTTAGAATAAGGCAGTCTCACCAAAATAGTCATATCTCCCACAAAATTTAATAAAATTCAATGACACAAAAATAATTGTAAACTAGAAAGAAAAATATATATTTCCATCCATATATGATACTCCATGATATGAGTTCCTACAAGGCCGTACACTGCACAACTTCAGCCTGAAAACAATGTATGAATCAGAAAATGCATACAAAATTTGAGGTTTCCATTCATCAAACTTCAAAAATAATGTCTCCAATCCCTAATTCGAGTTTTGGAGGGTGTCTTTATAAATTTCCAACCAAAACAAACTATTTTCAACTACCTTTTGATTATTTTGTTGACAAAACATCTTAATGACACTTTTTGATAAGTTGCTTGACAACTTTCTTGAGCAACTTTTACAATTTTTACAATATTTGCCTAAATTTCACCAAATGGCCAAAAATGGTCCTAAACCACTTAGGATGGTCTCAAATGACATTATTTACATCAATAAATCTAAAACAAAGAAAAAATTAAAGTTTCACAATATAACTTATAATTGCATCAAGGGTGCTCTTGCACCACTTCTTATTTTCTTCAGGTACATGTCCATAGATAGGATCATCAGGTTCAACTTCACTTATCTCAATAGGTCTGCATATGTCTTCATAAAATTTCACATTATCACTTTCAATAATCTTTCTCAATCTATTTTTAAAGCATTTGTATCCTTTTCTAGTGGTAGAGTATCCAAGAAAAATTCCTTCATCACATCTAGCATCAAACTTTCCAAGATTTTCATCATCTCTTTTAATACAACATTTGCTTTCAAATACCTTGAAATAATTCATAGTAGGAGTCTTACCAGTTCATAACTCAAAATGAGACTTTATGTTGTTGTATCTGATCTGGACTCTATTAAGAACATAGACAGCAGTATATATTGCTTCTCTCCAGTACACATCCAATACATTTGATTCTTTCATCATGGTTCTAGTTTCTTCATGTATAGTCTCATTTTTCCTTTCAACTACTCCATTCTACTGAGGGGTTCTCGAAGTAGAAAACTATCTTCTTATGCCATGTTGTTCATAGAATGCATTAAATTCACCAAAAGTGAATTCTCTGCCTCTATCAAATCTCAAACACTTGATTTTCAAATTTACTTCATTTTCCACTCTTGCTCTGAATACCTTAAACCTATCCAGAGCCTAAGTCTTTTCTCTGAGAAAAGAAACCCATGTCATTCAAGTATAATTATCAATAAGTAGCATGAAATACCTATCACCATTCAGGATTCCAATCCTAGTCGGACCACAAAGATCAATATGGATTAACTCTAGCATTCTGGTAGTAGAGTGATCTTTTCCCTTAAAGTTGCATCTTGTTTGTTTCCCCAATTGAAAACTTCTACCAATAGCATTACCAGGTCTTGTGATTCTAGGCAGTCCTCGAACAATCTCCTTTGCACTGATCTTGACCAGGTTATCAAAGTTTACATGTCCCATTCTTCGGTGCCATAACCAATTTTCACTGATTTGAGATACAAGGAAATGACCATCAACTCCCTTCAGCTGGTAGATGTTTCCATGAGTTATTCTTCCAGCAGCAATCATATCTCCATTTCTAGATCCTTTTCTGATTTCATAGGTATTGTTCTGAAACACAAGTTTAAAACCATTGCTACACATCTGACCAACACTCAGAAGGTTATGCCTCAAACCCTTCACATAATATACATCATCAATATTGTGCACTCCACCAAAACTAATTGAACATTTCCCACAAATCTTAGCTCCTGAATCATCACCAAAAATAACTAAACCACCATCATGTTTCTCAAGTTTAGTGAACTTATTCTTATCTTTGGTCATGTGATTAGAACATCCACTATCAATTACCTAGTAATCTTCATCATGTCTTGCATGAAAAGTGGTAACCAAAGTACCTTCCATCCTATTTCTCTTATTCTCTGGAGCCTTCTTGCTTACACATCTTCCAGGGTTAGTGGATACAAATTTACTTTCCAAAGCTAAGAATAAACATTCACTATCATCAACCTCATTCTCAGATTCATCATCAATTTTTTTTTCTTCTTCTTTAACATAGTACAACTTCTTATATTTCTTATCCTTCCTATCCTTATCCTTATAATCCTTGTTCTTCTTATGCATAGCTCTATTTGGAAATATTGAAGCATAATGACCAATATTACCACAACTAAAGCATTTAAAGGGAAACATATCTTTATACTTCCTGGTGAAGTTTGCTTCCAACTCATCAACACCATCACTATCTGGTTCCTCTTCAATCTTCATTTCCTTAAATGTCTTTTCTATCTTTTCTTCCATCTTGTCTTCTTTCTGAAACTTTCTCAACTCAAATGCTTGCAAGATGCCAAATAACTGTTCCAATGTGTACTTCATAGGATCATACACTTCTTCAATCATAGAGATCTTATCATTGTAGCAATTTGGTAGGGTGATCAAGATCTTCTCAATTATTTCTTCATCTGATAGTTTTCCTCCTTGATTTCTAACTTCATTTGCAATCAGTTCAACCCTCTGAAAGAAACTTGTAAATTCTTCACCTTCTTCCATCTTTAGATTCATAAATCTGCAATTTACTGCCAACTTCTTTGTTAATTTCACTCTTTCATTTCCTTCATACATGTCTTCCAACTTCTTCCAGACCTCATATCAGTATCCAAAGAAAGAAATTTAGCTCACTCATTTTTTGATAAGCCACTGCAAATAACATACTTTTCCTTCTCATTTTCTTCATAAGCAGATATCTCATCTGCAATAGTAAGACCACCAGACAAATATGTATACTTTGTCTCAATAGCCTTCTAGGTCTTAAAACCAAGAGAACTAATATATCCTTTCATTTGTCCCTTCGATTCATTGTAGTCAATTCCATCGAACATAGGGATCACCAACTTATGTGCCATCGGATCTTCCTTAAGCAGTTAAGCTCTACACCAAGGAGCCAAAGCTTTGATAACAATTGTTAAACAAGCACGGGACAACTGAGAGGGGGGGTGAATTAGTTGTCACAAAATTCAAACTTAAAACTTCAATACTTATCAATTCAACAACCACACTATTCTTTTATTAAGTAAGAGCATGAAACACAAATAGCTGAAAGTAAATCAACACAATGAACACCAGATTTTTACATGGAAAACCCAATGAGGGAAAAACCATGGTGAGGGTTAACTCACAATATAAAGATTATTAAAAAAAGGCTCACTACCAAGGGCTCACTACCCAAAAGAGGACTCACTGTCTAAGTATAAAGGCTCACTGCCTACAAAAGGGACTCACTATCCACATAAAGGACTCATTGTCCAATAGGGAGGCTCACTGCCTACAGATACAAAAGAGAACAAAAAGATCCACCACAACAATTAACACATTCACAGGATTGCAGAAACCTTTATCTCATTTCCTTAAACACAATGAAGAACTACTATCACAACTCACTCACACACACACACTTCTGCTCTTATGATTTGTGGCTCACTTTCATCACTTTGCATCACACTTTCATGTAATTCTTCACAACTCGACTTGCTTTTATACCATCCTCAACCTTAGAAATTTTCTCCAAGGTCAGCCACAAATACCTCATTTCATAAATTCAAAATAGGTCAGCAACTCAAAATTCCCGCAGTGGAAAGTAATGAGAGTGGACCAATAAAAAAACATTTTTCAAGATCAAAAATAATATCTCGAAACAACCACATGCTTCCTTAATTAAATTTTATTCTTCGAATGAAGTGTAAACACCAAGTCGGCCAAACCTAATGAAAAAACAAATGATCATTAATGTACACACTTCCCAACAACAAGATGACATGTGGACACCACAACACACTTACTTATACATGAGAATACATCTTAGAATCTTCCAGATACATCCACAGAAAAACAACAAACTTCAATCATTGAATACCTTTCACCAGTCCGTCCAGACTATATAAACACACACCGAAACATGACTTTTGGATAACCAATCTTCAAATCTCTTTTCCAAAGCACAGAAAAGAACTTCACAAGACATATTCCAGATCTACAAGATCTAAAACAAAACAGAGTAGGACTGCAGAGCAACAATATTTCTCCCAGTCCACAGAAGACCAACTCTGCTAGAACAATTCACATACTGATGAACATAACTTTTATGTACCATCAAACCAAAAGCTAAAATTCAGGAGATATCACCACTAAATCACCATTATCAAAACTTCAGATCTACACAAGTATAGGATCAACATGGGAGAAATGTGGAGAACATATCAGAGCACATTTTGAACATTTTCATGTTGGAATCAAGGAACACTGAGAGGGGGGGTGAATCAGTGTTCTAAACCACTTATAACATTGAAGCAAAAGAAATATGCAAGAACACAAAGAAATCAACCACAACACCATAACACAAGGATTTTTACGTGGAAACCCTGCTAGGGGAAAAACCACGGTGAAGGTCAATCCGCAATATGAGTATACTCAAAATAAGTGTTTACAAAAGAATGCACTTGCATACAAGCACACTTCCTAGAGCTCACTACTCAAATACAAAAGGAAGACTCGCTATCTTACAAAAAAATTTGGATTACATTAAGAAGATTTGAACTGAGAAAATAGCATCTACTAATGCCTGATTATACTTCTAGTTAATCACATTTACAACATTCTTCACACTTATTTGATTCTACTCTTTTGCTCTTGAAAATTTGTTCTACCTTAATTTGGATCACCAATTTTCATTTTGCTCAAATGAAACTGTGCACCTTCCTTCTGAAATTCACAACACATCACAACACAACTCAACACACATCAAAATGATATGAACAATTGCTTATATATATCCGCGACTAGAGATTACATCAACTACATTTCAGCTTCAACAAAATATAAAAAATGTACAAACTGTCGGGCCAAAACATGAATAATTATCAATTTGAATCAACCAATGTCAGCCAAAACATAGTGAGGACCCAAAACAACATGCTTCAAACACAAAACACATCAAACAATTACTCCTTGAATATTTTCAACACACTACATTCATCAAGTCAACCTTTTTGCACTATTAGACTGAAATTCAATCAACCAGATCTTCTAACTTGCACACCAATCAATACAAGGTTCTATGATTCAAGGATAACATAGATTATATATTGAAAAACCTTCCCTAAGATCCACAACACAAAATGATAACAGGAAATTGCATATGAATCAATATACACAATTATTTTAGATGCTTTGTTCCAACATTAATAGTTAACACATAGCTTCGATCTGACTTCTAATACGAGCAAATACTGAAGTACAAATAGGATTAATAACTAGGTTTTCCATCAATGACAACACCAGTGACTTGTGCAGTGTCTCTTTGCAACAATATCCCCCTTTGGCATTGATGGCAACACTTATTGAAAAATGACTAAGTGTCAGAATCAGTACCAACATGAATACACTACCAACCTCAGAGCTTCAAAACATAACTCCCCCTGAGATGAATAAGGCATTTTTCATTGTCCTACACTCCCCCTTTGACATCAATGAAAACTACAGGAATCCGCATACCAAAAATCATACAAAATTGCTATGAACAAACTACATATGTACAAAGTTACAAACTTGCTTTTCAAAATTACATGAACTTGAATATGTCTGTAAAATTGTTCTTCAATAGACTTAAACTAGTGTCCCAACCCTTTTTGAGACTCTCCAAAATAGTCATGTGACCATAGAACAAGTAGGATTGCATCTCTGCTGACTCAAGATTTACCGGATCACTGATAACCATAGCATCTTGTGCTTCCTTCAATGCACTAAGCATTGCCTCCATCTTAGGACCAATCAATCCTTTGAGCTCACATACTCTTTCAACAATTCTGTCATTTTCATGCTTCAAATTTTTTATTTTGTCAAGTAGGGATATGACTTGACCTTCTTGCTTATTCACATAAATGGTTAGAGGATCAAAGGCTTGACAAATATCTGCTAACTGTTTCTCATATTCCTTCATTTTCTTTTCAGTGACCTTAGTGAACTTAGAAAAATATAAGCATAACTTTTAAATATTTCCTTCTTTAGATAATGCACCTTGAATATTCTTTACATAGGTAGCTAACAAAGATTTATCATTAGAAATCATACCCTTCAATCTATCGAACCTGTTTGCATCAAATTATTTTTGAACCTTATCCACAAATGACTTTTCAAGAGACTCAAAATGAGTACTTACAGAGTTGATGAGTTTCTTCAGCTGACCGGATGGAGAATTAGATGAATCCTTGACATATGTAGGCATGATCTTCTCCAAGATACCGGATGCAATATTTAACAACTCACTGTCTTCAATGTGAGATTTTAGTATCTCCTCCCTTGCCTTGGCCTGAAAAAACAATGCTACCTTCAGCTTCTGAATAGGAGATAGAGTGGCCAAGTTTATAGGACCTTCAACTAATTCAAATTCAAACTCCTCGTGTTGTTCTTCTAAAAACTCCTTTACTGCCTTTGCAGTGTCTCTTGCTTCCACAATAACCTCTTTTTCCTCAACCTTCTTTTCTTCAATCACAGATTCCTACTTGACTTTAGGAATCTCTTTTTCTTCAACCGGCACAACTTTAGGAGCTTTAGTCTCCACAGGAATCTTAATATCTTGTATATCAAGAGGATTCAGAGTATCCTCAATTGTGTCTTCTTTCCCTTCTTTAATTTATGGACCAGATGGAGCATTTTCGTCATGAACTTCTTTAGAAACAACATGGTACCTATTCTTCAACAGAACTACCTTAACAATTTTCTAAGTATCTTTTCTAACTGCTTCAGTCTGCTCGATCATAAGCTTATTCACCCTTTTTTTCTCTTAAAATCCCTTTTTGCATCACTGAAGATCTTCTTCATCTCTTCTATTGACATTATCGGACACAGATCATCAAGTATTCATTCTCTCATTTGTTCTTCTTCAGTTCTTGCATTCACTCTCCTCATTTCTAGGACTTCATATAGCCCTTTAGGAAAATTTGACATTATTTCTATGAGATTCATATTGAAATTATTCAAATATTTTATTGTAGCTTCTTCAAGAGTTCTCTAACTAGCACTATCAAAAGTGTCATACCATTCAGAAAGTGGCCTAAGATTACCATCGTTAATCAAATATTTTTCCACTTCCTCTATAGACATACCTAATCTATCAATTTTCATCTTTTTCTTTGCTTTCTTTTCACCAGAGAGCTTGTCCTTAGAGACTTTTGATGCCTTTGTGCCCTTATGTTTGATTTCTCTCACTTCTTCATTAGATTCAGTGTCTTCATCCTCTTCAATTGCAACATAAACTCTTGTGCTTTTATCCTTCTTCCTCTTTCCTTCTCTACCGGATGTATTGATTTGATCTTTCACATGGACTGACTTCTTTCTAGGACTAGATGAGAGTGCAGAGCTGGAAGAGGCTGCTGCCGGACTAGCAGACTCAGTTCTAGCAGGCTCTCCTTCTTCAGCTTGTTCTCTGTTCCTCCTAGCTTCCCTCACTGCTTCAGTTGATATCCCCATGCTTTCTCCAAAAGCTTCAACTTCCTTTCTCACCTTTCAAATCATCATAGGATTCTTCAATTGTTCATGCACTTGCATATCCTTCCCTTCAAAGGTACCAAACCTTTCTTCTGTCAGATCTCGAGGTTTACTCAGTAGGTGTTGAGCATACAACTCCAAAATGTGTTTTTCAACCTCATAACCCATAGGAATTATCCAAATTGTTCTAGGTTCTGCAACTTCCATCAAGCAATGATTAATGTCAACCATGAAGCAAATATTGTCCTTATACTTCTCCACAATAGATGTAGGAATCCTTTCCCTGGCTTGCATTTCACTCTGAAAACTTTTGAAATAACCCCAAATAGCAGTTTTCCTTGCTTTGTTGTCACCAATTCTATACAAGATGTCTCTAATTTGAACAGCTACCGGTTTATCACCTTGCCATTTCACTTTTCCAACTCCCAAAACTTCATTCATGAAGTAGAAAAATAGACATAACAACAGATTTCCATACTTGAAAGAATTCTTCTTTTCCTTCTTGATTTTCCCAAGATTCTCAATTAGCTAGCCCCGAAGTAACTCACATAGGCCATATTTTGCAATTTCCTTGACCATCTGATAAGTTGCATAAATTGTAGTATCAGATACAGAGTTATCCCAGATGGAGTGATAGATTTTGTATCCATTAACCATAGAGGAAAATATTACATCCACTTCAATGATGTCATTGATTGTCATGGCTCTTTTGTTGAAAACTGAACAAGTTGCCTCATAACTATTTTGGTTCTTCACAAATTTCAATGTCGACAACCTACCGAATGAATTTAGACTAGTAACAATCCTTATAGCTTCCTTTGTGATCTTGAAAGGCTGATTTAACCACATGAACTTAGCATGCACTCAACTCAATATGTACCGAACCCATTCATTTTTGTCGGACATGGGAAATTTCTCAACTTGAGTGAACTTCTTCTCCTCTAAAGTTTTGAATTCGGGCTTTACATAAAGATCTTCTCCCACAACGTTATTTGTATACAAATTCAACAACTAGGAGCTTCCTAACTTCTCAACATTCGCATGAATGTATGGCCTAATATCTTCAATATGCAAAACACCATATGGAATGGAAGAAAATGCACCTAATGGTTCTATCTCAATTGATTTGAACGGGTGCGATTTGAATTTTGGGTGAGGTCTATCCTTAATATCAACAACCAATAGAGTAGCCATTTCTAGAAATTTCAAGTTCACAAGTTTTGCAGATAAATACCTTTTCACCAGATTAGGATTTGATCATCGAATTGCCTTCAAAATTGAATCTTCACCAAAGTTTGCTTGTAGAGCTCTGCAAACTTCTTCTTCTCGAAATGCAATGTGACAAATGAGGCATAGAAGTAACCTTTTATCATTTGCACACCTAAATTTTTGTAGAAATAAATGTTTTTCCCTAGGTCTTCCAGATACTCTGTTTTCACATACTATGAAAGAAAATTCTTCTGTGGACCTTCAATTTTGCATAAATTCTCTCCACAAGAGATCCCAAAACATCTTTAGATGATCAATTGAATGGTTCCAATATGTCACATTCTAGTACCAACTACCAATAGGGGGTTAAAATATTTTCTTGAGAACTCCCCCTAGGCCAGAGGCCTTAAACGAATTCTTGAAGGAATTTCTAGCGCCAAATTCTGGTGTGGAATCATTTCTTGCATCAGAAGCACTCTTCTTCACCCATGCCTTCTTCATTTGCTTTCTGATCTCATCTGTAGTAACTTTTCCTTTTCCCTTATTATCCTTCTCCATATTTTTACCTTTGTTTACCGAACTCTTCCTGCTTCTACATAATTTAGCAATATGACCGGATTTGTTGCAATTGTTGCACACAACATTTATTTTTCCAAACTAGTTATTCCATTGATTTTCTCTTGATTTGCACTGGTTATAAATATGGCCAAATCTATTGTAGGCATAACATCTAACATTTCCATTAAAAAATTTGTTCATCATATTTTTGCATTCAATTGACTTATGACCATACTTGTTGCAATTGAAACACTGACCTGAGAATGATGGACCACTTGAATTCATTTTGCTTCTACATTGAGCAACCATATGACCAAATTTATTGCAAACAAAATAGTATCCATTGAACTTTTGAGCATTAGGTTGACTTACCAGATACCTTCCAACTTTGTTCATCTGATTTCCTTGCCTAAATCTCCTTTGATCATATCTGGAGCTTTCTCCTTTCTCATATCCAAGACCTCACTTGTCACTTTCAGTCCTTTGACTTTGAATCAGTTCATCAAGCTTAGTTAAGCTAATCTTGAACTTCTCATTGTCCTCATTTGTAGTAGCAAGTTCATCTCTTAGGGTAACAGTTTGTCTTTCAAGCTCTTCATTGTTTTTGGATTGTTTCAATTCAAGCTCCAGCTGATTGAATCCATCAGTAATTTTGTTGCATTCTTCATATTTTTCTTTCAAGGAATGTGCAAGATTCTCTTCATTATTCTTTTTGTCTTCAATCTCCTTGGTCATCCTCATCACAATAGATTCCATCTCATGCTTTAGGACAACATTATTACTAGTAAGCTTTTCACATTCTTCTATCTTTTCTTTCAAGGCTTGACTCAGGTCTTCATCTTCCTTGCTTTTAATTTCTTTCTGCTTGAGTTGATCACATAGTTCCTTTCTCTTTTCCCTAGACTTATTGATTTGATCTTTCAATGATTGAATGAATTTCTCAGTATTCATGAGGCTTGCTTGTAATTCTTGGACTTCATATTTGGATTGATCAAGATCATCTAGTGCCACCAAAAGTTGTTGAAGATTGCTAGAATCCATTGAATCACCTTCCTGGATCTTTCCCAAGTTTTTAAACTTCTTTTGAGGAACTAGGCTCTGATACCAATTGTTGGAATCAAGGAACACTAAGAGGGGGGGTGAATCAGTGTTCTACAAAATTTAACTTTATTAACCTGATCTTTAAACCACTTATAGCATTGAAGCAAAAGAAAGATGCAAGAACAAAAAGAAATCAACCACAACACCATAACAAAAGGATTTTTACATGGAAACCCTGCTAAGGGAAAAACCACGGTGGAGGTCAATCCACAATATGAGTATACTCAAAATAAGTGTTCACAAAAGGAATGCACTTGCATTCAGGCACACTACCTAGAGCTCACTGCTCAAATACAAAAGGAAGACTCACTATCTTTTAGAAAACATTTGGATAACATCTAGAAGATTTGAACTGAGAAAATAGCATCTACTAATGCCTGATTACAGTTCTGGTTAAGCACATTTACAACATTCTTCACACTCTATTTGATTCTGCTCTTTTGCTCTTGAAACTCTATTCTGCCTTAATTCATATCACCAATCTTTGTTCTACTCAAATGGAACTATGCACAATCCTTCTGACATTCACAACACATCGCAACACAACTCAACACACATAAAAAATGATATGAACAATCGCTTATATATATCCATGACTAGATATTACATCAACTACATGTCGGCTTCAACAAAATATAAAACATGTACAAATTGTCAGCCCAAAACATGAATAATTATCAATTCGAATCAACCAATGTTAGCTAAAACATAGTGAGAACCAAAAACAACATGCTTCGAACACAAAACACATCAAACAATTACTCCTTAAATATCCACAACATGCTACATTCATCAAGTCGGTTGTTTTGCACTGTTAGACTGAAAATCAATCAATTGGATCTTCTAACTTGTACACCAATCAATACGAGGTTCTATGATTCAAGGATAACATAGATTATAAATCAAAAAACCTTCCTTGAGATCCATAACACAAAAGGATAACATAAAATTTCATATGAATCGATATACAAAATTTTGTCGGATGCTCTATTCCAGCCTTAACAGTTAACACATAGCTTTGATCTAACTTTTGGTATGAGCAAATATTGAAGTGCAGATAGGATTACTGACTAGGGTTTCCATCAATGACAACACCAGATGACTTGTGCAATGTCTCTTGCCAACATTTCATCACTTTGACTTCTCTTCTTTATTGATTTTCTCAAAATCACTTGGAAACATATCAAACCAACACATCTACTACTCCATAAGGATAGCTCCATGTACTCATAACATCTCAGCAGCATCTCAACTATACATGTACAATCTGCAACATACTAAACTATTTTGACATTAATGACAACACTAGTGACAACATCACCACACTTGCTCATACTTGTAGCATGTTGAACCTAGTGTGGCATTGGCATAACATCTTGATCATTAAATGGAACCTTATCAAAGTTATCAAGGATTATAACTCTCAGTATGGTTATTGATTGGTACAAACCTAGTGAATAGTGGACTTTACTATACTAGTGTGTTTCTAATTTTACCTTGTCTTGGGGGCTAACCTAGTGTATATTAGACTTCACTAGCATGTGTGCCTTCCAGTTTGTGATTCACCTAGAAAATATCAGACTTTTCTATGGTTTGAGTCATGAATGCCTTTTTAAAATGGCTACCTAGCATGCCACAACTTTGTTTCCAATGGAGCCATTTTTTTCATGAGTGTTTAGGATACCACAACTAGCTAGCCTTGTATAACCCATCATATTGCATGGACACCTAGCATAACATAGCTTGTTAGATAGTAGATCCATGTGGCTCATGAGTTATGTGTCATAACACAACTTGCTATTCCTCATGAGAGAACTCCTTTATTTGATGGATGGTAGAACTCCTTTATTTGATGGATGGTATTTGATATAATTTAAGACTAAGGTCTCTTTGCCTTATCCACTTGAATCCCTTTAGTATTAACCTTGTTTTTTTGTTGTGTATTTTTGTGTGTCTTCATGTTTGTGGTGTGTTTACATTATGTCTATTTTCATTTCATCATCATTTATATGTTATGTCATGTTGTGTGTTTTCAACGTGTATGCCTCATGTTATTTTGAAATGTATGTTTGTGAATGTTGTATTGTCGCATATCATTCATGTGTGTGTTCTTTTATGCTCATGTTGGTTTTCCATGGGATCTTGGATCTTGGGGTCTTGATCGCTCTCCCCCTAGATCATTTATCATACTATATTTTCAACATTTGGACAATCGAACCCCTCTTGACATATATTTTTCTACTTTAGTGTGAGTCTAAGCGTAAGTTCATACTCCCACTAAAGTGGGGGCTAAATTTAGTGTCAAAAATTGTCACCCTTTACAATTTCACACTACATTTTTCTCTCCCTAAATTACTGAGCTTGATTTGACCCCCTAATTTCCTAAATTATGCACTTTAAGGCCTATTTTTACCATTTTCCAAGAGATTACATGCATTGAATAAATGCAAGAAATTAATGTGTTTCGCCTAACTCATTGTGTCCTATAAAATAGGGTCAGGACCCATACTCCTAGTATGGGTCCCCCTATCTTGTCGGGGACCAATTTTTAATATGTTGGAGCTGGCATTTTAACATTCAAATTTCAAATTTCAAGTGTTGGCTTTTGGAATTTATTTTTTGGTAAATTAGCATAAATTGTTATAAATACCTAGCTATTGCATCATTTGAAATCTAACACTCATGATCTAGCAAAATATTGAGAACTTATGATCAAGCATTATTGTCAAGAGCAACATTTTCAAAGCTTTATTGCAACAATTCAAGATCCAACATCATGTCAAAGTTTATGTGTGTTCATGTTTTCATTGTTTTTTGAAGGCTAACACTTTTATAGGTGTGATGCAACATTGTTTACTAATCCTAAAGGATGCAAAGGAGAAATAACACAACACCACCTCAAGAATAGCCTAAGCTGACTTGAACAAAATAAAGATAAAAAATAGATTATACCTTGTCCAAGTGATCCTTTTGGTTGGCCCTTTGATTTAGCTTGAATGTGTGCTCCTTGATGTAAAATATGATGAGAATGGATGCAAAATGATGAGGATGCAATGAGGATTCAAATGATTCAAATGGGTATGTGAGTGGATGAGAAAAATGGATGCAAATGAGCTTCAAATGCAACAATGGAGGTTGAATGCAAAAAGCAAGTGCTTGAGAGTTGTAGAGCTTGAAAGTTGAAATTGTGAATGCGAGTTATGAATGAAAATGAGACAAAATCTTCCATTTTAAGGGAAGAGTCTCAAGAGGATTCAATGTCCAGGATTTTTCCAACATGGGAAAGATGAAGTGCTAAGGTGAATTGAGGACTCACAAGCATCACATCTTGCCATGTGGAAGGGGAGGTGTCACAAGGACAGGTGATGTAGAAAGAGGACATGTGAGGTTGAGGTACTTGTAAGTACCTTGGGATTAGGGGAAAATCTCCTCAAAAAGGAAGTTCTTGTCCCTATATGAGACTGATGGTGACAAGTGAAGAATTTTAGAAAGTCCTCTTATCATCATGGGGATGAAAGAAGTTGTTGGAGGAATAAACATGAATTTTAAACTCACATGATCGAGGAGTACCTTGGGGATAAGACAAGGTCCTCATAAAGGAGGTCCCTGTCCCATGTGACTGATGTGACCTATAAAAGAATTTAGAATTTTCCAACCACCTACATGGGGAAGAGAAATGCATTGAATGAATAAATGTGAATTTTTAATTGACATGGGGAAGAGGTCAAGGCTTAAAAGGGAAACAATTTATGAAAGGTTGACTTGGAGGAAATAGCAAAAATGGCATGTGATTAGATTAAGGTTGTACAAATAGGTGATTAAGAAAATTAATGAAGGATTAAATACAAGTGTCAAATATGGAGGATGTGGCATTAATCCTAATTAAGGGTGTGCACATCCTAATCATGGATTAATTAAACTAATCCATATTAGAAAAGGATTATGGAGGATGTGACAAGGAGAGAGAAAAGAGAATTTAAAATTAATTTAAATTCAAAAACCAAATGACTAAATTAAATAAATTGATGTATTTATTTAATTTAGAGAAGAAGGATGAAAGGTAAAGTATTTAATTATTAAATTAAATACTTTAGAAACCTTAGGAAAAGGGGAAATATTAATTAGATAAATAATTTAATTAATATCAATGGGGAATATGAGATAGACGAATAAAGAGGATGAATATGACCATATGGGAGTGGTCAAATTTGGATGTCTACATTTTTCCCCTTGTAGATATCCAAATTTGACCACTTTCATATGGTCAAAATCGTCTTCTTAATCATCTCTTTGCTCTTTTAAAATTGTCCTCTTTGACCGGTATTAATTAAATCATTCATTTAATTAATATTGTGTTTCTTGCATAAGTTTTCCCAAAGTATTTAATTTAATAAATACTTTTCCCCTCTTTCCTCTCTAAATCAAATAAATGCATCACTTTATTTAATTTAGTCATATTATCTATTGGAATTTTAAATTTATTTTTATATTCCTTATTTTCTCTCTCATGGTCACATCCTCCAACTTTTGCAAGTTGGTCTCTAATCCCTCTTAGCAATCTAACCCTCTTTCTTAGTCATAATTAATTTATGATTAAGATGTGCACATCCCTAATCATCATTAGGGTCCCATCCTCCATAATTTCTCACTTGCCTCTAATGAGTCCTTAATTAGTCTAATCAAGTACTTGCACAACCTTAATCACCTAATTAGGTCATCTCTAATCCCCATATGCATAATTTATGGAATGTGTCTTTAGTCAACTTCATTAAAAGTTTTCTCTTTTTGAACAAGGCATCTCCATTCCCCATGTGAATTTTTAATGCACATTTAATCCCCTAATGCATTTAAAGGAATTTTAAATTTCTTCTTTCATCCCCATTAGAATATTTGATAAATTTTTAATTCCCCACATGTCCTCTCACCCACATGGGGACAAATACCTCTTTTATAAGATCTTGTCCCAATCTTAAAGTACTATGTACTCTCTCCATGTCATGTACTATCCTTCCACCTCATGTACACATCCCCCCTTTTAAGCCATATCACATGCCACATGTCAAGATGTGAGGGCTTATGAGTTCTCAACTCACCTTAACCCTACATCTTGATCTTGGTGGCTCAATCTTGACCATCTATTTCCCTAGAGATTTCCAAAATCTCTATAAATACCCCCTCTTTTCTCTCATTTTAGGGGAGATCATGCATTGTAGCCAAACTTTTGCAAAATTTTCCTAGAATCCATACTTAGCCATTTTCATGCTTGTACCCACTTCCATCCTTTTTCATATCATCATCTAGCTTGCATCTCTTGCCATCTAAGGAGTATACAACACCGAAGATCGAAGGGCCAACCAAAGGATCGATTCGACACAAGGTAAAAAAAATTATTTGTTTCCTTTATTTTGTGTTGAATCCAACTAGGGTAATCTTGAGGTGTAGATTATTTTGTGTTATTTTTCACTTTTGCTTGTTGTTCGTATTCTAGCACTTAAATTCACTCTATCACATTTCTGGCATGCCCAGTGGGACCCACAAATGGGTCTCTTGCTTTCACATTTTTTATTTTTTGACTTTTTGCAGGTACAGGTTACAAAGGGGCAGACCCGGCCTATTTGAGTGGACCTAATCTAACAGATAGGAGGACCTGCCCTACACAGGCAGACCTGACCTTTCCCAGGGGTGGACCTGCCCTCCACAGACTGCAGAAGTGATTTTTGACAAACTCTTCACAAATAGGAATATTTGCCCTCATAGACAGGCGAACCCACCCTACATAGGCGGACCTGACCTTTCTCAGGGGTGGACCTACCCTCCATAGACCGCAAAAGTGGTTTTTGATAGACTTCTCATGAATAAGCAGATTATCCCTCACAAACAGACAGATTTTCCCTAGATAGCTTTTTTCCAAAAGGTAAAATTTTAATTTTTAGCAATTTTTTGGTTGTTTTAAAGGTTCTTAAACCCTAATTAGGAACATAGTTTAATTAAGAGGTGTCAATCAACCTTGTATGTTGTGTTTTTGGGTGATCCATTTGACGTATCCAATCCCCTTGCACCATTCAACGATCCTGGGTGACGAGAAATCGTAGCTTACCATGTCCTTTGAGTCTACTCATTTTATTTTTCTTAGTGGGACCTGCTTGGGGATTTCATCACCCCAAGGGACGATTCCAACCACGCGTACTAGTGAGGTATATAAAGGGGGAGAGAAAAATTTGTACCTCAATCCAACCATGTTGTAATTGGCGAAGCATCAGGATGATGTGAAGAGTTGGTCCTAGCCTTTTAGGTTCTCGACTCACACTTGTAACAGGTTGGTGTTCACGGTTTGGGCCTCACGTACGTGGTGTATATTGAGGACTCCCTGGTAACCATGTTCATATTAGATTAGAGGAATTTTTGACCATACCCTCTCTTCTAGACTTAGGCTCGTACTGTTTGAATTGTCTTCTTTATGTGAAACCAGTGATTATCTAATTTATTTCACTCAACCATAGTCTTTTGATTGATGATTGTTGTGTTTTGAGTCCTTTGCCTTGGTATTTTTGTTAGAAATTAAGTCAAACCTCACAAATAGCTAGATTTGACCCACAAACAGCCGGATTTGACCCATAAACAATCAGATTTTCCCCACAAATAGCCGAATATGCCCCCTTGTGAAAAATTTGACTAGCCTTTGCTCCTTGGGTGGACTTGACCTTCAAACTAGTTCTTTTGGAGTCTTTCTTGGCCATTTTTGATCAGTTTTTGCTCCTTGGGTGGATATGACCCACCTAGGGATGGACTTGACCTGTTGACCAAGCTATTTCAGGCTTGTTTTGACCTAATTTGATCATTTTTTACTCCTTGGGTAGACCTGACCCACCTAGGGGCAGACTTGACCTATTGACCAAGCTGTTTCAGGTCTGTTTTGACCTAATTTGTTCAGTTTTTGCTCCTTGGGCAGACTTGACCTGCTGACCAAGATGTTTCAGGTCTGTTTTGACCTAATTTGCTCAGTTTTTGCTCATTGGGTGGACCTAACACAACTAATGGTGGACTTGACCTATTGACCAAGCTGTTTTAGGCCTATTTTGACCTAATTTGACCAATTTTTCTCCTTGGATGGACATTCCCTTCATAGGGCTGGACCTGACCCTTGACCAATCAATTTTTTTATCTGCTTCACCATTCGGGACCCTCATTCCACCATCTCAATCACTCATCTTCTCGTTTCAGACATCCGTCCACTCATTTCAAGAATCCATTCACCATCCTAAACGTTCATCCCCTCAGCTTGTGCATCCATTCACCCATTCATAACCCACATTTTGATTATGTTTTCCATGTTTCAGACCATCGGTATCCCATTGAAACCTTGTTATAATGGTTATCCAAATTGACCTAGGTGTTCATCTCTAATCTTCATCCATTCTAAGTCAGTCGTCCTTGTTGACCCAATCAATCTACTTCTATCTCAAGCTAGATTTGGCGTCGTTATTGTACATCCCCCCTTTGTTCGATTAATTAGCACCTAGCGTTACCAAGGATCACTCTTGAACTAGGTTTTAGATTCTAATCACTATCATTCATCCTAATCAATCATCAAACCAAATCAAATCATTATATCATCCAATCAAACCAATCCTGTCGAGCCACATCATTTTCAGCTAATCGATTATCAAATCAAATCAATCCTTTCATCACCAAGGTCATCCTAATTCATTGTATCATCTTGCATGCCTGTTTAGACCCAGTCACAAACAAGGAAAATGGTCGAACAACAATCCCAACCAAACATCCCTCAAGATCTGAATAACCCAGCCAATGCCTCACAAGACCCCAATAATAGTGCAAACATCCCTCACGATCCACACAATGGAACGTCGTCATAATCCAATATCGATGGTCTAAACACATCACCCCCTAGGGATGAAAACATGGTCATTCAACCCAAAATTACGTTTGAGGAACACTTTAGTAACCCGGTCAATGTGCAAATGACAGATCACCTTCTTGAAAAACATGGTGAAGAAATCTTGGCTCACTTAATTGACAAGGGTGTCAGTAGTTAGGTATCGACCTATCCAAGTATGGTGGTTCCACACCTAATATACCCTAAGGCTCACACAACGTACTAGGTAGTTCATATGTCTCCAATGTTCCATTTGTAGAAGGTTGGCATCAATCAAAATTCAGCAACGTCATTCTGTATCCTGTTGGCAATCCCCCGCATCCCGCAGTTTTTGTCATATGGGCACCCCAAACCACTGATCCCAATGATCCTTTTTCCTTTGGCATGCCACAAAACGTCTTGCAACCACAACCACTAATGCTACCGGCACCACCCCCTTCAAATCTGCCTCCCGTCAACACTAGGGGCAGCCCTTTCACTGCATTGCCTCCACCTTCTGGGGCCCTAAACCAACCGTCGCCTTCATACGTGTCCCCACAACTACCTCAATCTAATCTACCACCTCTACAAGTTCCCTTCAGTCCCCAACAACCTCCCTTGCAAAACGCCCCTACATTATATCAGTTGCCCCAACAGCAACAACCACTATTTTCCTCCCAACAACAACCATATCAGTTGCAAAGCAATCTGTCTCAACCTCCCACTCAGACCATATCTCCTTTCCTTGCATCCATCTTACGACCGCAAGCTCAAGCACAATACAACATCCCGCCTTGGCCCATGCAACATTTCACATCACATCAACAACCACCACAACATCCTTATTACCAATAGAAGTCCCAACAACAACCACCTTATGTGGCCTCCCAACAATCACAATAATTCCCCTAGTATCAACAGGTCAACTAGTAACATCACATCCAAGCTCCTCAACAACCCACATCACATTTTTATCAAATGAATCCATAGTATACCTCGCAACAACAACCCACGTATCAGCAAAATCCCCTGCCATACCAACAAGGGATGTCATCACTCCACCATCCAAACCCATACCTAAACAATCCAATGCTTTCTTAGCAGGATCCTCTGTCGTCCTACCATCTATATCCATCCAACCAACCACTAGTCAACGCATATTTGCTAGAAATTAAAACTGCTCTGAAGGACCTTCAGGTGGGGACTGCAAAACAATCATTCAAATTCGAGGACATATGCCATATCCATTTCATCCCTCCATCTTATTGATCCCCTTCCCTAAACATTTTGAAATACCATAATTCGACAGATATAGGGGGAACAAGGATCCCAAGTCCCACTTACAGGATTTTACTCCCAGTGTCAAGAAGTTATGCACAATGACAATTATCTCTTGTGCCTGTTTTTGTGGAGTCTGACAGGTATTGCCCTAGAGTGGTTCATTACCCTTGAAAGAGGGTCCATAAAATCTTTTGTGGACCTATCAAAAAAAAATTTCTCCTACTTCTCCTTCAATTTGGAGGACACTGACACATTAGATCTCCTCAAAGAGAAACAACAAAAGGGGAAAACCTTTGCTAGCTATCTTCAAAGGTGTCGTGTGTTAGCAAGCTGAATGAAAACCCCTCTAAGAGAGAAGGACATGGTCACCCTCTTCCTGGAGAATTCTCATCCCAACATGGCTCATAACTTTAGGTTACATTGTGTCACCACTTTTGCAGAGCTAGTGGAAAAGGGACCTATCCTTGAACGTGCCCTTATTGCCAAAGGGCACATCAAAATATATAACTAGGATAAAGAAAGGTCATTCAATGACAAGCCACATTTTTGGACCAAGAACAAGAATGCAGTAAATGGCGGCATCACTGATGCTAAACATGTCCAAGTGGCTAATACATCCCAGAGACAACAACCATCCATACCTAATGCCATATCTATACCATAGGGGACACCTCATCCTCCTCAACAGTCAAATCAAAACACCTAGGGGAACACTAAATGTTAGTATGCTCAATTAGGAGAACCCCTGAGTGTTGTCTTCAATAAATTGTTACAGATCAATTATCCAATCACATATCCTGTTACCAAGCCACTTGACAAATCCAAGCCCAAGCCTACATGGTTTAGGGAAAATGAATATTGTGAGTTCCATAAAATCAAAGGACATTCTTTGAATAATTGTCAGGGTCTAAAAAACTATGTCCAAGATCTCATTGATTGAGGAGATATCAAGGTTGACGCCAATCAAGCTTCGTCATCCAATGCTCAATTGCAGATATATCAAAACACCTTTCCAAACCATAACAAGGCTCGAGCACCTCCAACAATAATCCCCAAGACAATAGCACAAATAACATGAGCTATAAGAATGTACCCCTCAATTATGAGGGTATTATTCATTACATTGAGTAGGTAGAACCCCGTGTATCCATGCATGATACATGTCAAAGCCAAAGGCCCTCGCTGTGTTGTTACTACACGACGAGCTCACATCATTGTCCCTGCAGCCTCCACACCCACCCAATCAACTCCTGTAAGCTCCCAGTACAACATCCTTGATCACTTAGGAAAGAACCCTGCTCATATCTCCATTTTGGATTTGCTTAAGTCTTCTCCTCTGCATCAAGAGATCCTCAACAGAGCCTTGCAGGAAACCCATGTACCTAATGACATTGACCCCACATGATTCCAAGCTTTGGTAGGACACCTGGATTTATCTTATCAACTCCACTTCAACCAAAATGACATGCCAAATATTGATGTCAATCATAATCGCCCTTTGCATATTGAAGTCATGGTTGCTCGCCATAAAATAAAAAGGGTCTTGGTAGATAATGGCTCTACCCTCAATTTGTGTACTCTTAAATTCATAAAACAAGTGGGGTATACTTAAGCAGATTTAAGCAATTAGATCATCACAATCAAGCCCTATGATAATGCAGAAAGGAATTCAGAGGGAATTATTAGTCTTCCTATCCAAGTGGGACCTGTGGTTCAATACACTACCTATCACATCCTTGGTCTGGACTTGCCAGATAATCTCCTCCTTGGCCGCCCATGGCTCCATGCTATGCAAGCCATCCCCTCCACATACCATCAGTGCCTAAAATTCCTAGTCAATAGAAAGGAAGTTACCATCTATGTTGACCTCCAACCATTTGAATATTGTCACACTTTGGAAACATCCTTCCCCCATTTACATTATTGTCCTAAGGTCGAAATGGGTGTGTCTCAGTCATCGTCCGCTAATCCACCCTCCATCACGACAACCACTTCATCTTCCACCACTGATCTTACAGTCACAAAAGTCTAGATCATTGACAAAGGGTGTGGTGAATATGAAATGCATAATGCTCTTAATGTAGCAACCATGCTGCCATCACCACACGAGTATGGTCAACCTTCACATGCTACTCCAAAGGAAGACAAGACTGTCGCTGATAGGGAGGCTGCAAGAACTCAATCACATTGTTTTTGGAAGCTGCAGGAAGCAATCACAGATTCCTACACTAGACCTTGTCTTAGACCTCCTTGGTGAAATTTATGTTCCACCTTAACCTATAGGAACTCTACCTTGTCTAAGTTCCCCTGGTTCTCCTTCCAACCTCACTATCTTGACAAATTTTGAATAACCCAACCATTCCTTGGTTCAACGCTTCATTCTCCTTTGGTCCTTAATCTGCCCTAAAGACCAAATAAACTCAAACTTTTTTTAGGTTCTTGTAGGGGTTAGAAAAGGTTACAAAGACTTCAAAATGGCTTGTCTAGGGTTCTTAGACAACCACAAATTTCTATCTTGCCATTGCTTTCACAAGATGCTTTCCTAGGGTTTGAATGGCTAGTAGCCATTGAGCCTCTGAACAGAAGTAAATTGCTTTTCCCTCCTAAAGCCACCAAAGGACTTAGGTTCTTGACTTAGGTAATGTGTTTCCCCTATCTACACCTTCAATATTTCTAGGGTTTTAGTCTTGTTTAGGCCGTGTGCTGTCCAAACACCAAATTTGTCAAGTAGCTAGGGTTCTAAACTGCTCATAAATAGTTTTAGGACTGGTGAAAATTTCTCCTCTTAAATGGTTTGTTGGGATCTCTTCCTTAACACAATATGTGGCCAAGACCTTCCCCTAAATTCTCCAAAAATATTTTTTTGAAAATATTTTCTCCCCTGCAAGTTATTAACACTGTTCTGCAGCCTTTCCTAGTCGGGCTCTTCACTGGATCGCCTAGGGTAAGGCTTTTCTCATAGCTCCTGCAACCAAAAGAAACGTAAATCCTACCATATTTACAAGTATAGAGATGGAGCCTGACCACATTCCCAACAATTCCATACTTCCTGGTACGGAGGGAAATGCAGCCTAGAACTCCATTTTTACACAGTTCTAGTCAAAACAGAAATAAGGAAAAAAAAACATAGAATTTACAAGAATGGATGAAAGTGATGGAATAGCTATCAAATGTGCCAAAAAAAACTTCCAGAGGCCTCTCTACATGCTAAAAAAACCTATAAAATGCCTCTTTTAATTCAATTAGCTGCTGTCACGCAAACAAGAACAAAAAAATAGAAAATAAGACAAGAACGTTGTTTTCTTTAATTTCTGGAGACACAGTCTGTACAAAAAACTTCTAACCCACCAAAAAGGTTGTGGTATCCTTAAATATTCCTCCACAACAATTTATGTTTTTGGTTCGAGGCTTAGATGACCTAAAAATGCATTTTTGTAAAACCCGTTGTGTTTTCAGACATTTAACAATTTTTGCCAACCTAGCAATATGATGTAAAATTATTTAATACTTGTCACCTTCTTTCCCAACATTCAAAAACACCCTAAGAACCTAAAATAATGGTCAACATGACCTTATGATAGCACAACAAAATTAAGAACTTCAAACAAAACTTCAATAAAGTTGAACTTTGCCAGGTGCTCCTGCACCAGTCACCTTTAGTGGTAAGAACATTCCTATCACCACTTTTAGGTCCCCTAGTATCAAGATAGATGCACCAGAAGAGGATATAATTCAATGGGTATATCGAGAAGAACCCCAACCAGATACCCCTCTAAAGGAATATTTTCAAGAAGCATATCCTTGGTCAACTAAGTTTGCAAAAAAGTATAATTACCAAGGTAGGGGCCTAGGTAAAGAATAGGGGCGGTTGCAACCTATTGATACATCAAATCTGCCAAAGAACATAGGAATCAGATACAATAAAAAATAGAAGGGTCCCGCAACATCATCTAATACCTCCAATGGTGTCACCATGGACGATGGCTCATTGGAAGACATACCCGGGGAGGAATCCATCATACATGCACACGATGACGTCAATTACACTGAATTATCTTCCATGTTCGAATGCCTATCAGTCTGTACCATTAGCCTATCCTTTCTTCACCCTGAGCTTATTGATTGGGACCTACAAAATAGCGCACCTGTCAATATTTCTATGGATACATATGTCAACCTCATGGGGTTGGGGGAGGATGAACACTCCAATCACAAAAATAAGAATAAGAAAAATAAAAAATGGTCATCTAGTGGAAACCTCCTCAAGGCACTTCTTGACCTTGAAAAAGTAAAAATAAAGGATGCATCTGATGGAAAAAACCTCGAAGAGGTGCCAGAGGATGGGGATGTTCATCTTCCCCTTGTGGGAACTCAGTTATCTACCTGGTCATCCATTTTAATCGAAGAGACTCAAGAAGTTAATCTGGGTACTACTAAAAATCCTAAGATCGCCTATGTAGCTAAGTCTCTCTCAGAGCAAGAGTATTCAGTCAACGTGCAACTACTCCAAGAGGGAATCATTAACTTTGCTTGGTCATATTCAGACATGCCAAGATTAGAACCCACCTTGGTGGTTCATCATCTAGATGTCCACCCAGATGCCAAGCCTGTCAAACAGAAGCTCTGCAAGATGCATCCACAAGTAGCATTGTTAGTCAAGAAGGAATTGGAGAAGTTACTAGATGCAGGTTTTATCAGACCAATTGACTACTCTGAGTGGATCTCCAATATAGTACTAGTTGTCAAACTAAATGGAGACATTCAGATTTGCACAGACTTCAAGGACCTTAACAAAGCCTGCTTGAAAGACGACTTCCCTCTACCCAACATTAACATGTTGGTTGATCTCACGGCAGGACATGAGATGTTATCCCTTATGGATGGCTTCTCTGGTTATAATCAAATTCAAATTGCACCTGAAGATCAACACAAGACCGCCTTCATGACACCTTGGGGTACTTTCTGCTACAATGTTATGCCCTTTAGTCTCAAAAATGCGGGGGCAACATATCAGAGGGCAATGACAGTCATCTTCCACGACCTCATCCATATCATCATGGAGGATTATGTTGATGACTTGTTAGGAAATCTAGAACATGAGCAGAACATCTTGTTGTCCTGAAAAAGATCTTTGAACTGTTAGAACATTACAAGCTGTGGCTAAATCCAAAAAAGTGTGTCTTTGGGGTTACGTCAGGAAAACTGTTGGGTTTTATAGTCTCCCGAAGGGGTATTGAATTTTATCCTACTAAGGTGAAGGCTATTCTAGACATGCCACCCCTGCACAATCTGAAACAATTAAGAAGCCTCCAAGGGAAGATGCAATCCATCCGTCGATTTATAGCCCAGCTCACGGATAAATGTCAACCATTCACTCATCTCCTGAAGAAAGATTCCACCTTCCGATGGAACCAACAGTGTCAAACAGGTTTTGATAAAATCAAAGAATACTTAGCTCATCCTCTAATCTTGATGCCACCTATTCCAGGGAAAACCCTCCTACTGTATATCTCTACCACTTCAGTCGCGTTGGGGGCATTGTTGGCACAACATGATGAATCTTCAAAAGAAAGGGCAATCTACTACATCATTCAGAAATTGGTCAACTATGAATTAAATTACTCTCCCATGGAAAAGGCTTGCCTCGCGCTAGTCTTCAGCACATAGAAATTCTGACATTACATGCTCAGCCATCCAGCCAAATTAATTACTAAAATTGATCTATTGAAGTATTTGTTATCTAGAACCACTCTGACTGGCTGCATGGCCAAGTGGGTCATGCTTCTAATCAAATTTGACATAGAGTATGTAGAGAAAAAATCCATAAAGGGATAGGTCATAGCTGATCAGTTGGTCGAGGCACCATTAGTAGATGCTTACCCTCTAGAAACTGAATTCCCAGACGAAGAAGTCTACATAGTTACAGAAGCACCAGCTTGGACGCTATATTTTGATGGTTCATACACTCATAATGGATCAGGTGTAGGGATTTTATTAATTACCCCTCAGGGTGACTACATTCCAAAATCATTCAAGATAGCATTTCCATGTACCAACAACATCGCAGAGTATGAAGCCCTCCTCGTTGGCCTCCGAATTGCAAAACAGTGGCATATAACAAACTTGAAAGTCTTATGTGATTCCTTATTAGTCATCAAGCAAGTTAATGATGAATTCCTCACAAAGGATGATAACTTGTTACCCTATAAGCACATGGTGGATGATTTCAAGAAATATTTCACCTTCATACAATTTGACCAAATTCCTCGGGTATAGAATAAAGCAACAGATGTAATGGCCACTATTGGTTCCCTGATTTACATGCCTAAAAATTAGACGAAATGTGAGTTCCTTGTCGAAGAAATTTTAATCCCAACATATGATATTCCTGAGACTGATATGGTGTGCAATATCATAGGTCCTGCCTCCCCCTGTTACCAGGACATATATACCTATCTCCATGATAATATCATAACCCCAGAACTTACACGTAATCAACGCAAATCCTTTGTTCATCGCTCTTCCCAATACATCATTGTTAGTTATACGCTTTATCATCATAGGTATGATGGAATCCTCCTTAGGTGTCTGAGTGATACCGAAGCCCGCACGACACTAATGGAGGTACATGGGGGTGTTTGTGGGACTCACTCAAATGGTATGGCCCTAACCAAAAGGATTCTCTAAGCCGGATATTATTGGCCCACACTAGAGCATGATGCTTGTGAATTTTTGAAGAAGTTCCTTTCATGCCAACAACATGTAGACTTGATTCACACTCCAGCACAAGATCTTTAGCCCCTCCTAGCACCGTGGCCCTTCTCTCAATGGGGATTTGACTTAATTGGAAAGATTTACCCACCATCATCTGACAACCATACATTCATAATCACTACCACTGAATACTTCACAAAGTGGGTGGAAGCTATGCCACTCTCATAGATCACCGGTATTCAAATCTCAAAGTTCATCCTTTACAATATTCTCTACAGATATGGTATCCCATCCACCATCCTTTCTGACAATGGGAAACCCTTCAAAAACCAAGCCATGAAACAACTCTGCGACACCTTTCACATCCAGCATCGTTGGTCAATGCCTTATTACCCCTAGGGTAATGGTCAAGCAAAAGCAACCAACAATACCCTCATCTGCATCCTTAAAAAGGTTGTCATCTGGCCCTTTGGGTATACCACACCTCCATCTGCACCCCTACAGGGGCCACTCCCTTTTCTTTAGTCTATGGTGCTGAGGCCATCTTTCCAATTGAAGTTGAGATCCCATCACTGATAATTTCCCTAAAAAACCTTATCAGTGAGGAGGATGCTTGTGTTGCATGGCTTACACAACTGGAGTTACTTGATGAAAAAAGAATCAAAGCTTACGATCACCTACAAGCATACCAGAACTACCTTAAGCATCACTACAACAAGAAGGTTCGCCCTCGATAGTTTTGGGTGGGTGATCTTGTCCTCAAAGAGAATCAACGCACTCAGCAAGACCGAGACAAAAAGGTAAAATTTGAGCCAAACTGGTTGGGGCCTTATATCATAGCTGCCAAATATGGATCTTGGGCCTACAGGTTGACTACTCTTGAAGGAGATCCCCTTGACAAACCCATCAACATAATGCATTTGAAGAAGTTCTACACCTAAGTCGGCTTGGTAACCCCACCTATCACGTCTTGGTCATCTATCATTCACCTTCATCATCCTCTTTCTGCTTTATCCATGGTTTTTTCATGAACAATGAGGGCTCTGCGCTTTCACATAGGCAAGGCTAATCTTTGATTGGCCCCCGAGCCCCTAGGTCTATAGGATATGTCGGTTTGTGTCCTTGTTTGGCTCGTTATTCTCAATTAAACTCCCCTATTATCAAGAGATTTGGTTAATGAAAAATATTTGGCATCAAACTGGGTCATTCTAGTTTAGTATCCATCATCAGTCTCAACAGGATGCATCCTTCCTAGTAGACCTTATCAATCCCATCCATCCCTTTGATCCTATGGCAAAGGACGTTTTGAAATTGATTATGATATTTTGATGTTTTGGAATTTATTTGTCATTTGAGCTCGCTATGAACACTTGTCATGGTCGCCTTGATCCATCATATCATGGCATGCTTTGACTCGTCTACATAAGGGCTTATCTTGGTCTTTTCTTTGTTGTTGTCTTCTCAATTGTCCCACGTAGTACCCACCAAGATCCCTAAGGTCTTGCATTAAGCTGGGGCATCCTTGTGTGTTTGTGGTTATCCCAATACCTAGCCCAACCAAGGTCATCATGACCTTGGGGTGTTGGGGTAACCTTTCTATCTATAGTGCTTTTTTTCATGCATCAGATGCCAACTTGCCTTGGTCTTATATATTAGGGTATCTGGTATCTTATGCTATAGCAAAAATCAGTGCTCCAAAGATGGCGACTCATATTAGGATTACATTTCATCATCCATTGCATTGCATTCACCCTATGATTTTGGTTGTGCAAATACTTTATCCCACTCTCTCCCATTTTCTCAGGATACTAGGAGTTTTTGATAGATGACAAATTACACCCATTTTTCACAACCACTACATACCCATCTCCCATTATCATGTGAGTTCTTATTGACACTTATGACCATGTGTTATTTCTTTTCATCATTAATTCGCTATAAATTACAAAGGCATTATCACATATTAGGTTCATTCTATTAATCACACATACATCACCACCTACATCACAACGTGTTAGAACCACACATGCATCGCCACCTGCATCAGAAAGTGTCAGACTCATAATACATCACATCCTGTATATATATAATATTCATACAAAATCCATCATACACATGTACATACATGTCAATAGATCAACTAGGCATCCATACACATAAGTCATCATAGATACAACATGTACATACATCATATCACCATGTGAATATTTGCATTAATAAAATCATCCACATAAACACAAAGTATCATATACTCATACATCCACATAAAATGTAGTATCATAAACATGTGCATACATAAACCAACAGTATCCATCCATATGAGTAGGAAATATCATATGCATGTGCATACATAAACTGAAGCACCCATCACAGAAGGAAACATACTACATAGTGTGAATAAGGTCTGCCCCATATCATAATCAAAATAATACAATGTATGACATATGTCCACCATACATCAAAATCTATCATATATCCATCACATAGCCCTCATACATCATCAAATAAGGTACAAAATCTAAAGATGTGAGCATCTCTGATCTCTGTTGATAAGTACTACATGCCCCACTCTGCATCTGTCAAAAAACTAGTATCCTATCATCTCCCAAATGAGCTACCCACATCTGATCTCTATGGTGAATCAGGTACTGATCTCCTACTTGGGGTGACACTGGGTGAACCATTGTAACCTCTAGTCTATGTCCCCAGTGACTGGGATGGCACTGGCATCTGGGGTATTTGTCGAGTATACTGGAATAGCCGCTGGGTCAGGTCTGGAATTGCATGGTAGTATGTGGCCATCCAAAATCCTGCCTCCCTCACATCCTCCTCTTGCTCAACAACCTAAACCCGAGCAGAATTTTGTTCCTGGCAGTATCTATCCCAATCTCTCATGACCAATCTCCTCTCCTGCTCCCAAGCCTCTTGGGATAGTCGTAACTGTGCTATCTTTGCCTGCACCCGATCTCTCATCTCCTCGACAGCCACTGTAGCATCCCTCTCCCCCTATAATCTTTGTGTGTCTGTCCCTATCACAGCATTGACTTGCACTGAATGCCACTGCTACATCCCACTCACCCTATAGCATCTGCATCTATGCCTCTACAGCATCTCTCTCTCTCTCTATGGCTTGTGCTCGGGCCTCTGCTGCATCCCTGTCTCTTTGAAATTCTTGCAGTCTCAGCTCGGTAGAATCTTGCTCCTGTCGCAAACCTGACACCTATGACACCGCTACATCCCTCTCTCTCTGGAGAGACTAAACCTCTAACCACTAGCTTATCATTCTCAGCCACCTGAGCGCGTGCCTATGCCAAATCCCCGTCTCCCTCTAAAACCTGCACCTGTACCTGTGCCACATCTGTCTCTAACCGTAGCATGTGGATCTCTCTCCACATCTCCTCCTCCCTCTGTTGCATTAGCCCCATGTCCCCAGCTGTCTACTCTAGACAATCCACTTTGTCTCTGAACTTAGCCTGCTCCCAGTGCTAGTCTACCCTCTCTCTATAACTAATGTAGCTATCTTTGTAGATCCTCTATATCCCTAGAAGTCCCTATCCCAGTCTCTAATGGCTCCTTCCCTATCCCCCCTCCGACAGCCTATCATATCACCACCTTTGACACCAAGCAATCTCGCTCCCATCTCATGACATCTCCCTCCTCATGCTCCCTGGCCACCTCCACTCGTAACCCCTCTATCTCTGCTCACAGGTCAACTGCCTCATCTCTCTCTCATCAATCTCCGCTCTACATCTGACACTAATGTGGCCAGGGTCAAATAATCTCTCACCCTAGCTGAATCATGTCTGTATCTTGCTCAACACTACCTCTAGTCTGACCCGCTTTGCGTTTGTCTATCATAACCGTTGCTCACTAAGGCACAGTCTCTCTTCAATCCCTCTTAGCACCACTGTGGGGTCCTCTCCTCTGGGTGAAACTGTCGACAGTGGTCAGAGGTCATACACATCTATGTCAATATCCATCTCTCATGGCTCATACCCCTCACTCTCTGTCGATGCCTCCATCGCATCCATGTCTATCACCGAAGGGGATCCCTCTCTCCATGTCATCCTCTCCTATGCTCTACTGGCCTCACCCTCCTCCTGTGTCTGTCACTGATAGCCTCCTATGGCCATGTTTGCCTCTTGTCGCTTTTGTGCTCTACTGGCCTTACCATCCTCCTGTCTCTGTCGTTAATACCCTCCTATGGCTATGTCTACCTCCTGTCTCTCTCATGCTATGCTGGTCTCAGCCTCCTTCCCTCTCTCCTGTTGCTGAACTCCTAGAGATGTGCATGCCTCCTGGTTCCTCTCCCTGGATCTCCGCCCCCTATCTTGTTGTGTTGCAGCCCTAAGCTCATCCTCTCCCTCCCCTCCTCCATCCTCTCCAGATTTTTGTCATCATCTCCTCCTCTTGGCTTCCCTAGCTAGCTCCTCAGCTACTCCAACAGCCTCCTCTCTCCTCCTGGCTGCCCTAGCTGGCTCCTCAACTGATCCAACAGCCTCCTCTCTCCCCCTCCTAGCTACCCTTGCTGGCTCTTTGGCTGCTCCCACCGCCTGCTGTCCTCCCCTCGCCTGACCCCCTCTCTATCATCCTCAGGGTACCGATCCTACTGCCCTCAACCATATCTTGTCCTCTGACCTGAACCCTAGTGCTCCCTCAATCGACACTACTGGGGTAATCTATGGTAGTGGATGTCGCCTGAACCACTACCGATATCGATCTGTCACCCCTGCATTCCTCTGCCCCTCCTGTCTGTCTGGGTATAACATAAACTGTAATGTCTTCAGCTCCTTCCACACTGCCTCTAGGCTCAGTTGAGCCCCCCATGGGTGTTCCCGTGATAGTCGTCAGAATCTCACCTACATCGTGGGAATATCCTACCTCACTCCAAACTATCGTGTCACCTGATCAGGTTTGTGTAGCTCCACTATAATCACAATCCACCCAATAATATAACAGTGCATGAAGAAGTAACCGTTGTGTGCCTCCTAATCACCCCTCTATCCCCTAAAGTGCCACAACATATAGGGATGCCACACTATCATCTCCTCCTACACATCATCAAACCGTCTCCCCCATATGTCTATATCTTTCACATCCCGATGCCACAGTATTGCTCCCGCCTCTGCTCCCCAACCCCAAGCCACAACCTCTCTATCATCCTACTCTCATAATCTATGCACAATCGGTCTAGTCACCCTGATGTGTTCCCATGCCCAAACCTATAGTAGTGTCACATGGGCCACGCTTAGCGCCCTCCGGTAGCATACCCAGTGCATGTCTTGATATAGCTATACCAGCATGCATGTCCCCCACGCGAACTGCCCCTCCCGGCCCTCGATGATATGTTGAATCACCTTGACGAATCTAAGATGTAAGAATTTCCCACTCTGGTCTGGCACTAGGATCCGACTAATCAGTCCCGCTAAGTACAAAGATAAAGTTGGCACCCTGCAGGACAGACACCTATCCACATCTAGTTGTGCCTGCTAAATCGGTAGATCATCACTGCCAAAAACCACACGCATAGACTTGTCCAGAGCCTCGTCATTTGACCATCACTCGCTAACTGCAAGCCCTGCTATTGGAAGCCTCAAAATCCGCCAAACATCCTTCAGGGTCATCGTCATCTCCCCGGTCAGTAGGTGGAAGGTCGATGTCTCTAAGTCTCAACGCTCTATCAGGGCTGTCAGCATAGACCTGTGGGCCTTAATTATTGAATATGTCAGTATATGGAGTAATCCTGCCTCTGCCATTCTTTGGTGCTTCACACCCATCATGCGTGCCATGCATCTCCCCAAAACCTGGGACCATCTCTCTCACATCCGCAAACTCTCCACCTTCTGCATCCATCACCACAATACTTTGTCAGTTTCTTCTGGCATTGTTTTTCCCCCATTTTGCCTGCCCTAGGATTTCCCTTCCTCAGCCGCCTTCCCCTTTTTGCTATCCTCTACCTTTTTACAACCACCCCAGCTTCACCCTGGCCACTTGGGCAAACCCGCCTTGCGAATGTGCGAACCCGCCCGAGCTTGCGGGCAAGCCCACCCAAGCTCAGGCAGACCCACCCCGCGAATGATCGGACCTGCCCTACATACAAGCAAACCTTCCTGAGCCTGGGCAAGCCTATCCTAACCCAGGTGGACCCGCCTGAGCCTAGTTAGACCCACCCGAGCCCGGGCGGACCTGCCTCAGCTCAGGCGGACTCGCCCGGCTACTTGGGCGGACCTGCCCTAGCTCTAGTGGACCCGCCCTGCTAGCTAGGAAAACCTGCCTGGCTACCTGGGTGAACCCACCCTAATAGCTAGGCAGACCCGCCCGAGACCGACTGGCACCTCCCCTCTAGCTTAGTCTCACTCCCTCCCCCACCCCCTTTTTTTTTCAAAAGAGCCAAAAAAATAATAATACAATATTTTTTTTCCCAATAACCCATTTTTCCTCTCAGGACCCCCCACAAAACCCATATCTTTGTTTTTGCAAAAAATTAGCCAAATTGAAAAAAATCACACAGTGGGGTTTCAGACTCACTTGACGTGGCACGACACACTCCTCGAAGAATCATCGCCTCTCGTCCCCTTGATGAATGATGTCTGAATCATACTCTGGCATCGTGTCTCCTCCCTTTTGCTCTCTCGTCCTCGTCCTCTTCCTCTTCTCCTCACTTGGCAGTTGTCCAAATGAAGAGAAATAACACCCACTCCCCTTTTATAGCCTTTTCCCCTCTTTTTCACTTTTTAAAATGAAAGGAATTTTTTCCTTTTATTTAGTCTTTTTTGGGCCTCAACTAATTCCCTAACCACCTTGTCTTCTCGGGGCCGCCATTTCCACACTGTAGACCCATTTTCCTCTGTTCAAGTACCAAGCTTCTCAATTTTCTATGTTCTTTCCATCGATATATACCACTTCATCCTTTCGAGAAGTTGTTTGGGGTCTCCTTTTCCATCTCCGTCCCTGTCCCCTTCTTGAGGGGGCATACCCTACCATTCTCTCCCAATATTTCATCATAAGCCTTCCTTTGCAGGACCAGGGCATCCCCTTTAATTCTCCTCCATTTGAGTAGTTCATATTCTCTCCCAGATTGGGGCATCTCTTTTCCATGTCACTTCTTCCATAAAGTTGTCTGTATTTTATTTTTCTTCGAAACCCTATTATCTTAATAGTGTTTCAAAGAGGGGCAAAATGTAGACATCCAAATTTGACCACTTCCATATGGTCAAAATTGTCTTTTTAATCATCCCTTTGCTCTTTTAAAATTGTCCTCTTTGACCGGTATTAATTAAATCATTTATTTAATTAATATTGTGTTTCTTGCATAAAGTTTCCCAAAGTATTTAATTTAATAAATACTTTTCCCCTCTTTCCTCTCTAAATCAAATAAATGCATCGCTTTATTTAATTTATTCATATTATCTTTTGGAATTTTAAATTCCTTATTTTCTCTCTCATGGTCACATCCTCCAACTTTTGCAAGTTGTCCTCTAGTCCCTCTTAGCAATCTAACCCTCTTTCTTAGTCATAATTAATTTATGATTAAGATGTGCACATCCCTAATCATCATTAGGGTCCCATCCTCCATAATTTCTCACTTGCCTCTAATGAGTCCTTAATTAGTCTAATCAAGTACTTGCACAATCTTAATCACCTAATTAGGTCATTTCTAATCCCCATATCATTTATGGAATGTGTCCTTAGTCAACTTCATTAAAAGTTTTCTCTTTTTGAACAAGGCATCTCCATTCCCCATGTGAATTTTTAATTCACATTTAATCCCCCAATGCATTTAAAGGAATTTTAAATTCCTTCTCTCATCCCATAAGAATATTGGAGAAATTTTTAATTCCCCACAGGTCCTTTCACCCACATGGGGACAAATACCTCTTCTATGAGGAGATCTTGTCCCAATCCCAAGGTACTATGTACTCTCTCCATGTCATGTACTATCCTTCCACCTCATGTACACATCCCCCCTTTTAAGCCATATCACATGCCACATGTCAAGATGTGATGGCTTGTGAGTTCTCAACTCACCTTAGCCCTACATCTTGATCTTGGTGGCTCAATCTTGACCGTCCATTTTCCTAGAGATTTCCAAAATCTCTATAAATACCCCCTCTTTTCTCTCATTTTAGGAGAGATCATGTATTGTAGCCAAACTCTTGCAAAAAAAATCTAGAATCCATACTTAGCCATTTTCATGCTTGTACCCACTTGCATCCATATTCATATCATCATCTAGCTTGCATCTCTTTCCATCCAAGGAGCATACAACACTAAAGATCGAAGGGCCAACCAAATGATTGATTCGACATAAGGTAAAAGGTTTCATTTGTTGCCTTTATTTTGTGTTGAATCCAAGTAGGCTAATCTTGAGGTGTAAGTTGTTTTTAGTGTAATTTTACACTCTTTTATTTGTTGTTCGTATTCTAACACTTAAATTCACCCTATCACACCCATTTTTGAGATGGTGCTACGAAGTAGCATCATTTCAAAGAAGATTAAAAAATAGGACCAAGAAGAAGATGGTTAGATTGGAAAAGATGCCGCAGTCATTCAAAGTAGTGACTAGGAAGAAAGATGATGGGGGTGAAGATGAAGATTAGGGATTGAGGATGCCCCCTAGAGAGGACATGCGGGTTCAAGATAACACAGGTGTGCTTTTGAAATGGATGAGGTGATGCAAGAGGGTATATGAGGAAGATGATGCAAAGTGATGGATAAGAGAGGATGACATAAGATGAAGAGATAAAAGCAAGCACAAATGGATTTAGGGACAAATGTGATCTTTCCCCAGTCAAGCTACAAGCTAAAATGGGTTGATGATGGCTGGAGTGTTGTCAATGAGGGAATGATATATCCTAAAACAACATGAGGATAGGGAAGGATACATCTTGATGATGATGATTAAAGTGATGATGAAAGTGTTGTTGATGAGGGAAGGATACATCCCAAAACAACACCAAATGATAGGGAAGGATACATCTCGGTGATGATGATGATGATTGGATCAAGTCTTGTAGCAAGGTTGTGAACAAGACTAAGGATGTGATGAGATGACTTGTGTTAGATTGAATGCATTAGGATTGGATTGAGATGTCATATGGATGAAAAAATGAAAAGTGATGGAGGAAAATATGCTTGGAATGTTTACACAACCAAAATCATGGGTCATAGGCTAGGTATAGATGTAATGCAACGGAATTGAACATGAAATGTCATCCTAATGCAATTTTCCATTTTCAGAGCACTGATTTTTTCTATAGCATAAGACACCAAGTACTAGGGTATATATAACTAAGGCGGATTAGTGTCTGATGCATAAAACAAACACAATAGACAAGAAGGCTATCCCAACACCTCAAATTCATGATGACCTTGGTCAGGCTAGGTATTGGGATAACCACAAGCACAAAAGGATTCCCCAATGTAACACAAGACCACAGGGGTCTTGGCAGGTACTACACGGGACAACCGAGGAGACAACAACAAAGCAAAGATCAAGATATGCCCCTATGTTAACTAGTCAAAACACACCATGATATGATAGATCAAGGTGACCTTGACAAGGTATGATAGGGAGCTCAAATGATAAACAAAATCTAACATCAAAATATGACAATCAATTTCAAACGTCCTTTGTCATAGGATTGATAGGATGGATAGGATTGATGAGGTATGTTAGAAATGATGCATCATGTTGAGACCATAGATGTATACTAAACTAAAGGATCGTTATGACGCGGGATACTCAAAACTGATTGGATTGGATGATACTAGTGGATCTCGTTTGTTAAGAACCAGCTAGATAGGGACATACTTGATGACATGACATATGACACAAGATTGACACACCCTAATGAATTAGGGGCTCAGGGGTCGATTAGAGATTAGCCTTGCCTACGTGAATGCACAAAGCCCTCATAGTTTGATAAAAGGCCATGGATAAAAGTGAAAAGGGGATGATGGAGATAAGGATGGAGGAAAAAGATTAGACTGACAAAAGCCCCAAAGGTGGATCAAATGATCGACCTTGCCTACGTGAAAGTGCAGGGGAAACATAGTTTGACAAAAAGCTTACGACCAACCATGGATAAAGGATGATGAGATGACTAGGATAAGTGGATAAAATGATGAGACTAATAAGATGAGACAAGATAAACTTGGTAGATTGGATAGGATGATGGCGATTACACAAAGCTTGGGGATAGGATAATTATCCAAATCATCAAAAGATGAATTGGGAGGATGATATGATGGAGAGATGAGTGATGAGAAGTGATAGGAGACTAGAAAGATGTGTGAAAGAAGTGGGAGTGATAACAACGAGATAGATGGCATTGGATTGCATGGGGAGAAGCCTATAGCCAGATACCAATGAAAAGGGATTATGAGATGGGATGAGGAAAGAAATGAATGGATAAGGAGATGAAAAGGATTGTTTGGATTGGTAAATAGATAAGGATGGGGAGATGAAAGGGATTGTTTGTATAGGTAAGGAGATAAGGATAGGTAGGAAGATAAGGATGGGGAGATGGAAAAGGATTTTTGGTTTGATGGATGGTAAGATAAGGATGGGGAGATGGAAGGGATGCTATAATGGATGGATAGGAAGATAAGGATGGGGAGATGGAAAATGATTTTTGGTTTGATGGATGGTAAAATAAGGATGGGGAGATGGAAAAGGATTTTTGGTTTGATGGATGGTAAGATAAGGATGGGGAGATGGAAGGGATATTGTGATGGATGGTAAGATAAAGATGGGGAGATGGAAGGGATATTGTGATGGAAGATAAGGATGGGGAGATGAAAAAGTATTGTTTGGATGGATAAGGAGATAAGGATGGGGAGATGGAAAAGGATTTTTTGAATGGATAAGGAGATAAAGATGGGGAGATGGAAAAGGATTTCCGGTTTGATGGATGGTAAGATAAGGATGGGGAGAGGGAAGGGATGTTATGATGGATGGATAGGAAGATGAGGATGGGGAGATGGAAGGATTTTTGGTTTGATGGATGGATAGGAAGATAAGGATGGGTAGATGGAAAAGGATTTTCAGTTTGATGGATGGTAAGATAAGGATGGGGAGATGGAAGGGATGCTATGATGGAGGAATGATGTCTCCAAGGACTTATGTCACAAAGGAAGTAGATTCCCCCACTCTAGATATGCCATGTGTGAGGAGGTAGGAGGGATGAAAGACAAGTGGATGGGGAGATAAAGGAGATAAATGGAGGATATGATGGGTGGATGAGGGAGGGAGATTGATGTAGATTGGATGCCTAGAGAAGGAAGGAAGACTGATGGTAGCATGGCGGGTGGAAAAGGAAGGTAGATGGATGTGGATAGGGATTAGGATAGTGTGTAGGTGAGGGGGATGTATGTGAAGAGGTGTCCAAATGATGTATATATGTTTTCCCCTATCAATATCAATATCACAAGGAGGATGGAGGGGTTGGGATATGATAAGCAGGATGTGTAAGATAGGTTGGATGGAGGAGATGGGTGAAGGGGATGCAGTTTCCTCCAAGTGTGGAAGTAAACTAGATGGGGGATTTACACATGATACTTGGTTGCCAGGTTTTCATCATGTTACTTATCCAAGGCGCTTGTTTGCCAAGTTTTCACCATTGGACGAATTATTTCTCTTTTTTTTGTTTTTAATTTTAATTTTATTTTTTTTTGAACTTTTTGGAATACTTTGGATTTTTGGATAATATGCGGACGGAGATGGATAAGGATAGGGATGTGGATAAGTGGTTTTAGAATACATTTGATAAGGAGATGGATGAAGGACTCAAGCATCAAGTTCCATATGAGGTATTAAGATCCCACGTGCAAAATGACTGTTGGATGTTGGTACAACCTTATTAGGATAAATAGATTATGCAAGAGAATGGATTAAAGGGATTTGATGTGGGAGATATGTGGGATAATGGATGGGATGTTGGAAAGTGTGTGGATGGAATGATGGGGTAGGTATGTGGTGGGGTAATGAGCTCAAGACCAACATTGGCGCATATGGCAGTGGATGTGAAAGGATAGGAGGATTAATGGATGAAGAATGTGGGGATAATGGAGGAGATGGGATAGTGAGTTTTGGGACATAAGGACCCAAAATAGATTTAGATGGAGGATTTGTATGATTAGCTTTCGGATTAGCAAATTTGGATGTTACAGATTTTTCATTTGAAGGCACTGCATCTTTTTTCTTTGGGATCCACATGGTTTTGATTTTTCTTTGGTGGGCCTTTGTGGCTAGTGGGTTTGATTTGGATTTTGGAATTGATTTATCTTTTCGTCAACATGTCTTTTTAAAGAGACATGAGGAGCTTTAGATTCATGTGGATGTTTAGATTTTTGCATTTTTAATTTAGCATCCAAAGTGCTTTTAATAGCAATGGGATGGGTGCAAGGAGATGGATGATATGAAGGAAACATGAATGGAGTGATGGAGGTAGGATTTTGGGGATGATATGTGGATGGAGGATGTGCGGGTATGTGCCTTTGTTGATCCTGATTAGGGAACATGAGAGTGGTATGTTTATGATGTGTGACATGGATAGGTGATGGATGGATAAAAGGATGAATAGGATGGGATGGAGGAGGTGAGTGTGGGGTATAAGGGCCCAAAATGGACTTAGTAGCTGGAGGATGTGTGAGGGTGGGTGGAGGGACATAAGGACCCAAAATAGATGGAGTAGATGAAGGATGGGAGATGGTGGATGGAGGGAGGTAAGGACCCAATAGGGATGGAGTAGATGAAGGATGAGAGATAGTGGATGGAGGGATGTAAGGACCCAAAATGGATGGAGCAGATGAAGGAGGAATATGGATGGTTGTTTGGAGGCGATACAATGAAGGAGGGGGGATGGCAGCAAATGATCTGGTGGAGTGATGGGAGGAGCCTTGTATTTTTCTAGAAGAGGATTGTTGAGGGTATGTGGAGGTTGTGCCAACATTTTTGGATTGTGATTCATGAGTAGTACATCTGAGACCTCACGTATAGGAGTGTTCTTTGACCTAGATGGGCTCTAAAATACCTTGCTCATGAAGGCTTAAACCTTTTCCTTGATAGTTCATGTTCTTGAGCATTCGATCCATGATAGGATTTTTGTTATTCTGGAAGAATGATGCGAGTCTATTAGTAGGAGGAGGATGATGGGTGGTATATATGCTTTGTTTTTCTTCTGTAAGGAAACCACCATGGAGGAATGTAAGAGTACCAAGGGGATATAAAAGTGATGTGGGGATAGTAGGTTTAGGTGACGATGGATGATCATGAGATAGAGATGATGGGATAGCAGCATCTTGATCAAGACAAGTGAGTGATAAGGGATCAAGAGAGGAATTACGTGATAAGTTAGGATCTAGATTTGTGGAAATAGGTGATAATGGCTCATGCGATGGAGTGATTGGATCTTGAGTGACAAGGGGATCATGGCATTGAATGGATGGGGTACTGTGATCTTGAGGTGGACTAGATGGGATGGCAGGATCTTTATGTGGAGGAGGGGAGATGTCGGTATGCTTTGGATCAAGCTCTTGGCATGACTCATCTTGTGTGGGAGGCATGATAATGGAGGAATGGAGGGGCTCTTCAAGTGGGGGAGATGGAAGGATGGAGGATTCATGGAGTTCATGGGAGGGGATTTCGGTGATACTAGGACTAGGGGGAGTGGATTGGATTCGAGTGTCTTTGATGGATTGGGTGGATCTAGGAGTAGGAGTGGATTGGATTTGCATGTCTTCAATGGGCTTGATGACTCTTGGAGTAGGAGATGGGGGCTCAATGGATTTGGTGGATTTGATGGTTTCAACAGTTTGGGTGGTGCTAGAGGTGGTAATAGTAAGGATAGGTGTGGGATGGAGAAGGGTCTCATCACTAGTGACCTTGGATGATGGATTGGGATGGCATGGTTCCATGACTTCAAGATGTGGAGTTGGGGATATCTTCTTTGTCATAAGTCCTTGGAGAAATTTTGGAGTGAGAATCGTGCATATTTTAGGCTTAGTTGGGGTGATGGGAATAGATAAAGGATTATGGGTTGGTGGAGGAATGGGATTATGGATTGGTGGACTAGGATTAGATGGAGGAATAGGATTGGATGGAGGACTAAGAGTCAGTGGAGGATTAGGATTAGTGGGGGGGTCAAGATTAGATGGAGGTACATAGAAGGATATGGATGGTGGATTATGACAAGAAGATGCAGCTGGTGGATTGTAGTAAGGATATTGGGGAGGAAATTTGGTTGGGAAGATCGGGATGGTGGGTTAGGATAGGAAGATGTGGATGGTGGATTGGAGTAGTGGTAGTGGGATAGTGGATTAGGATGGGAAGATTGGGATGGCGAATTGTAGTAAGAGTATTGGGATGGTAGATTAGGAGAAGAGGATACAGATGGTGGATTGGGAAAAGAGGATACAGGTAGTGGGTTAGGAGAAGAGGGTGGATTAGTACAAGAGGATGTAGGTGGTGGATTGTAGTAGAGGTAGTGGGATGGTAGATTAGGATGGGTAGATTGAGATGGTGGATTGTAGTAAGAATGTGTGGATGAAGGATTGAAATAGGAGAACATGGATGTAGGATTATAATAGGGATATTGGGACACCAGATTGGGATAAGAAGACATGGATGTTGGATAAGAAGGTGATGTAGAGGAAGGATAAGATGAAGATGTTGGTGATGAAGATGATGGATATCCCTTGTCAAAGGTAGCATAAGGAGCATTATTAGGTGTGGATGAAGACGTAATGGGATAGCTCGAAGGGGTGATTGGATTTTGGAAAGCAGTTGGGGAAAGCTTACTAGAAATGATAGCATCAAGGGGATTTATTTCATATACCTCTTGATCCACAAGAGTCTCGTTATCATCATCAACGTAATTAGGACTTCCCTTGACTATTATTTTTGGTTGCATTGGTGAAGGATAAGGATTCATGGTGTTGGATTAGATGGATATGGATTCAAGATATGGGAACAGATGATTAGAAGGAAAGAAAAGGTGATGAAAGGATAAATAGGATGAATTTGAAGAAGATGGAAGGGGATCTTAAGATTTTTTTCGATATCAGAAGATCTTGGATGTAGATGGACTAAAGCTCAGATTGGGATTTAGGTTAAGCTCAGATTGAGAATGGATTAAAGCTCAGATTAGGATTGGATTGAAGCTCAGATTAGGATTATGGGAGGATCTAATGAGACTGATTTTAAACCAATTTCAAGGGTTTAACTAGATGACATAAGGTACTAATGTAATCATATTTTTCCATATTTGGTAGTTTTCAAAAATTGTCAAATTTGGCCATTTTAGGTAACTACATAGGCATATCTTTGAGAGTCTAGTTTTTTCCTAAAAAACTTCCTAAAACTAAGGTAGGATGAATTTCCAACTAACATCCTAAGTTTGAAACATGAGTTTCGAGTTATTAACGAAAATGATTTTTCAAAAACTAGAAAAAAACACTAAATCGTGATTTTGAGGGTTGAGATGAAAGTTTCAAGCCCTGAAAATGTGTCAAAACAGGGACCAACCAACTAAGGGTGGTTGGGAATCTACATGCCACGTCATAATGCAACCACTCATAAAATTTCAACCCAAATGGACACTCGAGTCAAAAGTTATGGCCTCCAGAAGTTTCTGCATCAAAATCAAAACCCCTAAAACAAAGTCTAGGTGATTGGGATGGATGATTTGATGATGGATACAGACTCTAATGATGTTCTAAGAAGCACCTTTGTGATTTGGTCAAAGAAATGATGATTTTCTGAAAGTGTTGATGAACAGAAATGACGATGATAGGAAGACAGATGAAGGTCTGCTTTTGGGAAAATTCACCTATCTAGGTGGCAAGGTTGCCCAACTTGGGGGAAAGGTCACCCAAGTCAAGTGCAAGATCATCCAACTCAAGGGAAAGGTCGTCCAACTCAAGGTCAAGGTCTCCCAAGTTAAGGGCAAGGTCACCCAAGTCAAGGGCAAGGTCGCCCAAGTTAAGGACAAGGGCGCCCAACTCAAGGGCAAGGTCGCCCAAGTGGGTGACAGACTTGGCTAAATCAGAAAAGGGTCAAATGGACTAACTGAATGGGAAAATGAACCTTCTGAATGGGAAAATAGACAAACGAGGTACCAGAATGGGAAAACAGACTAATCGAACAGGCAAACAGACTATCAGAATGAGCAAATGGACTATCAGAATGGGGAAATGAATGCTCAAAATGGGGAAACAAATGCTTAGAATGGGGAAACGAATGCTCGGAATGGGGAAATGGATGCTTGGAACGGGAAAACAGATTCTTAGGACAGGGAAACGGATGCTCAGAATGGGAAAACAGGGCAAGGTCACCCAAGTTAAGGGCAAGGTCACCCAAGTTAAGGTCAAGGTTGCCCCTTTTGCTAAAATTGGTGAATATGATGGGTTGTTTGATTGACAAAGACTCAGATAGAGAGTAGAATCACCCCTCTAGAGGTTAGGGTCACCTATCTTAGGGGCAGAATCACCCCTGTTGAGGGCAAGGTCACTTGTTCAGTGAAGGATGGGAAATTTTGACAAGAACAGATAGTGAAATGACTTAGACATAAGGCAAGGTCGCCCCTGTTATGGGAAGAATCACCCCTGTTGAGGGCAAGGTCGCCCTTGTTGAGGGAAAGGTCGCTCCTGTTAGGTGACCTAGACTCAACTTGGGTAAAACGGTTATGGAAAAGGACATAAAACACAACAAATAACAAGTAGAAGACAAAGGCTGACCTGACTAAATAGAGATTCACTGGTTTTGCACAGAAAAGATAGTTCAAGTAGCACAATCCTAAGATTAGTAAGATGGGTATGGCCAATGCAGTCCTTTATCTAGGTTGAATAAGGAAAACTAGGGAGTCCTCAATATACACACGATACATGAGGCACAACCGTGAACACCATCCCATCACAGGCGTGAGGCAAAAGCCCCAGTGAGCTACCAGAAAGTTGGACCAACTCTTCACGTCTTATGTAGGTATCACCCTAGCTTTGACGCTTCGCCAGACATGACGTGACTGGATTGGGCTACAACTTTGGCTCTCCCCTCTTTATATACCTCACCAATACATGTGGTTGGGATCGTCCCCTGGGGTGATGAAATACCCAAGCAAATCCCGCTAAAAGAAGACACTAAACATTTTTGGCTAGTCCCCAGGCTCACATGGAGTGCAAGGGGAAAGCTTGAATGATCTATTGCCTCCTAGGTAGCACAAAGGACTAAGTCAGCTACGATTTATCTTCACCTAGGATCACCAAATGATGTAAGGGGATTGGATACGTCAATAGCCCACTTTCAAGCACAACAAACAATAGTTTGACTCCCCCTAATTAGATCTATGTGCCTAACTAGTATGAAAATGAGAAACAAACAAGCTAACTAATGTTCTTGGCCCACTCATCCTATAGAAAATATGTTAGAATTTTAACCTTTGGTCTTGGAAAAATGTGAAATAGCTGCACAATCATTAGTTCAAACAAGCACATTCACCAACAAAATAGGTTAGAGGGTCAATACTAAGAAACAATAAGAAATGAACCCTGGAAATGAAGTTTAAGTCATTGTTTTCTACTCAGAGATGCCTCTGTCTAGGGTAGAATCACCCTTGTTGAGGGTGGGGTTGCCCCTATTGAGGGCAAGGTGGCCTGTTCTGGGGCAGGGTCGCCTATCTTAGGGCTATTGGAAAATGTGCCTCAAACTTACTGACATGAAACTCCTGAAAGAGAAAAATTGGTGAGACCCTCAAAATGTCTTGCTGACTAGTAGCTGTGTTCTAAACTCCTGAAGAGGTTAGAGCGGCATGACATTCAATCTATCTTGTTGACAGAAGAAATACATGGGCTATTGAAGTGAGATTCCTAACTTGTTCTAGTGGTAGATCTCTTGCCGATGGGTTGGTTCCTAGTGATCATCGGGGAGACTCTTGGTGACAAATGTCATCAAGGAGAAATGAATTTTTGGAGTGACATTCCAGACTCATTTCAACAGTAGATGTCTCACCAATGGATTTACACATGATGTATATTGAGGAGACTCTTGCCAATGATACTTGGTCAGGGTGACATGAAGGTTCTATAAGAGTCATAGCAATAGAACATGTCTGCCGATGGATTTGTTTCAGTGTGACTCTTGTCGATGATACTTGGTTAGGGTGACATGAAGGTTCTATAAGAGTCTTAGCAATAGAACATGTTTGACTGATGGATTTGTTTCGGTGTGACTCTGGTCAATGATACTTGGTCAGGGTGACATGAAGGTTCTATAAGAGTCTTAGCAACAAAACATGTTTGGCCGATGGGTTTGCATTCGGTGTGACTCTTGTTGATAAGGATAGTTGGTTTCCCTATGACATCGGGGAGACTTGAACTATCAGTCTGACTTCTCAGGTTGTTTCCAATAGCATTGCTCTTGCCGATGGTTCTGAGATCGAGCACTTTGGCATTGGTGAGACATGGTCTGGTATCTCACCGACATGTGATACAGTTGAACCTTTTTTGACCGAATGACTATCCTATGTGGTATGTTTTTGACCAATGAGAGAAGCAGAAGGAGAACCATTGGTAGTTGAATTGTTGTGACCGTTCTTGTGTGGAAGATCAATAGACTGTGAGAGAAAGTATTTTCTCTGTAATGGTCGAAGATGATGAACAGTTCGGTGGTGAAAGAGTTGTTTGATTGAACATGAATTGATCAATGTGTGAATTCATTATATGCTTCTGAGAGCATTGTAATAGTGATGTTTTGTACAAGGATGATCAGGGAAATGTTGCTGCTGTAAAATTGGCACCTGAAAGTGAAGTATGATCTCTATATGTAATTATGTTTACTATAATACAAAGATGCTTTTCTTGGTGTGGTGGGTTTTACTCCTGTAAGGGTTTTCGCATGTAAATCTAGTGTCCATTTGTGTATGTGTTTATTTCTCTATTATGTTATTCTTTTCATGTGTATCTTATTGAACTGTACTTGCAAAATTTAAAGTCATATCTGCATACTTCCCTGATTTTTGTCATTAGGAGAGTTTTTTTTGCATCTTATCTTTCCTTACAAGGGCATGGTCGCTTGTCTTAGGGCATGATCACCTATCTTAGGACAAGGTCACCTATCTTAAGGCAGGGTTGCCTATCTTAGGGAATGGTCGCCTATCTTAGGGCAGGGTCACCCCTGTTGAGGGCAAGGTCACCCCTGTCAAGGCAAGGTCACCCCTATTGAGGTCAAGGTCACCCCTTTCAGTTGCGAAGTCACCTCTATGTAACCTAAACCTGGAAAAATTCAAACAACAACAAACATGAAAGAAACAGACTTGTTTGTGGGTCCCATCGGGTGTGCCAGAAATGTGATGCAACATTATTTACTAAAACTAAAAGATGAAAAACAACATAAATGCAAAGGATAAATAACACAACACCGCTTCAAGATTAGCCTAAGTTGACTTGAACAAAATAAAGATAAACAACAAATTATACCTTGTCCAAGTGATCCTTTTGGTTGGCCCTTTGATGTAGCTTGAATGTGTGCTCCTTGATGGAAAATATAATGAGAATGGATGCAAAATTATGAGGATGAAATAAGGATTCAAATGATTCAAATGGTTATGTGAGTGGATGAGAAAAATGGATGCAAATGAGCTTGATTTGACCCCCTAATTTCCTAAAGTATGCACTTTAAGGCCTATTTTTACTATTTTCCAAGAGATTGCATGCATTGAATAAATGCAAGAAATTAATGTGTTTCCCCTGACTCATTGTGTCCTATAAAATAGGGTCAGGACCCATACTCCTAGTATGGGTCCCCCTATCTTGTTGGGGACCGATTTTTAATATGTTGGAGTTGGCATTTTAACATTCAAATTTCAAATTTCAAGTGTTGGCTTTTGGAATTTAAGTTTTGGTAAATTAGCATAAATTGCTATAAATACCTAGCTATTACATCATTTGAAATCTAACACTCATGATCTAGCAAAATATTGAGAACTTATGATCAAGCATTATTGTCAATAGCTACATTTTCAAAGCTTTATTGCAACAATTCAAGATCCAACATCATGTCAAAGTTTATGTGTGTTCATGTTATCATTGTTTTTTGAAGGCTAACACTTTTATAGGTGTGATGTGGCATTTTTTACTAATCCTAAAGGATGAAAAAAAACATAAATGCAAAGGAGAAATAACACAACACCACCTCAAGATTAGCCTAAGTTGACTTGAACAAAATAAAGATAAACAATAGATTATACCTTGTCCAAGTGATCCTTTTGGTTGGCCCTTTGATGTAGCTTGAATGTGTGCTCCTCTATGGAAAATATGATGAGAATGGATGCAAAATGATGAGGATGCAATGAGGATTCAAATGATTCAAATGGTTATGTGAGTAGATGAGAAAAATGGATGCAAATGAGCTTCAAAATGCAACAATGGAGGTTGAATGCAAAATGAAAGTGCTTGAGAGTTGTAGAGCTTGAAAGTTGAAATTGTGAATGCGAGTTATGAATGAAAATGAGACAAAATCTTCCATTTTAAGGGAAGAGTTTTTAGAGAATTCAATGGCTATGATTTTTCCAACATGGGCAAGATGAAGGGTTATGGTGAGTTGAGGACTCACAAGCCCTCACATCTTGCCATGTGGAAGGGGAGGTATCACAAGGATAGGTGGTGTGAAAAGAGGATATGTGAGGTTGAGGTACTTGCAAGTACCTTGGGATTAGGGTAAAATCTCCTCAAAAAGGAAGTTCTTGTCCCCATATGAGAGTGATGGTGACAAGTGAGGAATTTTAAAAAGTCCTCATTTATCATCATAGGGATGAGAGAAGTTGTTTGGGGAATAAATGTGAATTTTAAATTCACATGATTGGGGAGTAGCTTGGAGATAAGACAAGGTCCTCATAAAGGAGGTCCTCGTCCCATGTGACTGATGTGACCTATGAAGGAATTTAGAATTTCCCAACCACCTACATGGGGAAGAGAAATGCATTGAATGAATAAATGTGAATTTTTAATTGACATGGGGAAGAGGTCAAGGCTTAAAAGGGAAACAACTTATGAAAGGTTGACTTGGGGGACATACCAAAGATGGCATGTGATTAGATTAAGTTTGTGCAAACAGATGATTAAGAAGATTAATGAAGGATTAAAGACAAGTGGCCAAATATGGAGGAAGTGACATTAATCCTGATTAAGGGTGTGCACATCCTAATCATGAATTAATTAAACTAATCCATATTAGAAAAGGATTATGGAGGATCTGACAAGGAGAGAGAAAAGAGAGAATTTAAAATTAATTTAAATTCAAAAATCCAAATAACTAAATTAAATAAATTGATGTTTTTATTTAATTTAGAGAAGAAGGATGAAAGGTAAAGTATTTAATTATTAAATTAAATACTTTAGAAACCTTAGGCAAAGGGGAAATATTAATTAGATAAATAATTTAATTAATATTGATGGGGAATATGAGATAGACAAATAAAGGGGATGAATTTGACCATATGGGAGTGGTCAAATTTGGATGTCTACAATAGGTCTCCAAAGTATTCAAGAAATGAAGCAAGAAAAATCCAAGACCTTGAGGTGATGTGTATGACTTTAGTCCTCTAGGGAAGCCATTGAAGGGTGGTGAGTTGCAACACTTTGTGATTTCATCATTCCTTCCTATAATTTATCCATTTATCATTGGCATTGCCATTGTGGAAGTAGAAACACTTACACGGGGTTTGACTAAGAAAAGCCTCTAAATGGCTCAATATTTTCCCTCTCTTTGAATGTGGAAGTTTTAGGTTTGAAGAAGAGTGAGGAAATATTGAAGACAAGTTGTTCATTATTTCATTCAAAGCCCTAAACCTTGTCAAGCCATGTAAAATCACAAAATTATTTGACAACATTCCAAAAAACCTGCAAATGGAAATGAGAGTCTCAGATCTGCCACTAGAGGACCTCATAAGTAGAGTAGGATACCCTTACAAGGACCCATACACCCTTGGGCCTATAAGTCCTCCTATGCACACTGAAACCAATTTTTTTGAGTAGATACACAGTCCCCTACACTTCCTAGATCTACCTACAATTGACTATTTTTGTTTATTAGTTGTCAAGATCTTAAATTTTTTTATATTAGGGCACATAGTCTAATTAGGTTAATCAAGAAAAATATTTTCAATCCATCTCCCAGTCCTTAAATAAGGAGATCTAGGTATGATTGGCTCACCTTCATGTTTGAAAGACATTCTACACACCTTGTTGATCTCCCTCTAAATGAAACATTAGAAAAACATAATAAACAAAAGCAAATCCACAATCCAATTCTAGGTTTTACACATTAGGACCTAGGTTTCCATTTTTTGTATGTTTTACCTCTATATCAAAATTGAAGGTGATCATTAGTTGATTGTTGCCATGTATGTTGATGATATTATCTTTGGTGGTAGTAATTATAAAATGTGTAAGGAATTTATTAATGAAATGTAAATAGAATTTGAAATGTCTATGTTTGGTGAATTATCATTCTTTCTCAGTTAGGAAAAGGCATATTCATATCACAAACCAAGTATTCCAAGAAGATGTTGAAGAATTTTAATATGGAAGATTGCAAACTAGTTAAAGTACACCTATAGTTACTAGATGTAAACTCAATACGGATGATGAGTCTTCCATAGCAAACCAAAATTTATACAGGTTAATGATTGGAAGTCTACTATATGTGACCGCATCAAGAATAGGTAGCATGCAAGTTGTCTTTTTGGTTGAAAGATTTCAAGGTGAATAAAAAGAGACACATGTGAAGGTAGTGAAAATAATTTTTAGATATTTGAAATATGCTATGGAATATGGTCTATGGTATCCTAGAAGCCAAATTTTTGATTTGACTGCATACACAGATGCAAATTGGGTTGGAAGTGTTCATGATAGGAAGAGAACTAGCATTGATGCATTCTTTCTCAAGGAGATAGTATTGTGTATTGGTTAAGAAACAAGTAGGAATCCAGGTGTTCTTACCAATTGTAGAGGTGAAACACATTACAACAATATCATGGTGCACTCAGGTACTTTAGATGAAGTAGACTTGGAAAGATATCAAAGTTGAATATAATGATCCTATTTCATTTTTTTGTGACAATAAAAGTGCAATAAATATTTCTAAGGATCTAGTAATGCATTTAAGGACAAATCACATATCAATCAAGTATCATATTCTAAGAGAAAAGGTTGTAGATGAAGTCAAATTGGAGTATCTTGACACAAAAGAGAAGATTATGGATATTTTTATTAAAACCCTTCCAAAGGAAAAATTTGAGTATCTTAGAAAAAAGTTGGGAGTGATAACTCCCTCCTATTAATTCTTAAGAGGAAGTACAATTTTAGGGGGAATTATTCAATGCATCATTCATGAATTCTTGAAGTAATTTTAAAATTACTCAAAAGAGTCTATGTTAAGTTGTGACTCCTTATCGCTAGAAGAATATTTTTTTCGTGGTAAAGTGTGGTAAGGTACAATAAGTAGATTGCACAATACAGTGGGAGAAAATCCAAAATCAAGTGCCTAGGAGTTCCTTTTCCATTGATGTCAAAGGGGGAAAATGAACTAAAATGAGGAACCTGAAATTTCCATCAAAGGGGAAGATTTACAAGAGAAGGATTGCATGAAGGTTTAGAAAGAAAATAAAATAAAGGTGGAGTTATTTCAAGTTGTGTTGCCATCAATGACAAAGGGGGAGATTATTGTAAAAGATTGTCATTAATGTCAAAAGAGGGAAACTTCCATTTGGTGTCAAAAGGGAAGATTGTTGTCATTAATGTCAGTTGTAGAATGTTAATATTATCATTAATGAAGAGTTCAACATAGGATATGTGAAAATATATTGGATTCATTGTTTTTTGTTTATCTACTACATTTGTGAAATTTTGGATGTGTTTGTGGGAGAATTCTAAAACATGTTTTTCAGACATAGTATATGCACTATATTACAGTGTGATGATTTTTGGTGCCACATTCTATTGGTGTTATCTTCTATGGTTTGTGGTTTGGTAGGTTTGTAGGGATACACATTTTTTTTTTTTTTGAGTTACAAAGGATTTGAGTTGCAGGGTAGTGAGTTTGAAATGATAGAGTAAAATTTTATGTTTGTTGGTTAATTGTGAACAAAACTATCATTATGTTTGATATTGTGCCCTACTATTGTTCAATATTATTTTTTGTGGTTTGAAAGATAAGTAAAGCTAATCATGTTATGTTTTAGATTCAAGTTCCATAAGGTTTTGGTTTCAAAAGAACTGACTAGATGTGACATAGTGAAGATTGCATTCCTAAATTACTATGAATATATTGTCTGAGTGGATGTGTCGAAGAAGAGAAGTATGTGCCAGCTGGAGGAAGCATTTGAAGGTAATATAGAACCTGTTATGAACATGGTAGGGATAAAATGCCATAATTTTACCCCTGCTATAATGCATTTAATTTTGGGTCGAGTTGACTGCATGTTTCATGAAGATTTTAATTGAGGTCCTAAACTTGGTCGACTAGGTGTGTTGTGGATCATATTTTTTAGTTAGGATAACATAAGGATGTTAACAATATAATGAACACATATATATTGGTGATCACTTTATTCAATTAGGTGTGTGTGTGTGTGTTGAATTGGTGAAGTGGTGTTGAAACATAGGGAGGGAAGTTGATGAAGAAGTACATGTTTGTAATGTGTAAAATTGTAATCTTGTTCACATTATTTTAGTTAAATAAGTATGAGTTTTCAAGAGATTTATTCTTAATAATCAACTACAAATTAAAAGAATAGAGAAGAAAATAATGCTTAGTTGTATCCAAAATTGCTCTAGTCAATCATATTTGTAATATGAGGTTGGTTCCTCTAGATCTGAGTTGGTGCTCAGTGACTGAGTTGATGCTCAATTAATGGAATTGGAGACTCTTGTAGGTTGGTGCCTACAAATTAGTTGTAAGGGGATTGGTGTCTCCTATGGGTTGATTCCCATAAAATTTTCTAAGTTCTCATATTTCTATGATGATGGATTTGGATAGTAGATCCAAGCAGCTATTCTCATTGTGGTTTTCCCCATCAAGGTTTCCACATAATTCTAGTATTATCTTGTGTGGATGAATTCATTAATTGCATTCCTACTATTTATGTTTTGATGATGATTTGAATGTGAAAGTTTAAAATAAAAAGTATTAAATACTAGTTCACTCCCCCTCTCAGTATTTGTGTGTCTAAAAATATAGCATCGACCATTGCTTTGGATACAATCAAGTGAAAAGATGCAAATGAGGATGTGTTGGCTTCTAAAGACCAAGAAACATAATTGTTCTTTTCTTCAGGATTTAGTACAAAATTTGAAACCTTAACTATATGGGCTATAGCCCCTAAAAATAAAAACCATAGGTGGCAACAAAAAATAATGAGCTTGTAGGAAATATCATTTTCAAAAGGTTCACTAAGACTAAAACCCTTGAAACAACATCCTTAGCAATGAGGAAAAATTTATTCAATGAAACAACCAAAATATTGTAGGATGATTTTGAAAAGCTATAGAAGGACTAGATCAAACTACTACAAGAATATAATAGAATTAAATCTTTAATTCCTTGTCCTCAGAGAATAATATTATAACCTACAACTTCGTAAGAAAGCTCAGTAGTACATCACAAAAATATAGGGATACTTTGATGTTGAGGATTGCATTTTTGAATGAGAAACTCATGCAAATTCAAGTAGTAAAGAAGGCGGCAATAGAAGAAGGAAAGAAAAATCTTGTTGATTTAGTCAACTTTTTGGGTCATAGGTTATCTTCCATTTTGTACAAGCTAGATGATACATGGTTGTTTATGTGTTATATGCTTTGATGGTTGTTTTCATGGTTTCTTTCCTTGTTGTAAATTGAATATGATGCTTGAAATGAATGTTTAAATGGTTAAGTGGATTTGGAGAATATTGATTCACCCCCCGTCTTAGTATTTCAGGTGTTCAACATATATTTTAGGTTTCTATATTTTTCCTCTCTTTGAGACAATATTTTATATAATTTTTCAAAATAAAATAAAATAAGATAAGCATAATCTTGTTGCATCCAATTCCTCTTCTTGAAAATAGCTTGCAGATCATTCAATTTATAGATTTTGGGTAGGTTAAATGGGTGGATGAGATTAGATCTTATGTGATGGAGGGATGAGGTTGATCCTCATGTAGGGGAGAATGAGAAGATGATAAATGACATCATGTGACTGGTGCACATGATCAGAGAAAGGATTAAAGAGAGATGGATCATGGAGATTTGATCAAATCTTGATGAAAGGTGGAGGTTGAAAAGGGTTTTTTTGGATCTTGTGCACTTGGAGCCATGTGCAAGATTGATGTTATTTATTTTAAACAAAGTTATTAGAGAATGTACAAATAATTAACTAGTTGACTAAACACGATATTCTTATTAAACTAACAATAAGGATAACTAAATTAGTATTGGTGTATTCATTTAATTTATGAGAGAATATTAGGGGAATGATGGACTTAGTTTAAGATAAAAGTGATTTTTCAATTAAGGTTGGAAATTTAGAAGAAAGGATAAATTGGTTAAATTAATTAAATATATAAAAGTAATTTTCTCAATTAATGTCAAAAAAAGGGTGGATTGACTAATGAAATAGTTAGGACTTATTTAATCAACATTAGAAGAATAATCAAATAGATGAATTAAATAAATAACATTTATTTGATTAAGGTTGAAAGTGAAAGGATAGTCCTAGTGTGATGAAGACATAAATGTAAGAGTGTATTTTAGGTGTCTATAGTGGAAATCATATATGTGGTTAAAAATAATGGTAAATTCTTCAAGATATAAAATGAAAAAGATAAATGGGAGAGAAACACTATGTCTTTTAGAAGATGTAGGGTTTAAAAACCCTAGCGATGAAACTGATATGATGCCATACTTTGTTTGCTAATATTTAAGATAATATATTGTTTTTCTTAGATTTCATTGATTTATAAATAAATTTATTTTACTATCTTATAGTTTTGATTTCCTATTATAAAAATGAATTGGTTCAAGACCTTGTTTTGCAAACTCTAGGTATTAATAGTTAAATATGTGTTTGAAGAAGTTTCTTTTACATATGGATGGTTTATAGTCATAGGATTTATATTATAGATAATAAATGAATCTTTTCATATATTTATCCAATTTTTGTGGATATATTTATGTTTTAGATCTTGGAGATTTGGTCTTGATTGATTTTTTGATTGTAAAATGACATGTTTGTGTGACTTTTATTAGGTAAAATAAGGTTGATCTTTTTTGATAATTTGTATTTAATATGTAGGAGAAAAGAATAATACCTTAAGGTATTCTAATTTGAAAGAAGGATGGGTAGGGGTGGCACTTCTATGTAATTAGTGTGAAGAGTTGAGTTCAAGAAACCCAACTTCCATTCACGAGTGTCTCATACTTTCCACAAGCTCTCTTCATCATAGAAGTCTACATTGGGGTTGCAGGGAAGACAAAGCATCTCTCTAATTTTTATTGCATTGATCTCCACATTCATGTGGTTTCCCTTGATAATGCCAACATTAACATCATATTTTTTAGCATAGAGAGAAATTTTCCTTGAACATAGGTGCACCATATATTGTATTAGGGTAGAGATCCATGATTTGAAATCAACATACTCCAAGTGTTTCTTGTGGGCCTACAATCATGTGAGCATGAGAAACCTCTCTTAGGCCTTTTAGGTTATAAGCTAACTTGGGATCAAAGATCCCATCTACGCAGTCAAGGACCAACACACTATCCCTACAAGGTCCCTTTGAAATATTTTTTACATTTGGTATGATGGGCTTCCGTGGTGCAGTCATAAATGCAGATGATTTTTTTCCTACAAATTGAGTAGGAAACTCCTTGTAGACTATTGGATCGATGGATTTTCATTTCTTTGAATGCTTATGATCAAATGAGGACCCAAAAGGCTCCATTTTTTCACTTTCCCCAAAATATCCTTCCCTTTTCTTTGAAAGTGTTGACTCATTGAATTCTTCTTTCCATTTTGCACTCAATTCTTTGTTGAAGGTTCTCTACTTGGTTCATTTTTGTTGAAACTCTTAGAATCCTAAAATGTTTTGCTCAAGAACAGATAGGGTATTTATCAATTATCACCCATTAATACAATCACTACACATCTTTTTGGATTTTTTTCCCATTAATGAAAAAGATGGCACACACATTCAAGGAGCCAATCCCAAAATATTTGGCGATATTTTTATGGAAAGTCATGCAATGAGGGACACTTTGAACATTAAATTCTAAGAGAGTGGGGGTAGATTACCATCTTTCATAGGGTACTTCAAAAAGAGAGAGCCAAGGTTTGGGCACTTGGCAACAACCAAAGGGATGGAAGCAAGTTGTGCTAGCAACACTTATGAGAAAAAAGAAACATCAACAAGAAATGGAAACTAGCTAACTATGTACAAGGAAGCCAATAAATTAGTGAAAATGCTTCAAGTGGATCTCGTTAACTAGAATCTCTAAGTAATTTCCTTCTTCATCTGCCAAATCAAATGCACTTCCTTGCCTTGGGAGCCTTTCCTCGTATTTTAAAACCAGGTCTCCAAGCTTGAAGCCCATGTCGGGGCTTTCTTGTCAAACCATCTCTTCACCACTTGCTAACGGTCAATCATAGTGCCACTGGCCTGCTCTCTCACTTCGTGAAGGTTTAGAAAATTTGTTATCCTAACTTCCATACCTCCAATTTCTTCTATTTCAAGAGATTTTAGTAACTGTAGAGTGGAGATTTCCATTGAAATGGGCATCACCACTTCTTTCCCATAGACCAATTCATATGGGAACATATTTAGGATTTTCTTGAGAGTCATCTAATCAACACACAACACTATCTGTAGATGTTTATGCCACTCTCTTTGTTAGTTAGCATTGATTCTCTTGCTTGGCCTTAGGAGGTTTTTGTTTGTTGACTCGACTAACCCATTGCCCTACAATTAGTAGGATGAATTTTTGTGGAAAATGACATTTTTGAGAATTTTTTTTGAAATATTCAAACCAAGAAAGTCACTTGTATTATTGGATATAATTGTCTTCAAGGGGTCGAACCTTGCTACTAGTTCCTCTAAGAAGTTAAGGATCACTTTTTTGGTTGCTTCCTTCAAAGGAGCGGCTTTTGTCCACCTTGTGAAGTAATCTATGGTCATAAGTATCCACTTATGGATTGTGTTAGACATGGGATTCATCATACCAATAAAATCTAGTCCCCACTATGCAAAATCCTTAGCAATCACTATCGAGTTGAGCATGGCTAAATTCTTTCTCTTTCCTACAAAAAGCTGACATTGCTAACACTTTTTGACCGCTTGAAAGTAATCTAAAAATAAGGTCAACTAGTAGTATCTGATATGCATGATCTTAATTATGGTTATTTTCACCAAGAAGGTTGAAATGCATATCCTACAATATTTTGTTGGCTTGGTGGTCACTAACACACCAAAGGAGGATCACATCAAAGTTTCTTTTGAAAAGGACTTCTTGAGCTAGCGTATAAATAGCTCCTTGTAGCCTATAGAATCTCTTTTTATGTGTAGGTAGGTCATCTAGGTAATGACCAATCTCCATAAAGCAGGTCCTATCAATGACCTAAGACCTTTCAATTTTGTACTAACTCACTAAAACTGCCTCTGGCGTATCTTGCTCATCTATCGGGATGTCTATACTTTGCACCAAATATTCACAAATCCCCCTCCCTCAAATAACCTTGGCCAATTTGACTTCAACATCATATTCTAGGATCTCAGTGATCCAATTGGCTCTCTTGTCTATAATTTCTCCTTCTATGATCTATATTTTTGTCACTAGGATGTGCAATGTATATTATTATCTTACTCCCTACTGCCAGATGCTTGAACTTATTTAGGCCCTTGACAATGGTGAAGGCGTGCTTCTCAATGAAATTGTACTTAGTTTCATATCCTTGTAGGGGTATTGAGTATAACACAATAGGGTTTTCACCTTTTCCTTCATCCTCTTTTTGAGTCAACACAACTACCAAACTATGTTCACTTCTATAAACGTACATGACAATCCTTAGAGAAGTCAAGATTGACCAACACAAGTGCAGTGGATATTGCCTCCTTAATCTTGTAAAATGTCATCCTCCATTTGGTGTGTTGAAAAATGAGGTGTTTTCTTAGCTTAATACTCTGTAAAACTTCAAAATTGATGTTCTAAGAAATTCTTTTCTTTGTTACATAAATTCTTTGTGGATGATTATCTTGATTAATCCATTTTACTGTTGTAGAATGTAGAGAGAATTATTTAGAAGAACTAGATAGGATAATAGAAGGATCACACAAGATATATAGTGGAGAAACCCTTTCAGGAAAAAACTCCACCAAGAATTATTCTATTATTCAAACTTTGAATTACAATAGCTCCAATTCTTGCTTGAGAATGCTTCTTCTATCTTTACCAATCTTCTTCACACCTGCAATAACCAATCTCAAAACTCTATTCAACTTGAATGAGATATATAGACAATATGCAACCTTGTAATCTCCAAATGGTGATAATTACAATGCATAAGCTCAAGCCCTTGAAAAGGTACGCCATATTCCTTCAAGTAGAGTTCTTCAGTGAAGACTAAAGCTTACAGCATGTGCATCATGCATTTGGGTGTCCCAAACTGAAGCTACAACTTCTCCTTCACTTCGGTGATAATTCCAAAGCTATTCCTCAAATATGGCACCCACAATTAAAGCTACTTAACTGAGCCATCAGAAATATCTTATCATGCATTGGAGTTAATTCCAATAGAGCATCTTGGGCGCCCAAGTTAGCTTCAAGTGCTTTATTGTTAACTGAAACATTTACTCAACACCATTCCCAAAGAATGGTCATCCCTTGTTAACTGGAGGTAGTCCCTGTTATCTGTCATACAACTCAATGTTATTAGCCATGCATTACAAGTTAACTGAAGCTAACTACATGCAACTCAAAATAACCAACATGCATGCAAATCAAGATAACTGAACCGAACTGAACTGAACTGAACTCGAATCAACCGAATGAACTAAACTAATTCTGAACTAAACTAATCTGAAAACTTAACTGAACTTCAAGCATGCAAACACCAAATCCTAACTCCTAGGATCTTTACATGCATTCAAAAGTGTTAACTGTTACTCTGTATAGTTAACTGGACTCAAGGTGAGTTTCACCTTTCCATGTGTGCACCCACATGCTCCTATTATTTAGGAATAACTACAAATGTCAATTTCATGATTTATTTCATCCAAATAATTAATCTCATCCTAATCTTAGTGTTGTTGAACACATTCCAAGAATCTAGGAGATACATGAAATAATTAATGTTTAGGATTTGCAATTAAATGGCAACCTATTTCCAACATTCTCCCATTTGACATTATACATTTCAATTATTCTAAACAAGGAATAATAAAATAAGTAGAAGACTCAAGGCCAATAGCCTTCTTGCACCAACTAATCAAACCATGCTAACTTCAAATGCAACCTGCATAATCATGAAGCTTCCAACCAAATGATTAAAACCAAGAGAACTTATCTGTATGGTTTCATAAGATAATCTATAACATTAATTAAAGTGTTAACTTTTTCAATTAATACCTTCCCATTATCAACCAAACCATTACCTTTCCCAAGCCTCTATAACCAAACCACCTCTTTAGAGGCATGATAAACCACCGAGTGTGTTGAATTCACATTCAACCAAGGTGTAGACTCCTCAGTCTTTTCTATTGAAAAAAATTTCTTACAAGTAACCATTCCAATAAAATTCTCTTACTACAAGAGAATTCCAGCCTCACCTATTTCTCCAAGTATCCATGAGGACCTGTAACCAACCAATCCATGCCAAATTCCAAATGCAACACAACACTTTCATGAAGTAGACAAGCAAATGATTAATGTACCCAAAACTTTAAGTGAACTACACAAGATCATTGTCAAAACTCCAATCATGAATCAAGAACATAAACATGACATCCATGATCTAACCATCTCCTCTTAGGAGATCACATGCATCATAACATACCTATACATCTTAGTCTCAAGAGAACCATGTAAATATGCCAAACTCTAAACTAGTATCAAGAGTAAACCATGACATCCATAACAAATATACTCTAAACCAAGAAACCATATCTCCAACCACATGGAGATAACCTTACCAATGATGCATCCAAGTCACTGCCAATAACTCCCACTGAACCGTGATACCGAGTCACACATGGCATCATGACTACCATCCTCTCTTCGAAGATTACTCTGAAACATGAAGCAAAAGTTGTCACAAACAATATTAGCTGAAATAACCAATGCATCATTACTATTATCTGAGGACTCCTCTGTAGAAGAATCAGAACTCTCTTTCTTGTTCTTACAATCCTTCTTCACATGTCCTGGTTTCCCACAGTTCCAACACTTTACCTTACTTCGTCCTTCTGACTTACCCTTCCCTTCCTTGTTTCCCTTAGGCTCCTTTTTCTTAGGCCTACCTTTTACAAACAAGGCATCTTGGATTTCCTCCTTAGATTTCCTCCTCATCTCCTCTGATAGGAGAGTAGGAATAATGTTGTCCATCTTTGGATCTGCACCATTTCCACTAATTGCAACAATTAGATTTTCCCAAGAATTTGGTAAAGAACAAAGCAATAAAATGCACTTATCCTCATCCTCTAGCTTTACATCTACAGATGCTAACTGACTGAGAATTAAATTGAAAGCATTCAAATGTTGTGCAACTGAATCACCATCTTTCATTTTCAAAGAATATAATTTCCTTTTCAGATACAACTTATTGGTGAGACTCTTAGTTTGATAAATATCCCCTATTCTTTTCCATAATTTATATGCATTGGTTTCCATTGAAACATTCAAAAGAACAACATCAGCAAGACATAACCTTATTGTTCCTCTTGCCTTTTTATCTAACTTAGCCCAATCTTCATCTGAAATAGTTGTAGGTGTCTTTGTCTCATTATTAACCGCTAACCACTAATCTCTTTCTTCAAGAAGATCTTCCATTTTTAATTTCCACATTTCATAGTTAGAACCATTGAACCTTTCAATCTCTAACCTTGAATTCATTGTAACAAAACTTAATTCCAAAATCAGCAAATAACAAAAATAATAAGAGCTCCCACTAAGCTAAAAAACCTCAAATCTTTTAAGAGAAAGGCGTCCCAATACTCTACCCAACCTCAGCTCTGATACCAAATGTTGAAAAATGAGGTGTTTTCTTAGCTTAATACTCTGTAAAACTTCAAAATTGTTGTTCTAAGTAAGTCTTTTCTTTGTTACATAAATTCTTTGTGGATGATTATCTTGATTAATCCATTTTACTGTTGTAGAATGTAGAGAGAATTATTTAGAAGAACTAGATAGGATAATAGAAGGATCACACAAGATATACCGTGGAGAAACCCTTTCGGGAAAAAACTCCACCAAGAATTATTCTATTATTCAAACTTTGAATTACAATAGCTCCAATTCTTGCTTGATAATGCTTCTTCTATCTTTACCAATCTTCTTCACACCTGCAATAACCAATCTCAAAACTCTATTCAACTTGAATGAGATATATAGACAATATGCAACCTTGTAATCTCCAAATGGTGATAATTACAATGCATAAGCTCAAGCCCTTGAAAAGGTATGCCATATTCCTTCAAGTAGAGTTCTTCAGTGAAGACTAAAGCTTACAACATGTGCATCATGCATTTGGGTGTCCCAAACTGAAGCTACAACTTCTCCTTCACTTCGGTGATAATTCCAAAGCTATTCCTCAAAGATGGCACCCACAATTAAAGCTACTTAACTGAGCCATCAAAAATATCTTATCATGCATTGGATTTAATTCCAATAAAACATATTGGGCACCCAAGTTAGCTTCAAGTGCTTTATTGTTAACTAAAACATTTACTCAACACCATTCCCAAATAATGGTCATCCCTTATTAACTGGAGGTAGTTCCTATTATCTATCATACAACTCAATGTTATTAGCCATGCATTACAAGTTAACTGAAGCTAACTACATGCAACTCAAAATAACCAACATGCATGCAACATGCACTTGCATGCAACTGAAGATAACTGAACCGAACTGAACTGAACTGAACGAATGAACTGAACGAACTGAACTGAACTGAACTGAACGAACTGAAGAACTGAACTAATCTGAACTGAACTTAACTAAACTTAACTGAACTTCAAGCATGCAAACACCAAATCCTAACTCCTAGGATCTTTACATGCATTCAAAAGTGTTAACTATTACTCTGTATAGTTAACTGGACTCAAGGTGAGTTTCACCTTTCCATGTGTGCACCCACATGCTCCTATTATTTAGGAATAACTACAAATGTCAATTTCATGATTTATTTCATCCAAATAATTAATCTCATCCTAATCTTAGTGATGTTGAACACATTCCAAGAATCTAGGAGATACATGAAATAATTAATGTTTAGGATTTGCAATTAAATGGCAACCTATTTCCAACATGGTGGTCCATTTTAAATCCTTCTATTTTTTCAACATTAGGGTGATGGGCTTTACTAGCCCTGTGAATTCAAAAATAAACCTATTGACCAAGTTGATCTTTTGAAGGAAGGATTGAACTCCTTTTTTGTTTACTGATAGGGGAAAGTCCTTGGTGTCCTTTACTCTATCTAGATCAATGGAGATGCCTTCTTTGGACACCACATATCCGAGTAGCTTTTCTTTCAACACTCCAAAGATGTATTTCTTGGGGTTGAAGGATACCTTGAACTCTTGGCATTTTTAAATTTAATCTTCTCCAAATGATCAAAATGATCGTCCTTCTTCTTGGAGAATATTTTGAGATCATTTAGATAGATGGGGATGATTATGTTGATTAGGCATTGGAAGGCTATATACATGGCTCATTGGAAAGTAACTCTTGCATTGGAGAGGCCGAAAGGCATTTTTGCATATGCAAAGGTCTCCCACTTTGTAGTGAAAGTCATTTTAGCTTGGTTCTCCTCCTTAACCCATACCTTATTATAGCCCGAGAATCTATCCAGTAGAGAGAACATCTCTACACCAAAATCTATTTGGATGATCTTCTCCATGGAGGGAAGGGGGTAGTGGCCTTTCATGGATGCCTTGTTTAGGTTCCTAAAATCTACACAGTCTTATTTTTCCATTTTTTTTCTTCACAGGAACTAGATTAGACATCCACATTGAATGCTTGAAGGGGTATATGATCCTTGAATCAATTATTTTTCTTAGCTCCTAAGCCATACGAGATTCAACCTTTGGTTTATTAGCCTCTACCTTTGCCAGATTGGTTTAGCTTATTCAACCAAATCTATGTTTGATAGATCACCTCACGGTCATACCCTTTTAGGTCATTATAAGTCTATGCCACAACCCCTTCATAATCGTTGCAAAGGATATCAACCGATCCTTATCATTTTGGGAGACTTCTTTCCCCAATTTCACTTGTCTTCCACCTCCCACATCAAGTTTCTAGAGTAATCACTTTTGTTCACAATGAACTTCCTTTTGTCATTCCTCACATCATTGGAATTAAATAGATTTTCCAAGGTGATCAATCCCCTTGGATGTTTGTTGGACTTGAGTTGTATGATTTGATCTTCATAGGCCTCTTCAATATCTAGCTACAACTACTCCATAAAATCACATGACTGGTAGAGGAACATGGAAATTTGGGTGTTGCTCTTGAACACTTGCCAGTTCTAATCATTGTTTGGGATAACAAGTTTGATAATCACTTGCACTGCATGCTCATTTGTTAGTAGATCAATCACTAGATCAAACTGTGAACTAACCATTGTCATTTTTTCTACTTCTACATTCATAGACCTTGGAATCATTTGAATATTGAAAGCCTCAAATGCTTCAATTAGATCCCACATCCTACAACAATATGGTTTCATGCAGAAATTTTTCATGGTTGTAGTTCCTCTTACATTTTTCACTACCAGTTCAAAGTCCCAAAACAACTTTAGTTGGTTCACAACCATGCGCTCAGCAAGGTTGAGGCCATGGAACAAGGCTTTGTATTCAGCTTCCTTGTTTGTGCAAGAAAACTAGAAATGGAAAGGTCTGAGAGTTTCATTCCCTGATGGAGATACCAAACAGGTGCTAACCCTAGAGCTGATTTTGCATTTCGCACCATCAAAATGCAAGGTCCAAAAACTAGACTCAATTTTAGGTTCACTATTCTAGTCCTCCTCCCTCTTCATGACCTCAAGGATGATTTGATCTTCATTATGGATTACATAAGTCTTGAGATAAATGGCATAAAATTTCTTGAATGGGTCATTCCTCATAAATTCATTAATGAGTACTTATTTTGAGGTTTTGTTGTCAATGATTCCTTCTTCTTCTAACATTTCTACACAATGCATTTCTTTCTTTGAGAAATATGTATGTGTTACTCAAAATTCATCATGGCATCATTGATAATTTGTTCTGAGTACGGCTCTAAAAGATCCTTCATTTTTGAGCCATATTTGGTTGTCAGGATCAAGTGGGACCAATCTAAAAAAAAGTGCCCATTGATCTTAGTTGTAAAATCTCCTGATAACCATGCTTTGAAGACTGGTGAAATTTCAATCACCACCACCTCTTGGGGCATTGTGATACTAGGACAAGAATTTACAAGGTTAGGGGAAGAGCCTTGATAACACTTACAATATGAACCTTCCTCTCATCTAACTGCATCGCTCGTTTGTATAGGGGTTCATGTTGAAGTTGCAGTACATCTATAATTTTCTTGGGCATCACCATAGTGCTAGCACTGGAATCAATCATGGAATTGTACAAAGTTGATCCCCCACAATGAGAGTTAAATAAAATGGGGTGGGTTTTGTTTTTCTTGCCCCTGCTTTAGAGTTGGTGAACATGGATGGCACATAAGGTTGAACATTCCCATTTGTCCCTATCTTTGGTTTACGTTGGATCTTCTTATGGTTTACCTTGTGTGATCCTCTCTTGGTCCTATAATGCTTCACATAGTAAAGATTTGTGATTGGGGATTGATAGGAAATCCTATAGAGAAACATTGGTTGGGGCCTTCTTCAGTTGCTCAAACACATTCAATGACCCTTGAGGTTAGGTCTTAGGCTCTTTTTTTTGTTTTGCACTATATCACCTTGTTGTTGATATATCAGGGGTGATGGATGAGGGCCTAGATTTTTTTTAAATGTCATCTTAGGCCTTGTGAAAGCTTATTGTGTTTCATATGGCTTCTTCTTAGTTCAGGTGTAGTAGTTTTATTAGACCTGTGGAGCTTTCAACATGGGGATCTCACTTGCAAACACTGCATCCTCGCCTTCCAACCATGAGAATAGTGCATGATCTAGTGCTATTTCTTCTTCTTGTTCTAGGGACATACCTTGCACTTGAGCCATAAGGATGGCATTCTCAATACTCGGAGATTGGTATCTATAAGGAGGTGCATCATGCACACTCCCTTATCTTTTTTTCTCGATGACTCTCTATTAAAAATTACCTCTAGGGAAATTTAGGGGTGTATGTGCATCATAGCATGAAAAACAACATGAATTTGAGTCATCCACCAAGTTGTTTTGGCTAGCAACCAATTCTCTATGCATATTTGGTGGAATTATTTATAGGGGAGTAGGGATCAGTATGATTTGATTCACAGGTTGTACCTAGTAATTCGATCTCTGCCCTACTTGATACTAGTTATGCTAATATGATGGCCTCCCACCTTGATAATTTTGGAAATGGGGCTTTAGATGAATAGCTTGTTGTCTTTTGAGATTTAAGATCTCATTGGAAAATTTCCACATAATGCTTTTCATATCATTCATCTTTGCAATTAGCGATGACGAGGCAATTGTGCTTGTTTGAGTAGCTAGATACAAGTACATGGGAGGAGAGGCCTACAACTTTTTGGAGGCCTCTTCTTGCAGAAACATTGAAATTTGTGGGAACATAGGAATTAGCAACCATGGGGGAAGCTTCCCAACATCTATCAAGTTATTCTCTGCTCGGATAGCTAGTTCATACGCATCTGACAACATCTGGCCTCTAAGAGACTAGATCATTATGGCTATATTTGAGTTGAAGTATTTGAGATAAAAGACAATAGCCATACACATGAGTGATTGTGTTGCAATCGAGATTCTTTGCCAGGTTTTAAGGAACTTCATAGTAAAATCTATAATAGCCTTTTATGAGGCCCTTTTCTTAGTGATTAATTGTTGGAGGAGAGACAACTAGTCTCCTTTCTCATTGAATCGGTTGAAGAATCTATCTCCAATTTGATCCCAAGTGGAAATGGAGTTGGGTGGAAAGGATCTATACTAGTCAAGATCTCACCCTTTGAACGAGACGATCAACAACCTTAAAGCTACATTTTGTTCTATAACATGATGGACTATGCAAACATTTTCCACATCCTAAAGATGTTATGTGGAATTTTTGAAATCCTCCCTTGTGAATTTGGGCAGTGGCTTCAAGGAATTAGCAAGAATAGGATCCCAAGTAGCTGAGGGTACCAAATGGATAAGTGGGCTACCACTATTCCATGCTACAAAATTTCTTGGCGCTCCTGGAGTAGCCATTTTTTTTTTTGTGTTGCACTTGACCCTATGGCCCTTTGGAGGGTTACAACCACTAGAGGTGGTAGTAGCAAGCTTGGATTCTATGCTATGAATGACCTCATGATAGGCCTCCAACTCATAAACTCTGACTTCTAATCAAGAAATTGTGGGTTCAAGTCCTACCAAGTGTGCCAAAAAAGGAACTGTTCATGCCTAAAAATTTTTCCCTAGGCAAGCAATGTCTTATGGGAAGATTTACAGACATGGGAATAAGATTGATGTTTTTAAAGCGACCTCTAGGATTTTAGAAGTTAGCTCTTCAAATGTTTTTTGGGGGAAAGGGGAAGAATGAAAGAATTGAAAGGAAACTAACTAAGGCGATGTGTTGAAATTTCTTTTGTATCCACTCCTAACATTTGCATAATATGGATTAAAATCTTTAAAGTGTTACAAAAATTTCAAAGGAGCATATGCACGATTTAAAGCTTGCAACACTAACAAAATTTTACACTATAGAATCAAAGATCATAAATAATATAATCTATTAATTACACACAGTTTGACATGGAACACCACATCTTCTTCATTATTGGGCAGAGAACAAATTACAAAGGCCTAAGGGCATGGTAAAAATATTCAATCCTTCCCATGAGGGGCACCTACTAAGGTCTTACAAATGAAAATAAAAATTGCTGCTGTCTCTACTCAAACTAACAATATTACAAACTATTCTCTTAGGTAGCAATTATCAAAAATAGCTACTAAAGAACCTTTACAAAATAGTAAAATCATGAATATATAGGCACCATGACCTTGCATGGCTGAGGTTTTTGAGGCCAAGGAAAAATGAAACTTGGAGCCTCATGAGACATTTGGAATTTAGCACCCACTCTCATAATAGGGTTGTTGTAACTGAATCGGATCCTGGGTATGTGATGTAGGGGCATCCTTTGATGCACTTTTTCTCATTTTGTGAAACTTTAACTTTTGGGTTGTTTGAACTTGTTTTGGGTCAATAATGTCAATTTTGACCATGCTAGGCCATTTGGGATCCTTTTGAGTCATTTTGGTGATTAGAAGCAAAAATTTGTAAAAGTTGTGACGAAAGTTATGTCAAAGTTGTCAAAAAGTTGCATTTTTAGTTTGGGGAGTTAGGAATTAGTTTTGAATGATGGGAATGAATGTAATGGCATAAATATGAAATTTACACATGAGCGCCAAGGTTGGAGAGTGTTTTGGAATGAAAATATTTTAGTTTTGCACATTTTCCTTTGCATTTTCCATGTGTAACAGACTGTAAATTGGATGGTATAGCCTTGTACTATATAGTATGACCCTAAAAGTTATTGGAAAACTTGGAGAATTTTTTCAGCTTTCTAATGCTTTTCGTTTGACTAATTTTCATTATGTTTTTGTGAAAGTTATGTTAAAATTAGTGATTGTCATATACAAATTTTTACTGTGAAACAACAAGAAAATTGATTGGTATGGTTTTGTATGACTTGGTACAGTTAGGGGAAGACATGAGAATAATAAATCTATGAAATATAGAACTTTTGGTTTTTTTTTTGGATTCATTTCATTAATTTTTGCAAAAGTTATAGCTAGTTTTGTATTGATAGGTTCAAACCCTGCCTAAGGTTTCTAGAAACAAAAAAAAATCATATCTTTGTTTTCCACCATCAAAAAATCATGAAAATTGGTAAAAATTTCTATTTTAAGGAGATCTAAAAACCCTTTTGGTATCAAGCCTGTAAAAGTTGGAATGTATGAGGAATCAATGAGAGTGTGCTCTCATTTGCTTGAAAAACAGTCAAAACCCAAGTTTGGTTGGTGATTGAACAAATCTATACATTATTTGATCATGGTTGGATGGGAAACCTATGAGATGTGTTGTGTTGGGCTTGAACAACCCAAGAATATCATGTTTCATGTTGTTTCCTCTTTTTTGAGTGCCAATAGGCTTTGAGAGCAAGTTACCAAGAATGATTTATTCTTTTGGCTAATATTTCATGTTGCAAATTTGCATCATTTGCATTGAAACCTTGTTTGGAAGTGTCATGTTGATCTAGTTTGAGTCTTTCTCTGCATCATTTTTGGTATCAAAGCTAGAAGATCTCTAGGAAATGATTTATTCTTTTGGATAATGTGGTTTAGTGAGATTTTATGTTTAAGGATGACTCTTAATAAGAAGAAAGATGGGAAAAGGGCATCATCATTATTAAATACATTGTTCAAAGTGGTAGAGAGGCTACAGGAGGAAGAAATGGAAGCCAAAAATGAAATCAAGTTGGAAAAGGAAAGATTATTTCGTACTACCTACAAGTCCAAAGGTAAATGTTGTCAAGTTGTGATTTTAGATAACTGCATGAATAATATTGTTTCTGAATATATGGTAGATAAATTGGGTTTGAAAAGAATACAACACCCTATGCCTTATTTAGTGAGTTGGCTTCAAACAAGTAACCAGGTAGCTGTAAGTGAGCAATGCAAAGTTGAGTTTCACATGGGAAATTATAAGGATGAAATAGTTTGTGATATTATGCATTTGGATGTATGTCACATTGTGTTTGGAAGGTTGTTGCATTATAGCCCGATAGCGATGTATAATGGGAAAAACACATATGAGTTGGAAAAAGATGGGAAGAAATATGCATTAGTAGCCTTGAAGGATGAGTGCACAGGAATTGAAAGCTTTTTGTTCAGTGAGAAGAAGGACGTACGATAGTATGAAGTAGAGACAAATGAGGTAATGGTTGAGGTAACAAATTTTTAAAACATGTTTGAAAACTAGTTGAAAAAGAAATGGAAGAAATTTATTTTGAATTTGTTCAAACTAATGAAACTAATAGTGATGTTGATATTGAAGTGGGTGATGTTCAGGAAGAAGAAGAAGAGACAACAAAAGAAGTTGTAGAGGACTCACAAATAGTCCAAAGAGAGAAGAGAGTCATGGAGGATAAGGAGATAACATGGTTCTCAAGAGCATAACCGAGAGTTGAGAATGTTGATGTCAAGGAGAAGAAAATAATGGATGAGCAATTCAAAAATAAAAAATGAATAGTTGAGTAAGGTTGAGGTGAAGCCAAATATTTTGGAGAATAATGAAGAGAAAAGAATGTATGGAAAACAACATGAGATGGATGAAGAAGTGAAGTATGAAAATAAAGACTGTGATTTCTTTAATATGTTTGTTTCCTGTGCAGGTAAAGAAGACAAAGTGGATGAAAGAGAGCATAAAACTCCAATTGCATTCAAAGCTTGAGTTAGAATGAGGAGACAAGCATAAAACGATGGATATATAGCGCCAAGTTGGCCTTGGCTCAAGAAGCATGTTGTTGGACCAAAAAGCACAAGTGAACTAGTGGAAAAAAATGTAGTTGAGTTCCAACAAAAATAAAATAATGCATGCATGCAAAGGAACTAAAAGACAAGAAAGAAGATTCATATTTGAGGTGGAACTCAAATTTTTTCTCTTGCTTCAGGAGTATGATGCAAGGGCATCATTTGATGCACTTTTTGTCATTTTTTGAAACTTTAGATTTTGGGTTGCTTGGACTTGTTTTGGGTCAATAAGGTCAATTTTGACAATTCTAGGCCATTTTGGATCCTTTTGAGTCATTTTGGTGATTAGGAGCAAAAAGTTGTAAAAGTTGCAAAAAGTTGTGAAAGTTGTCAAAAAGTTGCATTTTTGGTTTGGGAAGTTATGAATCAGTTTTGAACAATGGGAATGAATGTATTGGCATAAATATGACATGTACACATGATCACCAAGGTTGGAGAACATTTTGGAATGAAAATAATTCAATTTTGCATGTTTTCCTTTGCATTTTCTATGTGTAACAGTTTGTAAATTGGATGGTACGACCTTGTAATATATATTACATCCCTAAAGTTATTGGAAAATTTGGATAATGTTGTTATCTTTCTAATTCTTTTGTTTTGACTAATTTTTATTGTGTTTTGTAAAGTTATGATAAAATTAGTGATTGTCATGTATAGATTTTTACTATGAAACAACAAGAAACTTGCTTGCTATGGTTTTATATGACCTGGTACAGTCAAGGGCAGGCATGGGAATGATAAAGCTATGAAATACATGATTTTTTTATTTTTATTTTTAAGTCATTTCATTAAGTTTTGCATAAGTTATAGCCATTTTTGTATTGGCAGGTCCAAACCTTGTCTAGGGTTTCCAGAAACACAAAAAATTCATATCTTTGTTTTCCACCATAAAAAGTCATGAAAATTGGTAGAAAGTTATTTTTTAAGGAGATCTAAAACACTTTTGGGCTCAAGCTTGTAAAATTTGTCATGTGTGAGGAATCAATGACAGTGTGCTCTCATTTACTTGATAAACAATCAAAAGCCTAGTTTGGTTGGTGATTGAACAAATCTATGCATTATTTGATCACGGTTGGATGGGAAACTTATGAGATGTGTTGTGTTGGAATTGAACAAACCAATAATATCACGTTTCATGTTGTTTCCTCTTTATTGAGTGCCAATAGGCTTTAAGAGCAGGTTACCAAGAATGAACAAGATTGCACATTTGCATCATTTGCATTGAAACCTTGTTTGGAAGTGTCATGTTGATCTAGTTTGAGTTTTTCTCTGCATCAGTATGTCATGACCTTAATTCCCAACTAATCTCTATGATGCCAACACATGCCCCACTCGAGCTACTCCTGAAGCCTTTATCAAGGATAGGGCCCATGTTTCTTAGCCAATGGCACATCATTTTCCTACAAAGGGGTATATTTTTGTTCTTCAAAGTGTGCGGAAATGCCACATGGAAGTTCACGCTCACCTTTTAAGCTTCATCCATTTCTTATGTGCTGAAAATGTCAAAGTTTCCAAGTGGCATCTTGGCGTTGTCTTTGGAGAGAGTGAAGAATTATTTTATGATGGATGGGTGTGGGGGCATCGCATGGCATGAGCAGGAGGAGCTAACACTTAAAACAAAACATGCAAGGGGGCTCAAAGGAAAATAGAAATCTGGTATAATACACTCCAATATTTGAGTGGCAAGCGATTGGTTTCTCATGACTTCAAAGCATGGATTTGATCCACAACCTCCATGTAAAATCAACAAGCATGTCTATCTCATGATGCCAGTAACTAACATTGTCAACATGGCTTTATGTGACAAAACCGCCATAGATATAAACATATGGTAGCCAACAAGTAGCCCCTTGTTATTCATTAGTATAGAAATGGAAATATCCTCCCACATCCACACATGTAGCAATGTAACATTGCAACCAATAGAACATGCACCCTTGTATGCCACATCATACTGAGCTAGAAATAGAGCATCACCAAAACACATGAGCCCCAAGCATATACTATGCCCTATCCCATCATACCCTCTAGCATCCATGCCCATATGATAAGGAATACATGGTCGTGTCAATCAAGAACCAAAACACTAGCTACGACACCACAAATAACTACAATCAATCCCGCATATCGATCCACCAAAGTATCCTATTAGATCTTGTACTTGTCAATACCCAAGTCCTCAATCTCAAAACATCTGACCATGGTCGCCAAACTAGAATTGAGATTGTATACCACTTTCTCACCATGAATAGGAATGGAAAGGATAGACCAAAGGTCCTCCAAGATCACCATAGCCTCACCAGTGGGAAGATGAAAAGCTGGTCTCTGAGTACCACCACTCCATCAAAGTTGTAATCAGTCCCCTATTAGCCCTAATCTTGACATGAAGGTGATATAGTACAACCCAAGTGCATGTAGAATGGTACGCTTGACTATATCCAAGTGATGTTGCAACACCATAGAAGTCAGTTGACTCTCACACACATATATATCAATAACAATCGAGCTCTCATGTTCAAACAACATTTTAGGTCAATCATGCCCTATGGCTAATCCTATTTGACCAATTAAACCCTAATTTTTTTCCCACAAAATGCATTTTTAACTTTGACAATCAAATGCATCACTTTAATAGTCAAATGTATCATTCTAGACAAATGCGTCACATAATTTAATTATGACACTCACAAACATTTATGACATTTTATTTGACACATGTGTTACACTAGAATGATTATGACAAATAAATTGATTGCAGCTCATAAAACACTTGTGGCACTATGAGATAGATGTGTCACACATTTATAATTATGACACACAATCCTACAAATGTGTCATTCACTATGACAAATGTGGCATAGAATTTTGCACCGCATCTGTTGCTTTACTTTTGAGCCCTAAATCTAAGTGTACAAGACAAAATTTCAAAGTTGGGATAGGGTACATATTGCATCTCTTGAGTCGATTGGTCATCCATAGATCCATACTCATGATCCTTGATGGCTACTCTTTGAAATCCAAGTGTCATAGCTTCGCACCAAGTCTCCTCAAGATCACTATGCTCCTCTCCAAATCTCAAAATAAATATGCACAAATGAGGATTATTTGCCACAAATGGGCTATAGATATAGACCTACAATACCCTAATGGACCCCTATTTTGTACTACATGCACTAACCATGTCACCTAATTCTACCATTGCTGACCTAATTTCCCTACAACTATATTTTTTTGTAGTCCTCACATCTAAACACATTAAATCAGTTTGTCGATCGTTTAGCTATTTTTTCAAAATTTTCACCAAATTTCTCGAGGGGGCACCACACTACCCCGCTGTCATCAGGGCACACTAGGGTAGGTCCTGAGAAAAATTTTCTTACTTTTTCTTTGAAACAACCCTCAAAATCACATTGTCTTAAAGATGGACAAAATATAAACACTAAAAATTGTCCTAGCTTACAAGTGGCATTTTTACACTAATTCTTGTGTTATCCATATAATTAAATAATTTTTTATTATTTAAAAAAATCACATTACTATTATTCTTCCTTGATGAATTTTATTTAATTAATTACATCACTAATTATCTTTATTCTTCAACATTAATTAAATAAATTGTTATTATTTAATTAATTATCCATTATCCCTTTCCTAAATTAAATAATTATTTTAATTATTTAATTATCCATTAATTTCTCAACATTATCCATTCTCCATAAAAAATAAAATTATTTATTTTATTTATTTAATCCATTTGCACATGTCATTAATAATTAATTAAATTAATTATTAATTTCCACCTCACCTCCTGACTGAGACTTACTCTCAGTCCACTAACTAATCAATTTCAGTCAACTCCTCAATCAATCCAGTTCACTAACACTTTTCCTGAGTTAACAATCCAATCATACCTCTTACCTAAATCATGCAAATAGTTCACTGAATCATACAACCTATTAATAGACCAATCAAGTCCTCTCATCAATTCTTTGCCATTGATCATCCATCAAACCTGCATTTTCTATAAAACCAACATTCATCCTCATTTGAAGTTAACCTGTTGGAAACAAGCAACATTGAGAGGGGGGTGAATTAGTGTTGTGCAAAAATTAAACTTTATTACTCTGTTATTTAACTTACTTAACCATTCAACAAAAGAATCATGCATCAACAGAGAGAGAATAATCACAACACCATAACACCAGAATTTTTTACGTGGAAACCCTGTTAGGGAAAAAACCACGGTCGATGGCCAATCCACAATATAATATGAGTATACCCAAAATGAGAATTACAAAATGGGAATGCACTTGCATTTAGGCTCACTGCCTAAAGCTCACTGCTCAAAATGGATGGGTTCACTACCCTACAATGATTTGGAATAGATCCAAAAGTGTGAACGGATGAAAATAACATCCACAATGCCTGATTATAGTTCCAATTAAGCTTTGATGAAAATATGCTATCATTCAGACTGATTCAACAATTATGCTTTGTTCTGCGTAATTCGCACTACAAAAATATTAATGCACAAGTGAAACTATGCATAATCACCTAATCGCTCTTCCTGATGATCTCAACACTCCACCACACAACTTCTTCTATATATCAAAATGATATATTGAATATCTTATATATAGCTGCAACTAGAAATAGGATCGCTATAGGTTGGCCTTAAGAAAACTGGGAAATATTATCAACTGTCAGCCCAAATTTACCATAGATTTTCAATGTGGATCTAACACTGTCAGCCAATACAATGATGTGACCCAAAATAATACTCACAAGTGTGCCAAATATTTAATTTTTTCTTTTCAGGGATCCACAACACATTACATTCACTAAGTCAGTTGTAATGAACAAATAGATAGAAAACATCCTACCGGACCTCCAAGCTCATACAACGACTGATGCAACCCTACAAAATTCAGTAATAAGATCATGTATGTGCTCAATAAGCTATCCCAGGGATCCATAACTCAAAACAATGATCTGGTGAAGTAGACAGATTAACTGACTGGCCGGATACCATGTTCTGCAAGTATTATACCGGTGACACATAGTACTTCACTTTATCTTCCAATATGACTAGGTGTTGATCTATAGATCATAGAAATGACTTCAGTTTCCATCAATGACAACATTAGAATCCATATGCCAACAATCTCCCCCTTTGGCATTGATGGCAACACTTAGTGAAAAATGACTAAGTGTCGAAACTGGTAAGTATAATGCCAAAATTCAAAATATTGCTCCCCCTAAGAATGTCAAGGCATTTTTCACTGCACTCTCTCCCCCTTTGACATCAATGACAAAATTCGGGAATCCAAAATTGAAAAACTGTACAAACATAATCTAAGACTTACGAAAATTTGACCTCTACAAAGTTATGCTTCAACCCACTTAAGTTTCAGTCCCAAATACTTCTCAAACTCTCCAAAATGGTTATATGACCACAAAGTAAATATGACAAAGTTTATGTTGCTTCGAGACTTTCTGTATCAGGAGTGGCCACAACATATTTAGTTTCTTTAAGAGCATTTACCATTATTTCAGTCTTTGAACTTATTAGCCCCTTGAGTTCACATACTCTGCCAATAATCCTTTCATTTTCAAGCTTCATATTATTTATTTGGTTGAGCATAGACATTACCTAACTTTCTTGATGACAAACACTATTGGATAATGGGTCAAAAGTATTGGAAATAGTGACCAACTGGTGTTCAATGTCTTTCACCTTCTTCTCATTTGCTTCAGTAAATTTTGACAAGATCAAGCAAGATTTACACTTTTCCTCCCTCAGACATAGTACCTTTAATATTTTTCATGCAAGTACTTAATAGAGCTTTGTCTTTGGCAATCAATTCATTTAGTCTACCAACTCTCTTCTCCTTAAAATCCTTTTTCACTTTAACCAAAGTAGATTTCTCAAAAGATTTGAAATGAGAATCTACAAAATTTATTAGCTTCTTCAAATCACTAGAGGAGGAACTTGACAGGTCCAAAACATATCTAGGCATTAATTTATGTAAAACTCCAGATGCAAGCTTTAGCAGTTCATTGTCCTCTATGTGATACTTAAGTATCTTCTCGTTTGCTTTGTCTTGAGCAATTTTAGTAACCTTCATCATCTAAATTGGAGATAGAGTAGATAGGTTAATTGAGCTTTCATCCAACTCAGGATCTGATTCTACCTATTACTCCAATAAAGATTCTTTCACTTCCTTTGCTCTGATTTCTTGACCTTTTTTATTTTTCAACCTTGGATTCTGATTCAGGATTGACTTTAGGAATTTCAATTTATTTAGTATGCACCAACTTTTCCTCAACTAACACCTCAACAAGGACCTTAGTTGCCACAAGTGTCTCTGTATTTTTCTCATTAGGAGAAGTCAGAATATCCTCAAAATTTGGAGGATCAGATACATTTATGCTCTCCTCATTCACATTCTCTTCTTCTAATTCATTTACCTCCACATTCACTTCCTCATTTCCTTGAACATTTTCAGCATTGATTTCCTCAAAGTTAATTTATCCCTTGACAAGAATTCTTCCAGAATTTCCTTGGTTTCACTGACAACAACATCAGTTTCACCAATCATTAGTTTTTTTACCCTTGTTTTGCTTCTAAGTTCCTTTTTATATTTTTCAAGGAATAAATTCATTTCTTCAATTGTCATTTATGGGCACAAATCAACAAGAACTCTCTTCCTCATATTTTCTTCTTCTGATAAGGCATTCAATCTCCTAGACTCCAAAGAATTATACAGACTTGCAAGCAAGCTAGACATGATTTCAACAAGGACTTTATTAAAAACATTCATATGCTTAATTGTTGCTTCTTCAATAATTCTCTTATTGGATTCATCAAAGGTCTCATACCAATTACAAAGTGGCTTGAGATTTCCATCTTTCACCACTGCACTCTCAACTTCCTCAGCAGACATACTGGGCTTGTCAACTTTGGCCTTTTTCTTTGCTTCTTCTCCTTTGATAGAATATTTTCTCTTATTCAATTTGACAACCTATGTACCAGTAGCTTTTATCTCCCTTACTACTTCTGAATCAATTTCTTCCTCTTCATCTATAGACACAACTTTGTAAGATCTAGTGCTCTTATTCTTCTTCCTTTTTTTCTGGAAACCTTGGCTTGATTTGACTGAGCTGCAGAGGAACTTCTAGTGTGAGTAGGAGAAGCTCCCAGACCAATTGATTCTACTTTTCTTTCTCCTTAGCTGCTTCATCTTCTTCTCTTTTCCTCCTCACTTATTTTAGTCTATTTACAGGGATGCCAAAACTCTCTGCAAGATCTTTTGTCTCTTTTCTTACCTTTTTGACTATCATGGGATTTTTCAATTCTGAATGGACGTGTAAGCTTTTGTCTGCATAAGATCCAAACCTTTCTTCACCCGGATCTAGTGGTGAATTCAGGAGGTGTTTTGCATACATCCTTAGAATGTTCTCATCTACTTCATAACCCATAGGCATGAACTAAACTATTATAAGATCAACAACTTCCATATGGCACTAGTCAATGTCTACCATGAAGCAAATAGTGTCTTTGTATTGTTCCACTATTGTTGTAGGAATTCTTTCTCTAGCATGCATCAAATTCTATTTTTTTTAAAGTATCCCCACAAGATTGTATTGCAAGTTTGTCGATCACCCAATCCACATAACTTATTCCATATCTAAATAGCTACTGGCATATCATTAAGCCATTGAAATTTACCAACTCCCAGTACCTCACCTGAGAAGTAGAAAAACAAACATAACAATAGGTTACCGTATTTGAATATGTTCTTCTTATCCTTCTTGATTTTTCCAAAATTCTCCAATAATTGGCCTCAGAGAAATTCATATAAGTCATAGTCTACATTCAGTTTGACCATTTCATTTGTTGCATAGATAGTTGTGCCAGATACTGAATTCTCCCAGCTTGAATGATAGATCTTATAGTTGATAACCACTAATGCAAATTTTACATCCACTACAGCAATATCATTTATCGTCATTTCCCTTTTGTCCCATTGCGAGCCAGTCGCTTCAGTAACCTTATCATTCTTCACAGACTTCAAAACTAGAAGTCTACTGGTGGAATTTAGTCTTGTAACTGCACATATAGCTTCTTTAGTGATTTTGAATGGCACATCCAACCACATGAATTCAACATGGACATGACTCAACATATATTGAACCCATTCATCTTCTTCGAATACGGGAAATTTTGTGAATTGCACAAATTTCTTATCTTCTAGGGTTTTAAATTTTGGTTTCATAGAATAATCTTCTTAAATTATATGATGAGTGTACAAATCCATCAAATGATAAGTTCCCAAATCTTCAATGTTTGCATGCACATAAGCCCTAATATCCTCAATATGTAGGACTTTGTACGACATCAATGAAAATGCACCTAAGGGCTTTGTATCTATGGACTTATACAGATGCCATTTGAACTTTGGACGCGGCCTATCCTTAACTTCGACTACTAGAGGAGTAGACATGGTTGCAATCACACAAATTTATAGATTTTCAATAAATACATTTCAGGGACGAAAATGGAATTTGATTGCAGATTCTCCTTTATGCTCGAGTCTCTCCACAAATTCGCAATGATCACTTCAAAGCTCTCCAAATTGCTTTTTCTCCAAGTGCAATATGAAAAATGAGGGTTGAAGTCATTCTTTTTATTGTCCACATACCTAACTTCTTCTTTTTGCAATGAATGCCCTTTCCCTAGCTTATCTGGTTTCCTTCCTTTTAGACACCAAGATAGATGACTCTTATGCAGATCTCCAATATGCTTTACTACTGCCTTTAACTCATTTCACAACATTTAAAAAGTATCAACTTTCCTACTAGACACATTTGGATTCCAGTATCATTCATTTGCCAAAGGGGGTTTAAATTTTTTTCTTATTAGCTCCCCATATGCTAGAGACCTACAATTAATTCCCTGAGGAGTTACCAGAAGTTTCTTTTGGTGCCAGTCCATTTTCTTCTACAAAGGGATTCTTCACACATTTCTTCTACATTTTCTTCCTGATCACATCAATAGTGACTTTTCCTTTTCCTTTAACATCCTATTGCATGTTTTGTTTTACTGGACCTCTTTTGTTCCAACAAAATCTAGCGATGTGGCCAAATTTGTTGCAATTATGACACACAACACTTCTCTGTCTAGGCCAACTGTTTCACTAACTTTGACTTGATCTGCATTGATTAGCAATATTTCCAAATCTATTGCTTGCATAACATCTGACATCTCTATGAAAGTTATTCATCACAATTATGCATTCACTTGACTTATGACCATACTTATAGCAATTGAAACACTAACTTGAGAATGATCGTCTACTTGTGTTTACCCTACTCCTACACTGAGAAGCCATATGACCAAATTTTTTGCAGACATAACAATAGCAATTAAATCTTTGAGCATTTGGTTGCCTTACCATATTTCTTTTGGCTCCTTTCATTTGACTTCCTTGTCTAGAATTCCTTTGTCCAAAGTTCCTTTGTCTAGATCTGAAACTTTCTCCTTCATATCCAAGACCTCATATGTCACCATCAGTCCTCTGTCCTTTGATCAGTTCATCAAGTTTAGTTGAGCTTGCTTTGAATTTCTCCTTATACTCATTTGCAGTAGCAAGTTCATCTCTAAGATCATCAAGCTGCTTTTCAAGCACTTCTTCATTGTTCTTGGATTGCTCCAATTCATTATTTAATCGACTGCATTGTTCAAACTTCTCTTTCAAAGACTGTGCAAACTTTTCTTCATTCTTCTTTCTATCCTCAATTTCCTTGGTCATTCTCATCATGATAGATTCCATCTCATGCTTCAAGACAACATTCTCTTTGGAAAACTTTTAACATTCTTCCATTTTCTCTTTTACAACTAGACTGAGTTGTTCATCTTCCACGCTTTTGTTCTTTTGTTTGAGCTGACCACATAATTCCTTTCTTTTCTCCCTTGATTCATTGATCTTGTCTTTTAGTGACTGAATAATTTTTTCTGCATTCTCAATATTTTCTTGCAGTTCCCAGTTCTTAGATTTTATTTGGTCAAGATCATCTAGGGCCACCATAAGTTGTTGTTCAAGATTGCTTGTATCCATTGAAAAAAACCTTCCAAGATCTCCCCAAGTTTTGAGACTTCTTCTGAGGAACTAGCTCTGATACCAATTGTTGGAAACAAGCAACACTAAGAGGGGGGGTGAATCCGTGTTGTGCAAAAATTAAACTTTATTACTCTATTATTTAACTTACTTAACCATTCAACAAAAGAATCATGCATCAACAAAGAGAGAATAATCACAACACCATAACACCAGAATTTTTTATGTGGAAACCCTGTTAGGGGAAAAACCACGGTGGATGGCCAATCCACAATATAATATGAGTATATACCCAAAATGAGAATTACAAAATGGGAATGCATTTGCATTCAGGCTCATTTCCTAGAGATCACTGCTCAAAATGGATGGGCTCACTGCCCTACAATGATTTGGAATAGATCCAAAAGTGTGAACTGATGAAAATAGCATCCATAATGCCTGATTACAGTTCCAATTAAGCTCTGAAGATAATCTGCTATCCTTCAAACTGATTCAACAATTCTGCTATGCTCTGCACAATTTGCACTACAAAAATATTAATGCACAAGTAAAATTGTGCATAGCCGCCTAATCGCTCTTCCTGATGATCGCAACACTCCACCACACACCTTCTTCTATATATCAAAATGATATATCGAATCGCTTATATATATTTACAACTAGAAATAGGATCGCTATAGATCAAACTTAAGAAAACTTGGAAATATTATCAACTGTCAGCCCAAATTTACCATAGCTTTTCAATGTGGATCTAACACTATCAGCCAATACAATGATATGACCCAAAACAATACTCACGAGTGTGCCAAATATTCAAATTTTTCTTTTTAGGAATCCACAACACATTACATTCACTGAGTCAGTTGTAATGAACAAATAGACAGAAAACATCCTACCGGACCTCCAAGCTCGTACAACATTGATGCAACACCATAAAATTCAGTAATAAGATAATGTATGTGATCAACAAGCTATCCCAGGGATCCAGAACTCAAAATGATGATCCGGTGAAGTAGATAGATTAACTGACTGACTGGATACCCTATTATGCAAGTATTCATCCAGTGGCACACAATACTTCACTTTATCTACCGATATGACTAGGTGTTGATCTACGGATCATAGAAATGACTTCATTTTCCATCAATGACAACATTAGAAGCCATATGCCAACATAACCATGGTATTCAATATTTTTCTATCATATTCATTTAAGCTTATTGTAATTGTGCACACATAAAATATAAGAGCAACAATAGCTTACAAAGAAAAATTCATAAGGAAAATGGAGGTGATTCGATACTTGATGTGAGAAAAGGTATATGATTTGATTGATCTTTTATGTTTCTTACATTTATTCATTCTTCATTGATAGATTGGAACTAGTTTGCTTGAATATAATGGGTTTCATAGTTGTTGTTTATGATTCTAGGTACTTTCTTGATTTTGGTCATACAAAAATGATGGTCAATTTTCTTTTCAAACTTATATAAACACCTAAAGAGGTGATTGCAACATCCTTCTTTTTTTGTTCTTTATTTAAGCTCATCATAGGTACATAAGGTAAAGAGTGAAGCCCATGAGAAATGTTGCTAAGAAAAAATGGATCAATAAAAGGAATGAACATTATCAATCTTGAAAATAGAATGGGTGTGAATCTATGACAAACTAAACCTCATACGAGTGACTAAAATCACCAAGAGGCACATAGAGGAAAGAGAAACAAGTAATTTACTATTTAATATGAATTGCTCCTGAATAAATATTCTTGCCATAGCCTATCCATTGTATAACACCTCTACAACTCATCTCAACTCTTATTTCCCTATTTCTTCCTTTCCTTTGTTGCTTGCAGTCTAAAGGTTTTTGCCATGAAATCATTTTCCTCAATCTAAAAATTGATCCCAAAGGATCCATGAACTTATTTTTATTCTTCACAAAATTCCTCTATTTGATAGCCCTCTCAACCAATCTACAACTCTACTCCACATTCAACACCTCCATTCACTTGTTTTTTTCTTTCCCTACTCACCAATTTCTAGTTATGAGGGTGTGATACCCTGCTACGCATGTCCTTGATGCCATGTCCAATCTCTAGAATTCTTTCCACATGCACCAAACTCATATTCACCTCTATTTCTCATTTCCTAGGGAAGAAAACATTCCTCAGATTGCTTAAGAATGTGCCTTTATGGAGGTCATGAGTAGATTTTTCTTTTGGGCTTCATCCTTCCCATTGAAATTCTTCATGAATTTAGGGTTCATCATGCCTTTTAATGACATGGTCATCCACCTACCATTGTCTATATCATTTTTCTCATTAATTTTGTGGTCCCTTCTTACTAGGTTGCTCAAGATTCCCATATCTTCATCCAAATTTGTCTCCCATGCCTTTGACTAATAGGTTTACTTTATTTATTTGCTTTATTATCCACACAATGTCCACATGAAAGGGTCTTCTTTTACAAGGATGTGACAAGTTTCAAAAACCAATTCTATAGAAGCATGCAATGTGACCATAATTGTTGCACTTGTAACATATAACATTGTAATGCACTAAAGTAACACATGAGTTGTAGTCCCTACTTGATAACCCAAAAACATTCCTTGCACTTACTCTACAATTCACTACTGTATGACCAAACTTATTGCAAAAGAAACAATAACCATAAAATGAATGTTGAAACCTATTCACCTGTGCTTGCCTTTGAGGGAATGGTCTCTTGAATCCTTCATGGTTGTCCCTATGAGGAATGTTGTTCTTCTGTGGGATATTACTTCCCTTCTTGGTGCTATTATTGATGGATTCCTTGAGTGCATTAGCATATCCTCTGGGATTTTCTTCATTTTTTTCTTTGGTAACTTTATAGCCTTAGAACTTGACTCTTCCTTGGTGGTCTTTTGATTTTTCTCATAGCAAGACCGGTCTTGCTGAAAGGCGATCTTTGGGAGTTTATAATATCTTCTAGAATTTTAGATCTCTTTTCAAAATTCATGCTTTAATTTAATTGATTATTCAATTTTTTCAACTCCTTCCTTAAGGAAACAACTTCAAGCTCCAACTTCTCACACTCTAATTATTTTTCCTTTAGCTAATCTCTTACCACTTCTTCAATTCATTTAGCTTTCTCAATTTGAACCTTCAGATGCATGATCATCCTTTCTGATTCTTCAAGACTTCGAGATGATTTCACCTTAGCTTCATTATCCTCTTGAAGTCGTGACTTTAGCCTTGAATCCCTTTTCTTAAGCTTCATAATCTTATTATAGGAAAATTGGAGTTCCTTCTCAAGATCCTCTTCATCATCATCGTCGTCGTCGTCGTCGTCATCGTTGTCGTCATCAGTATGTTCTTTCAAATCTCTTTCTTCTTTTCTTTTATCTTCATCCTCCTTTTCCTCCATCACCATACAAATTTCCTCTCTATTGCTATCAGAGAAGCTTCCATTGCTTTCTTTGGATCATGAGCTACTTGTTTCTTGAATGTAAAGACTCTTTTTGTGCCTTTAAAATTTCTTCTTTCCTTGCTTCCCTCATGCACTCTTTTTCTTGTTATGATAATATTTCCTTACTTTCCTTTTGTTGTAGTCATATTTCCTTTTCACTACTTTCACTTTAGGTCTATTATTTTAGGGATTGGAGTCTCTTACTTAAGTTGAGAAGAAGCAAATTTTTGATATATACTAATTCATCCTCCCTCTTAG